>OZ012738.1:124502295-124617295 GCA_963859935.3 Lathyrus sativus | reverse complement strand
ATATATATATATATAATATATATATATATATATATATATATATATATATATATATATTATATATATATATATATATATATTATATATATGTTTGATGTTATTCAATGTTTAGATTTTACGCTTTTATTCTAAATATTCAGATGTGGGTGTAAGGACTAAGTTCCTCTGTTGCAAAGTTACCCCGCTGTTGCATATCAATTGTTGAGCAGGTGTTGAATATTTTAAATTCATGTATAATGTGAAATACCTCTTTTATACTATGTTTATAGTTATACTCTGACGAAAGTTTTAATATGTGCCTAAATGATCAAGTGATTATTTGGGGGTATAGAATTGGGGTGTTACACTTAACACCTGGTATTGACTTTGTATAAACAAGACTTTCTTGAATCTTATGAAAACCAACCGTGATTAAGTTTTGGATTTAAACCTTGAAGCACAAATTTTGTTTTTAGACTTATTGTATATCTTAGGAGGAATCTTTAACGTTTATAAATAATAATGAGATTTGAAATGAATCGGCATACTTCGAACTTATCGTGAAATGTTATCATGACCAAACCCTTCCTTTGAACTTGTAGAAAAAAAGGATATTTGGATGGTGAACGGATCGTAATCATGCTTTTAAGCCAAAGTTTTGCAATATTGATTTTGAACTTGAATTGACGAATTCTTCGTGGTAAAAAAAAAGAAACACCTCTGAATTAAATTCAAGATTTGTTCACCCAAACTTTAACATTGCCAAGCATATTTCTCCCAAATTGGTTTTTTATATTGTCACAAAAGTATCCATGATATCTTTAAAGTGTTTATCCAAGAGATGACGCGAGAATGAGAAAGATTTCTAACAGTGGTACTCAACTCAAAGAGAAACCTTAGGAACACTTCGAGTTAGAGTCAGCGGGTCGAGCCCTAGATGCTTGTTCATAAGAATGAACATCAACTGCTTTTTGAAATTTATGTACCTGCCCAAACCGGTTATCCATAATAAACATGTACCCAAAAGTAAAAGAAAGCAAGCAAGAAAAAGCATAAAGAGGTGGGAACTTAAGGTAAAAAATTAGGGTGTGACAGATGCCCCTATTTAAGTTACTTCTATCTGGAGATATGGAGATTGAAATCTTCATCTCGACATGATATAAGGGACTTAAATACAAACATCACACGAATTTTTGGCCCTAAGAAGCCACCGAATGCATATGATATGATGTGATATTAAATGCCAGACAGAGGGTCCTGTGAGAAATGATGTCACAGGGGAGAAACTAAACACGACACACGGGAAGAACAGACTCAACAAGCGAGACTCCACGGGGAAATATTGACAATCACAAGGTGTCTTTAAATATATTGTGAAGAACTTGCGAGAAAATCCACTCGCAGAACCTACTGCATAGGTTAAATGTAAAGATTTCAAGATATCAGCTGGAGAAGTCTGCTGCCGAGGCTTATAACTCAATTTGAGAATACTTTTGCCAAAGTATCTATTGTTGAAACTTTGAGGGAATCTGCTGCCGAGATTCTATGTCGAACTCTTCTGGAAAAATACTTTCGTCGAAGTCTTATGGAAATCTTCTGCCGAGACTTGCCAGGAAATGAAAAGAAATACCTGCTGCCGAGGTCTTCTGGAAATCTACTGCCGAGATTAGCCAGGAAAATGAAAGAGGTACCTACTGTCGAGGTCTTTTGGAAATCTACTGCCGAAATTAGCCATGAAATACAAATATCTTTGAATACATCATGCATAATGAAAGATGACCTACTACCAATCCTGGTAGCCTAAGAAAAGGCATCTGTCCAAAATGACATGGTATATCACCTACTATCAAATGTATGATAGCCTAAGAAAAGGTAATAACCAAAATAAACCTCTCCACGCTCCAAGGTTTGTATACCTTTGAACGGGTTTCAGTTTCTTCTTGGAATGATGAGTACTTAAGAGAGTATTTTCACAGGGAAACTGGAATATCAATGGAGATTAAGGATTTCAACGGCAATCCATAACATACTGGAGATTATAAAACTTTATCAGGGATCTTCAAAGAGATGTAAGCCAGTTGATTTACAAATATGTCATTTCAAATAAAGAGAGAGATCAAATATAATAAACTTCACCAAACTTCTAAAGAGAGATGCCATTTTACGGAATTAAACTTGTGTGATGGACTCACTGGGAATAAATTCCTGAGGAGTATTTCTTTGTTGTAGCTGTAGAAGTATGAATCCTTAAAGTGAAGATTCTCAAATAAAGAGAAAATATCTATAAAGTCTTAGACAAACTTCTCTGATGAATTTCCAAGGAGATGCAATTTAACGAGTTAATAATGTTGATAAACCCACTGGGGATGGACAAACTGTCTAGTGGAGTCTACCATTTGTCATCTTTGATAGAAAACCTTATCGAACAAGTTTCTTAAATAAAGAGATTGCTTGTAATCCAGATGTAAATTGTTGAGGAACTCTGATAATACTGTTGGAGAAATATTTGTCTTCAATAGTTATCTTTATAAAGACCCTTCCTGGGGAGCAAAGTGCAAAATAAATGAACACTTAATCCATATTCAAAAGTTGGAGATATCAACAGTGATTGTCAGGGACCAAAGTTCAATTCAGGAAATAACTTAAGAGAAACTGTCAAGTAAGACCTAATCATTGAGGCAGGAACTCGAATGGGATTTTAACTAAAGTAATCGTCTTCCACGAGGATCAATCTCTATGGGGAAATAGAAATATGGCGCTCTTTCTGCCTAGGGTCGACAACTCTACTTGGAAGGAGAAAACACACCAAGCCACCTAGGGATAACACGACCAAAGTGACAGAACAAGCAAACACAAAGATGCAAAATGCATATACCATGCTATCTACTATATGATATGTGTGTGCCTGTGCTGACAAAACAAACGAACAAAGGCGATAGAAGATGAAATAAACATCTTAGAACAAACATCCGCCCAATCTTCGAAGATAGGAACACCAATGGGGATAGACGGAGAACCAAATATGGGATCACAATCCTGCTTGAGGGCTTCAAAGCTTCTCTGGGGAATAGAAAACATTCCACTTGGATCGGAGTCAAACTCATAATCTAGAGAAGCTGCACGGATAAAATAAATATCTATTTCACTAGAGAAATTCCCACTGGAGTTGTAGATGGAGATACCCGAGCTATGGTTTCATAGAGGATAAAATAAATATCCACTTCAAAGAGGGAATATCTGGGTAAGATAGTTGTTGAACATGTCGGAGTCGAAACTTCAATGGGGATGAAATAAACATCCGCTTCGCTGGGGAAGACTGGAGTTGTAAAATATCCACTGAGGGGTGAAATACGTCTACTTCACTGGGAAGGTGAAGTTTAAGAGGATATCACTGAGGATTAGAATATCATCCACTTCATTGGGGAAATGAAGTTGAGAAAATCACTGGGAACCTGAAGTCACCAACTGGAAAAATCTTGTATTAAAAGCTTCATCGAGAAATTATCATGACCACCTGTAGTAAAATACCAGGGACATGGGTGAAGAATGTTGTAAAAATGTAGTTTTGTCTTGATGAACTGCGTAATAGTCGCCATTTTGAACAAAATAATTTTGACTCTTAAATTCCCCAAGTCACATGCTTTATGAGAAAAAAATCATCTCAAGAGGATTTTATAGAAAACATAGCATCCAATTGCCCCACCGTTTTCAAACTCTTTGAGAGATTCGTCGAATCTCGACGTAACTGGCTCAGATTGACGGTGTTATGACTGAGTCTTCGAAAATAGCTCTATAGATAAAGTCAAACTTGTGTTAGCGAGAAAACTTGGAACCAACTTGCCCTTGTTCATCAAGATCTTCGAGCTTATTGTCGATGTCTATATGTACACTTTCCCAGATATCAGGCAAAATCAACATGCATGAACTGTTAATTCCGAAAACGTTAATGCAACACACATGTTTGTCTTGAAGTTTTGAAAAGAGATATCACGATAACTTGTGACAAAATCACTATTTAGGATATGAATTTATTTTATAAAACCAACATCAAATTTGAGCAAAGCTCATAGGAGTCAAGAAACGTTATCTCATCAAGTATGCTTTTGAAGTAAACCTTACTTCAACTAGGACTTTTAAGGGTCGTGCTTGGGCTAGTTTAAGATTTGTAAAACAAAGGAGTAAGGGTCAAAGCTTATTTGTACCCGCACATTTTTGAAAGATGTTCATTCTCTTTCTGAAAGTTTTAAGTGTTCAATCAAGCTGACTGAACATTATTCTGCCCTAAGTAAAAACAAATTTTGAAAAGGGTTAAAAGAGGATTTAACTCCCTCATATCTCTGGTGTCTTAGGAGGTTTGAAACAATGCCTTACATCATCAATAGGTTTTATTCGAAAGCATACGACAAGAAATCTTGCTTTTTGATTCGTCATCCTCCTTCCAATTCTTTATCAAAGTGAGAGAAAAATTGGATAAAATCGGCATTCTAAAATTATGAAAAATAATTTTACGAGTGAATACGAATGGATTTCTTCAAGACAAACACGTTTAATGGATTATCGTTTAAAATAAACAAGTTCCTACATGCCAATTATGCTTTTATAATCAAAGAAATAAAATACATATAAGCAAACAAAATGAACAACCAAACAAGCCCTTCTAAAGGATTAAGTCTTTGTATTCACCAACACAACGTTATTCCATTCAAGGTCGAGCTTTCTCTTCTGAAGGTCAACAATTTATCATCGACGATCTCTTGAACTTTTTCTCGGAAAACTTTGCATTCTTCAATCGAATTCCCCATCACTCTGTTACGAAATTCACAGCTGGTGTCCGAGTCGATCATCTCAGTATGAACATTCTTAGGATTTGGTATACACCATGGAAATTGGGAAACTCTTTCATCAGCTTGATTAACCAAGTTATCTTGCACAGACTGAGGTTGTATACGAACATTCACTTGCTGAAAGTTGTGGTCAGAGGGAAGATCAAACAACATATTAGTCACAACTTTGAAGCCAACCATGAGATCCATATCCTTTATCCTATTTACTATCCTTCATGAATACTTTGAGCTTGGTCAGATGGTCGAGATGTCAAATGATAAGACAAAGACAGAAGACCGGATGAGGACGCAACGGAGAAGAGACACTTGCACGTGCAAAGGCTAAATGCAGAATGGTAATGCAAGAATGCAGAATGCAGAAGAAAGGTTTCATGGAACTCAAGTATTTATAAATGTCGCAGAATGCCAAAGAAAATTCATTTATTATTTTTTGATTACAAATAAATTTTTAAAAGAGTCCTGACATATAATCTAATAAAAGTCCTAAGGAAGTCCTTCATCGTGCTTGTTGATTTTCTCTTCTACTTGGATCTTCTTGAATATAAGTTGTCCATGATAAATTTCTAAGGAGTAGTGTGATATGAGGAAAATAGATCCTCTATTTCTTTTCTTTTCTTGTTGGGAAATAAGGAAGAAATCCATGGTTTACTTGGATCTTCAATATTGATGAAAGTCTTTTGAACTTCTATTGATCTTCAATGATAATGGAAGCCTCTTGTATTTGGCTTTTGAGTTTTCTTGATTCTTCAATCAGTGCCCTTAACTTCCTTAGGTCAACCGAGTTAGGACTCTTAGAAGAATATTTCAAAATATTTTTCTATTGTAATCCATATTGGTTCTGTAATGTTTATAAATGAAATTGGATTCCATGAAACCCAATGCAATATGATGCTCTATGGATGCAACAAACACATTTAAGCACACAGATAAACACAAAGGCAAACAAATAGGAACCCTATGTTTGCAACGAGCATGGAGCAAAAGGTATACCCATCCCCAAACAAAGTGGACTAAAGGTTGATTGTACCTGTAGGACAAGGTTCTAAAAAGGTGCCCAAAATCATTAGTCCATCTTTCAAATATTATGATTTTCCCGATTACTCGGTGGTTAATAATATTCTCAAGAGAACCTCTTTTGAGTGTAACATCGCATAACAACTACTTCGGGACTACTCCATCATAGTCATCGCATTATGTCCTAACAAAGGCCAAAGTGGGGTTAAAGGTAACTACGGTCCTCAGTATCACAGGCTCCAAGGTCGAAAATAGTGAATGTTTTCACGACTTACTCGTTCAGCAGGACCATTTCGAGAGGGCCTCAACTGAGCGATGATTCTCGAGAGGGCCTCCCTATAAGCCTCGTCGAATATATCACCTTTCTATAATAAGTTCACAGAAGTCCGGGTGTAGGAAATTCCTAACCATACAAGCATATTAACCCAAGAGCATAAAGAGAAGCAAATATACAAATAAGCAAACATATAAGCAAAATATAACAACAAACAAGCAAAATAAACAAGTTAGGGAAACCCACAAGAAGAGTCCCCAGTTGAGTCGCCATTTTTGTCGCGGTGAAAATTGGATGTCAAATTATTAATTAATTTGAATCTTTAATTTATTTAGTTCACCACTGGTCTTTTATTTGTCCAAAGGAATGGGAAAAGATCGAATTACTCACAATGCAATGCAAATGCAAAAGCTAGAGAGTTTTAGGTTCGGGGGTTGGTCAAACTTAGGGAAGATGCTAGCATCTTAAGTTTCTGTAGTACTCTAGAAGAACCTCTTGCTCTAATATGTTTATTGCTAAGGGTTATCTTTTTAAGGATGAAAGACCTAGTGGTTTATTTCTAAGTATACTCGCCAAGACGTTGTATCTTGTGCCTACATATCCTGACGGAAATGGAATCAGAGTATTTGTAGTTCCCCTAAAGGGTTTAAGGAATCATTGACTGTTGGTCATAACTCCAAAGGGTAAGGGTTTGTTGATTGATTGATTCTAAGAGAAAAGACGATTTGTCATCTCGAGGGAGATTAATCGACTTAACCACCACAACTGGTAGGATATGGTCTTTGCATCGTCTTAAGAGAAGGGCTCAAACACTCGGATTTAATCAATGAGTATGCCATTATCTCTCTTAAGCGGAAAAGATCCTACATCTCGATTGTATTGTTATGGGACAAGAGATTTATCTCGACTGTCAAGAAGACTAACATCTTATTCTCTAATAGTTTGAATTGAGTTGAATTTGTTTTATCTATGTTGTAAAAGAAAAAGTCATCCTTATGGGGTAGGATCTAAACTTAGAATGATCGACTTGAAAATGATCAAGGATCAAGTAAGGGAAAATAATGCAAATGAAATGCATACGCACAAGGGTTAAGTTATGCGCAGATTCTTCCTTTGGACGTAATGCAATGCGATAAAATAAATGACGATAAAATGAAAAGCAACAGATGAATAAATCCATAAAAACACATGCTATTTAATCGATGTTAAAGTGCTAAAGAGACAAGTGTGAGGGTTTTGAATAGTGAATCGGTGCTCGAGGGATGGAAGCGTGCACGATGATTGAGTTATGTGCGAGTTTGATTTTAGAAGAAGAGTTGTTTTATTTTTTGGTGAGGTTAATTTTAAAAAAATGTTGAATTAGAGGGTGAATTAATTTAGTAAAATTATGGTTATGAACTAATTAATTAAATTGTCTAGATAAAAATGACTTTTAAATAAATTACCTTATTAAATAAATTGGTTTTGGTTATTAAAGAAATTTTATGATTTTATTATTAAGGAGATTTTTATTAAAATTAAAATGGAAGAGGCCTTTATTATTAAACAAGTGCAAGTTATTTTAAATTATAAAATTGTTTTTGTATGAACAAATTAATATATCATTATTAAAATGAATAAGGTTATTAAGGTTGGTAGAATAAATTAAAGTAAATAAGATAAATAAATTGACTTATTAAAAATAAATTAATTATTTTAGAAAAGAAGATGGTTATTTAAAAAAAATGCTAATTACATAGAAAGATAATTAAAGGTTATTAGTTTGTTTTAAAAAGAAAATAAAAATTGATTAGTAAAATGATTAATTAATTAGTTAAATAGGTTAGGTTAATTAAATGGATTAGGTTAAGTGAGTGATTATATGGGCGTTGGAAGGTGAGGGTGTACGGTAGAGCTGGGTGTGTGAGACGCCCGATGTGGATCCGTGCAGATGGAAGGTGATGATGTGAAGGCGCAGGGCGTAATCGTGTGTGGGAGTGCATCAAAGTATATAATAATAATAATAAAAATCTGAAAATCTAAAGAAACCCTAAGCCTATCTCTCTCCCTTCGCCGCTGGGCTTCCTCGCCTCTCCTTCTTTGTGATTTCAATCTCTCCTTATCCTTCCGCCGTCCTCCGACCTTATTCTCTTCTCTTCTTCCATCTATCTTGTTCAAATTCAACCGTTTCTCAACCTGTTACACAACACAAAGGAAAAAATTAACGATCCTCAATAATTGCTAATAGAACCTTACTGAAAAGGGGATTGCAAGGCGATGAGGGCGATTCGCGGGTAGCGGTTGTGGCTCGTGTAACACCCTTTTCTACCCACAATTAAAAGGCACATTTTTCACATAAATCAGAGTAAAATATTTAACTCGATAAAATTCAACTCAAAGGGTGTACATTTCTCAATAGCTCAAAATAAGTCAATGCTCTGTGTACAACGGGGTTTCCCATAAAACATCAATTTTCACAAAGCAACAAAACTCAAAAGGCTTATCCAAAGTTTTCCTTATAAGGAAAGATAATCAAACTAACTCAAGTAAAACATAAACCCCAACCCGATGTTACACTATCAGAGCAAGACCCTCTAAGTTAACCAAAGGCTAACAAGTCTAAACTTCAAACATAATCCTCGATGCCGTCCACGGCTAAAATCGGTCATCTGCATGTTACCCACGTGGAGGTAACATTCAAACAGGAAGGGTGAGTAAAACAATTCATAATAATCAATGTATAAAAATCAACATATAAATGGATCATAATCATATTCAACAATTCATATTCCTCAATATGCCTTAAAGGCCACAGTGTCATAATTCATACAAAAAGACTCAGAGATGTAATGCAACAAGACTCAATGGATGTGGTATCAATCATCTCATCGCAATGGGCATTGGGTCATCAACCCTCCATAGATCCCCATCAATAGGATCGATTCTGCTAAAGAGCCGGAGCACATCAAAACAATTCACATCCACACAATGGGATTGAAGTCAAAGTAATCGAGGTCCTGAACCGAAGTCCGGATGCACATGGATGCATGATGCACACGTCAATAATAATCCTCATAATAAAAACATATGGTGCATCATCATTCATCATATTCCTCATCATCAAACATCATGTCATCACAACTCATACGTCATCTCATTATAATTCATCATAATCATCATCATACATCATGTCATCATAATTCATCATAATAATCATCTTCATACATCATAGGAATCATCATATAATCATATACAAATCACATAGATCTCATAGTCATACTCATATTAATTCATCATATTATCACATATTACCACATATTATCACATATGAATTCATAATTATAAACGCGGTAATTCTCATACTATCGCCTATTAATCACATAAACTTCACAATCCTACTCATGTTAATTCATCATATTATCACAGTTACCTGATGAGTTATTCTCGTTCATCAATTCGAGATAGAAATGCCTCAACAGTTAGATCATCTCCCACTTGTACATCATCCATTAGAATCACACGTGACGGATCTGGAATGTACTTCCTCAACTTAAACACATCATTCAATTTCACAAGCGACAGTGGTAAAACAGTCTAACGTGCTACTTCTACCACGTTTTTGCCGTGCCACTCTGATACAGACCAACAATACAAGGTGTGAGCTTTCGATACTTCAAAGCTCGGCCAACACCAGTTACCATAGTATCTCTCAAAAACACGTGATCTACCTCTTGAAATTCAAGTGTTTTCCTCCTCTTATCATGGTGTTGTACCCCAAAATTCGACCGACCTTTTCTTGTACTTGACTTGTGTTTCATTTTTGCATTTTCTACATATCATAGCATTTATTCTTGAGGCAGGGGATCAAGGTCTTCCTGTGGCTCAGGGTTCTTTTGTTACAAGAGACGAAACAGCGAGCATTAGAGGCTCCGACATTTACATTGCACAGAGATCGAGTGGTTGATTTGATTCTGGTTTGGAGGTTATTTTCAGCGCCAGAGGCAGCATCCAGGCTATATCAAGCATTCTCATGGTTGTAATATTCAAGAACAGGTTTCAAAAGCTTAACAGAGCTAAAAATGATTGAAAATGGACAATGGCGCCACTTTCCCTCCAAAAGGTGCCAAAATTCAAAATTTTAAGGTGTTAACCGATTAACCAATTGGTTAACCAATTAAATAATGCAAAATCAGGCCAAATTTGAATTTTTGAAGATGTTAATCGATTAACCCCTATGGTTAATCGAATAACCAGTGCAAATTTCAGCTTTGCATGTGAATTTTCAAGTGAAGTCACTTTGGGTCCAATTTGATCAAATGAGAAATTGATTTTACACCAAAGGAAGGATCTAGAACCACTTCAAGTTTTGGTTAATTTTCAAATTAATTAAGACTCCCTCCAAATTCCCATTCCTAATCCCATTCCAATTTTCACAAACCACACTCCAAACCTCATTTGGATCCTAACCTAAGTGGTATTTAAATGATTTGCTCCAAACCTCACACACACAATCCTCATAATTTCCATTTCATTTCAGAATTCACTTTCACTCTCTAAATTTGCTCTCAACTTTTCCTTTCCCAAACTTCACTAAAGCTCTTCTCACATTGAATTATTTGATTCTCGATTGGAATCATTGAATTCTAGAGCTAAAACCTTCATCTAACATCCATTTTGTTTATAATTCTCCATTCCAATTTCGTGCTATTGTGGATATGAATTTTGAAGTTGATCTAGATGAGCTTATTTGGATAATTCTTGCTTAATTTTGGTGGATCTTCATTTCTACTTCAAGAACTCAATTTGATCTTGAAGGAATTCCGGATTTCTAGCTCGGATCTGCTCAACTAAAGTTGAATCAACAATTACCAAAGCAATTTTCCGCTTTGTAAGTTGGAATTCTAGATCCGTTACTATTTCGAACTTATTTTGCATATTCGATGTGGATCTTCATTTTTGACTAACTTTTGCTTGATTTGATCCGTGCGGTTTGTGATCTTGCTGTTTTAATGTGTTTACATATTGATTGGATCACTTTTTCTGGTTTAAATTCGTGCTTAATTGATTATATGATCATCTGGATTATTGGAGAAGTGATTAATTGCTAAAAAGTGCTTTTGAGGTGCTGTTTTCTGCTGCTGGTACAATGTTAATCAGTTAAGAAGTTGCAATGCAAACTAGTCAATCGATTAACCAGTACGAATATTCAAATTTTCAAACATTTTTCAATGGTTAATCGGTTAACCCTTGGTGTTAATCGATTAACACTGTGCCAGCAGGCCTGTTTTGTTGTTTTTCAAGGTTGTTTCGGTATCGTTTCACTTCAAATCTTCATGGATCAGTATGATGCATTAGGAGTGAGATGTTTCGGATATATGTCGCTGTTCTTGATTGTTTAGTCATATTTTTTCGACACACGTGTGTTTGATTTCCACTTGAATGCACACTTTCGCAGTTGTTTTTCAAAGTGATGATGTGTTATTCTTTTGCTTTGCTTGAGTATGAAGAATTGTGGTTGGGATGTGCTTGTGGTGGCTGTTGTCCCACACCTTTTTCTCCTCCCACTTTTTTTTCTTCGATGATTGATGTTCGATGGTCGTAGGAGTTCGCTTCTCCCATTTCATCTCATCCTCGCATCTTTTTGTGCTTGCATTTTCGTGTTTGCTTGCCTTCTTGCATTTCGCTTTTGTTTTGCATCTTCTTGCTTGCCTTAAAAGGATGAGATGTGCTTGGGGTGGCTGCTGCCCCACACTTTGTTCCTCCCTTTTCTTCTTTGTATTGCATTACATGTTTGCATTCTTTCTTATTTCACTTATGCCTTCTTCTTCTTTTGTTTTCCTTTGCCATGTTCCCTTAGGACTTCTAATATTTCTTGTTCAAGATTGATTATGATAGACATTAGGTTTGAACCCATGCATGTAACATTAAGGTAGTCTTCCCTTTTCATCTCAATCACGGAAGTACTTTGCATGATAACATTAGGATGGGTTTAGTCTCCCTTCTAGAGTGTGTGTCTTCTCTTGTCATCTCAAAACTCTTTCAAAACACATAACACAGGATAATGAATGTTGTACGCTATGAGCCTTAAGCATTTGGGAAATGATGATTGGGGGGCCTCCTCTCAATTGTCTAGAGTGTTTAGTGTATGCCCTTTGGGCGATATGCGACGCATTCGCTCCTAAGTTATAGTCTTTAGTGCAACATGAATTACAAACACAATTCAATTCACTTCTTCTTCATAAAAGACTCAAAAACCAACTTCAAACCCTTTTATCCTTCGGGATTAATGGAAAACCTTTTTTTCATAAGAGAGTGTTGTTAACTCTTGGTTCTACCGCAAATAGGTAACGCCTATGTCTCCAATGGTCGAGCTGCATACACCTAACGGATAGAACTAAGGTTTAACCCTACTCGGGTAAAACATTTGAACCAACCTGTGGTCTTACTAGCCTGAACTACGTTTTCTCTGATTTCTCGTACCAGACGAGGATACGTAGGCACAAGACGGTGATGTCTTGGCGAGCAACCTTCCCCCTTTCAACCATAGTTTTCTGAACTACGTTGAACCTGACTTTCCCATTGCACGAAGGAATGCGTAGGCATAGAGCGGCGATGCACTATCGAGTCACTTTTCTTTTCTTTTTCCCCTGTGGCCTGTAGCTTAGATTATGTAACACCCTTTAGATAGATAACAAGCGTGGATCCCTTCGAGTACAACGGACGTGAGGGGTGCTAATACCTTCCCTTTGCGTAACCGACTCCCGAACCCAAGATTTGGTTGTGATGACCTGTCTTCTCCCGTTTTCGTAGGTTTTCTCTGATCGTTTCCTTTCCCTCTCTTTGGGATAAATAAAAAACGGAGGCAACTCTTTTGTCTTCCGCCGGCGTTTTTCGCAGTTGCGACAGCTGGCGACTCTGCTGGGGACCGTGGTTTCTTATGCGAGTCAATCCTAATGCTTGTGTGTTTATCTTTGGGTGTGTATATATGTGTTGTACTTTATCTCCATTTGCATTTTACTTTCAGCATTGTATATACCATTATTGTTGTGCTGTTGGGTGGGAATATTCCACTAGGAGATAAGCCAAAACCCAGGCTTGAGTATAACCATAGCATTAGAAGTGGAAAGTAGTGGTGAAACTGAATGTTTGGCATGCACTAGTTCTCACGAAATTCACGCTCAGACGAGATTCTCTTTGATGACTTCCTTTCCAGTCTGTTTTGGACAGTTGAGAGGATGTTGGATCTGAGGGTTGTTGACTCTGGGGACCAATCATTTGGAAGTCAGCTAATTGAGGCCGCTTCGTTAGACTATGATGCCCAACCAGAAATGGTGAACGTAATATCATTTCTCGAAAGTCTGTGACGCTGATGACCGCATAGGGTGCCAGACCTTATCAGAGATAGGTTCATACCTGTGAGTGGGGAGGGTTATGCAGGAAACCTTGACCTTTAACCTACCCAGTTTTCTCGTCAGTGTGAACTTTTGATCTTGATACAGTGGTTCCTTATATCAGTGTTGTGTTATGTTCTCGCCAAAGCGAAGCGATGGTTCTTCTCAGTCAACAATACAACAATCTTGATCCCCTGTTGCATTTGCTTTTGCATTTACATCTTCACTTTGCATTTTCATTGACATGTATTTATGTTACAGGTGTATATTTCATCTCGATTCTAGTGATCTTATTCTTCTTTGACATGGAGCCTAGCTTGAAGAAGACGGTTGTGTATAAGTTCCCTACTCCTGACATTGGATCTCTGCTCAGTTTGACTTTTGTGGCTGATAGGAAGGTGATGGAAGATTTCAAGAAATCCTATGGGAAGCTCTTTAGTCGTGTCTGCAACCCCTTAGTATATGAGTTGGGTGGTCTCCATACTCTGCTTCAGTTTTATGATCCACAGCTGAGGTGTTTCACTTTTCCGGGTTATGTGCTGGCGCCTACTTTGGAAGAGTTCTCGGTGCTGTTAGGAGCTCTTATTTTAGACCAGATGCCATTTTATCACACTAAAGTTGAGCCTGATCTGGCTATGCTTGTTGCTGCTCTTCATCTGGATGTTTCTGAGCTGAAAGGGAAGTTGGTCAAGAGAAATGGGATGTCTGGATTTCCATTACCTTTTCTGGTTTCTAAAGCTCAACACTATGCGAATGAGGGTTGTTGGTTTGTGTTTAATGCTATCTTAGCACTATGCATTTATGGTATCATGTTGTTTCCTAATACTCCAAATTTCGTAGATTTGGACGTATTCTACATCTTTGCTTCCCGGACTCCTGTACCTATGCTTCTAGGCGACGTTTATCATTCTGTGCATTACAATAATGAGAATCGGAGAGGGAAGAACGTGTCTTGTTGTGTGCCTTTGTTATACATGTGGTTTGTAAGTCGCCTTCCCAAATCTGGTCCTTTTGTTGATACTGCAGGTACCTCAGAATGGTTAGAGAGATTGATGGGATTGACCTCTGAGAACATCATCTAGTTTGATTGGGATCAGCTGGGTACGAAGATTATCTACAGTTGCAGTGGCTTTCCTAACATCCTGTTGGTCGAAAGGAAAGGATGCATTAACTACAACCCATCCCTTGCAGTAAGGAAGTTTAGGTATGCTTTGAGAGGACCTTCAAAGGAAGAGGAGATACAGGAATCTTTGTAGAAGGCTTGGAAAAACATCCACCGGAAAGGGAAAGTTTCTTTGGGCAAAAGCAACCGTAGAGCTTATGAACCTTATGTGACTTGGATTCAGGAGAGAGCAGAGAGGTTATTGATGCCTTTTCCACCTTGTGAGCCTTTATAACCTCTGATGATTGAGGAGCCTACTACTGTTGATATCTAGAGGTATAATCAGTTGTGGTCCGTGAAAGAGGAGTTGCGAAAGGCAAATGAAGAGTTGGAGAAAAAGATTGCTCAGCTCTGAAGCGAGAAGAATGAAGCTACTTATGCATCTAATAAGAAGATTGAGTTGGTGAATAGGCTAGGTACAGATTTGACCAAAGAGATGCGTGCTCGGGAGCATTTGGGTTTAGATCTGAAGGTTGTCGGTGATGTTCTTACTTCTAAGAAGAAAGACTTGGATAAAGCCTACCTAGAGATTTCCAAGTTCAATGACCAGTGGAATGCTACTCTCACCAACAACAAAGAGCGGGAGGATAGACTGAAGCAACTGATTGCTAAGTTGAAGACTCAACTCAAGTTAAAGGATGAGAAGATTGCAGCAGAAGCCTCACTCAAGCGTGATAGCGATTGCAAACTGAATGAAGCTCTTGAAACCATGGAGGAGTACAAGTTAAGGGCTAATATGAAGAGATGCAAGCTTGAGGAGGTCTTTGGTGAAGGAGCCTGGGAGGATTTTGCTCAGGCTTTACAAACCATTATTAGCCAGCGAGAGTTACTCATCCAGGGGTTGCTCGTCAGGCCAGACCATCCTGAGACGAGAGAGCTGTTGGAGGATTTCCAGTCTGTCATCGTACTTGATGTCTTTCATTCTCTTTGTAGTTTTCTATACTGATGTATATTGTCCATCACCAGATCTGTTGGCTGAAGTCATTTTTGATTCCATTGTACTCAGTGCCATGGTTGTACACTACCTTTTGGGCCTTCATTTTATGTATGAGGTGTTTTTGCTCTATGTTTACCTGTTGGTTTTCCATTGTCTCGTTGTTCTTGTTGGAACTAGAATCGAGGGGAAATTTCCCTAATGCATATATACATGATTGCATTTTGCATCATTTCGCATTTTTGCATAGCAGGTGCATCAGAACCATTAACCTTATTCCTGTGGTTTGTTAGTTTGTTTTAGGATTGACAACCAAACGAGTCACCGTTACGCTACAAAAGGGAATCAATGTAAGATCATGGAACAAATTCAGGCTGAACTTCAAGAGTTTCAGGATAGAACGAATCAGTTCATGGACATGATGTAGGGAGTTGCAAATGGTCAGGAACAACTACGGACTTTGGTGCAACCACCAATTGCTCGGGTTGACAACAATGGTGTTCTTCATGGTGGGAATACTGCTAATCCTCCTCGCAATGATACTGAGACTCCTCGTGCCAATACTATCCCTACAGGTGTTATCCCCCCGGGCGAAGGTAATGTAGGTGGAGGTATTGTTCACAGTCCTGAGGCAACCTATGCTATACATGGTAATATGGATCAGCAGTTGGAACAAGACGAGCAAGACGATGTGTTCTCCATGAGAGGTCTTAATGCAGGTCTGCAGCCTGAGGCACCTGAGGTTTAAGATGTTGGAGGATTAGATGAAGACTTACGAGAATCAGAACTTCATGGGCTTAGACATGGCAAATTTGGGGCTGATCCTAAATTTGAAGGTCCCGCTGAAGTTCAAAGTCCCAGACTTTGATAAATACAAAGGCACTACCTGTCCAAGGGTTCACCTTCGCTCCTGTTACCGCAAGATGTCTGCTTATTCAGATGATGAAAAATTGCTCATGCACTTTTTTCAAGACAACCTCTCTGGTCCTTCGCTGGAGTGGTACATGAGCTTAGATCCAGTTAACATCCTCAAATGGAGGGATTTAGCTGAGGCCTTTTGTTAAGCACTATCATTATAATAGCGACCTTACACTGAACTGAGTCCAGTTATAGAATCTTTCTAAGAAGAAAAATGAATGCTTTAAAGAGTACGCCCAGAGGTGGCGCGAACTAGCAGCTAGGGTGCAGCCTCCCATGGTGGAAAGGGAGTTAATTGATATGTTCGTTGCCACGTTACCAGGGGTATACTATGAGAAACTTATCGGTAACATGTCAACAACAACCTCAGGTTGTAAGTATCACCATATCGGCGGTACAACAACCACAACTACAGCCACAAATGCAGAACCAACAGAACTATGTGCCAAGGCAATTTCAGGATCGCATAAGGACAGTAAATAGGCAGTTTGACATGCCTCCGATGCTATATTCTCAATTGCTTCAAACCTTGCTGCAGTTACACTTAATATAGAAGAGGACTCTGGCACCTTTGACATGTGCGCCACCTCCCGAATATGACGCTAGCGCTCGATGTGAGTTTCATTCTGGGGCACCAGGTCACAATATTGACAATTGTAAGGCGTTTAAGCATAAATTTTAGGACCTGGTGGACAGTAAGGCTATAAACGTTTCTCACGACGCACCCAATGTCGTACAGAACCCCATGCCTAACCATGGGCAAGCTGGGGTCAGTGATATCATTGAAGATGAGACTTTGGATCTGATAACTGATGTCAATGAGTTGAAGACGCCGCTGAGCTTTGTAAAAGATAAGTTGTTGAGAGAAGGGATAATCCCGGGTTGTGGTGAGGCTTGTGTTGAATGTTTGAGTCATCTTGAAGGATGTGAGAAGCTGAAGAGCCATATCCAGAAGATGATGAATGACGGTGTGTTGCAATTTGACAAAGTTGTTGAGAAGAAGACTGAGGAAATAGCGGTTGGAGAGAGGAATGAGGTCGCGACAATCTCGATTCCGTATAAGACTATTACTATTTCTGCGCCTCCAAGGCCGCCAACCATTATCATTACCAAAGTTGGTCCTGTACCATATGAAAGTACTAAGGCAATTCTGTGGAACTACGAAGCTGAAGTATACTGTAATGGGCAGAAACAGGAGTTGAAAAGCTTACTGGTGGATTCTGTGGATAATCTGGTTGGAGATGTTGGTGGATTCTATGGATAATCTTGTTGGAGCTGGTGGAATTACCCGGAGTGGAAGAGTGTTTTCGTCTCCCAAAGTGGTGGCTGGAAAATCTGACAAGGGGAAGGTTAAAGCAGTGGTTGAGGAAACTTCTAAAGCTGGTGAGAAGGAGTCCTTGTTAAAAGACGCGGAGGAGTTCATGCAATTAATAAGAAAAAGTGATTACAAGATTGTGGATCACTTACAGTAGACTCCGTCCAAGATATCAATTCTGTCATTGTTATTGTGTTCGGAAGCGCACAGGAATGCTTTGTTATGAATCTTGAATACAGCTTATGTGCCGCAAGAAATATCCGTGAATCGGTTCGAGGGAGTAAATGCAAGAAGTTGGTTGGGTTTCACTGATTTGGATCTAACACCAAAGGGGAGGAATCATAATTGTGCGCTGCACATATATACCAAATGCCGAGGAGTCGCTCTGTCGCATGTGCTTGTTGATATAGGGTCATCCCTAGATGTGCTTCCGAAGAAGGCGTTGATGAAGTTTGATACTCGAGGTATTTTATGTACGCCAAGTGACTTGGTGGTACGTGCTTTTGACGGGACTAGAAGGTCTGTATTCGAGGAGTTGATGCTGGCGATTCAAGTTGGTCCTGAGGTATTTGACGTTGTATTCTATATCATGGATATTCAGCCAGCTTATAGCTATCTGATGGGATGTCCATGGATTCATTTGGCGGGCGCCGTAACGTCCACGCTGCACCAAAAGCTGAAGTACATGGTAGGTGGATGTGTTGTCACTGTTTGCGGGAGGAAGATATAATGATTAATCATTTGTCTTCATTCAAGTATGTCGAGGTTGATGGCGAGATCCACGAGACGTTATGTCAAGCCTTCGAGACGGTACAAGTCAAGGATAAAGCACCAACTGTGAGAAAAGCGCCTGAAGTGGCCATGTCGTCCTTCAAAGAAGCCCAGACAGTGGTGAAGGCTGGCGCATCTCAAGGTTGGGGTCAAGTGCTGAATATTCCACACAAACAGGAAAAATTCGGATTGGGATACAACCAATCTTCATCCTCCTAGAGCGCGCTGCACTATAAAGGGCGTGTCCAGTTTACTAGTGGTGGAGTAATCTTCGAGCAAATCAATGCCGTATCAGATGAAGAAGGGGATAGCGATTGTGATATGGATGCGTGGATTCAGCCATGTACCCCAGAACAAAGCCTAAACAATTGGTCTATCGAAGAAATCATCCAAGTGACGACGGAAGAAATCCTATGTTCTCCCCGGAGCATAGCGGTATTTGTCTTCAGGGCCTAATTGTTTATGTTTGAACAATCTTTTTATCAATCAATCAAGGGGCGTTTTTCTGCATTCAAATATTGTGATCCTTGTCTTTCATGTTTTATTTTTAACAATGAAATGGCAATGTGGTTTGTGCTTGTTCGTATAACACCCCTTTTCTACCCAAACGGATAATTAAGCAAATCAGAGTGCATCAACTAGAGATGTCACATTTTCAACTTAAAAGACAACTGTACAACTGCTAAAATCATCTAATAACATACATAGCACACCTTCGGATGAACCGACAACAATTCTCAACTTAGTATTGTAATTGTAAGACAACCTGTTATTTTGCAGCGGAATGTAATAAGCTTTCAAACAACTCATAGTCAGCCAAAACAAGGCAAAGAATGTTTTACATCGGAACTCCACTAAAATTCCACAAGTATTAATCTTGCATAAATTCAAGAAAACAACTAGTTTCGACCATAAAAATCAGCAACAAAGAAATTAACTAAAAACAATAGGATTAAGCGTTCACCCCCCCCCCCCCCAAGAGTGTTATGTATCAGAGCGACCGACGGCACCTTAAACGGAAACGACACTTTATTCCGAGTTACCTGCAAACTACCACCAACCGAGGTAACATACAATGTAAAGGGTGAGATATCAACATTATAACATAAGGCATGATAGAAATCATGTCAGAATCATATCACAACGTATAATCATCGTAAATTTACAAACATTGTCGACAATAAATTGCAAGAAAATCCATATCTCACTCATACAACAATGATATACGACCAACATAACGATGCGACATCATGCAACTCGACTATGCACATGCATGTGGTACCAATTTTGGAGTAACACTCCACAACCAATTCATTTGCCATTAAAGGCCACCAATACAGACACAACCAACGCCAATATAGGCACAACCAACCGCCAATACAGGCCAACCAAAATGATATGCCATTAAATGCATCTATTATGGACTACAACACAACCATAACAACCATACCACAAGGCTTTTAGCCTACAACCATACTGTCCATAACAGAGCATCATAATTTCATACAACTCATGAAATCATCATTTTCCACCTGTTCATATACGAGGCAATGACAACATACTTTCGACAATTACGAATTCAGCACATTATTGTGAGGACGACATTACAACTTTTACACACTAAATTAATTATAGTTCCTGACAAGGTTCGTTAACTACGGGGCAACTAATCTTGCCCAATTAAGGGCAACAATACAACATCGTATAAAACTAATGATATAACACATTCATTCCTACACAGACAAAACTCGTCCCTAACATTTATCGATTAATGGAAACTATATCTATGGTTCGATTCCCTACCTGAATTCGATCATACCTACAGTTATAGAATTGAACCCCACCCCTTACCTTGAATAGAGGCCAATTCCAAGCTTTCGGTTCTGGTTCTGCTCTCCGGCGACTCTTCTGCAACTATCTTCCAATTCTCTGATGGATACTTCTCTGCTCTCAACTTCTCTCTCTACCGCGTTACTTTCTCTTTTCGGTTCTCCTTTCTCTCCAAACAACGAAAGAGACGAGGGTAAGTGAAATTTGGAATAACGTTACTATAATTCTCCCCATTTCGTAGCCACGTTCCAATTCTGCAAGTTACGAATTTTGTTAGTATGACGAACGTAATGAACGTCACGAACGTCAAGGCCATGACGGTCGTAACATTCCCATGACGATTGTAATGAGCGTGACGACCGTGACATGCTTGTGACGAGCGCCACATCAACAAAATCCACCTTTCTGCTCTTTTGCTTCTATTTCACACTAACAGTCCAATCTCCCGACTAAACTTCACCCAATACACTCGCATACAATTACGACACTACGATGCATGACAAAATATCATTATTAAATTAATCTAAATAAATTGGCATTACAGTTTTCATATCATTTTAAGCATTTAACCATCATTATTGCAGGTTTCACATTGCAGATGACACCACTCTAGAACCGTCTATGACTCGTTTTGACAATTCGATATTTCAAGCCAAAGAAGAGATTGATGAAGATGAAGACTTACCAGAAGAGCTAGCCAGACTCTTGAAACAGGAAGAGAAAGTCATTCTGCCTCATTATGAAGAAATTGAAGTCGTCAACTTGGGTTTTGAGGAAGCTAAGAAAGAAGTCAGAATAGGGGCTGCACTGCAGAGTGATGTCAAGCAAAGATTGGTTGAAATGCTCCGAGAGTATAAGGATATCTTTGCTTGGTCATACGAAGACATGCCCGGGCTTGACATAGACATTGTGGTTCATCATTTGCCTTTGCGTGAAGAGTATCCGCCAGTCAAGCAAAAGCTCAGGAGAACTAGACCAGATATGGCAGTGAAAATCAAAGAAGAAGTCCAGAAGCAATTAGATGCAGTATTTTTGGCCGTTACAAATTACCCTCCATGGGTCGCTAACATCGTACATGTGCCTAAAAAGGATGGTAAGGTACGGATGTGTGTTGATAATAGAGATTTGAATAAAGCGAGCCCGAAGGATGATTTCCCGCTCCCCCATATTGACGTATTGGTTGATAATACTGCGTAGTATTCCGTGTTTTCCTTCATGGACGGTTTTTCTGGATATAATCAGATTAAGATGGCACTAGAGGTTATGGAGAAAACGACTTTTATCACCCCGTGGGGGACTTTCTGTTATAAGGTAATTCCTTTTGGGTTGAAAAACACAGAGCTATGGTGACTCTCTTTCATGATATGATTCATCATGAGACCGAGGTCTATGATGAAAGGTTGAGGAAATTCAGACTGAGGTTGAATTCGAACGAGTGCACTTTTGGTGTACGGTCAGGAAAGTTACTAGGGTTCATCGTCAATAAAAAAGGAATCAACGTCGATCTTGCAAAGATAAAAGCAATATAAGATATGCCAGCGCCGAAAACGGAAAAAGAGGTTCATGATTTCTTGGGTAGATTGAACTACACTGCTAGGTTCATATCTCATCTCACGGCCACGTGTGAACCCATGTTCAAATTGTTAAAAAAAGATCAGGCGGTTGTCTGGAATGAAAATTGCCAAAGGGCATTTGAAAAGATAAAAGAATACTTGCAGGAGCCTCCGATACTGACACCTCCAGTAGCTAGAAGACCATTGATAATGCATCTAACGGTTCTTGAGAACAGCATGGGTCGTGTTCTCAGTCAGCACGACGCGACTGGAAGAAAAGAACATGCCATATACTATCTGAGTAAAAACTTCACAGAATGTGAGTTCAGGTACTCGATGTTGGAGAAAACATGTTGCGCACTCTCTTGGGCTGCCAAACGTTTGAGACAATATATGCTTAATCATACAACCATGTTGATTTCGAAGATGGATCCGATTAAGTACGCCTTTGAAAAGCAAGCACTTTCGGGGAGAATTGCCAGATGGCAGATGGTCTTGATAGAGTATGATATTCAATATGTTTCCCAGATATCTATCAACGGGAATGTTCTGTCAGAGTATCTTGCTGAACAACCAATTGAAGATTATCAACCGATGAAATTTGAATTTCCTAATGAAGACATCATGTTTCTGAAGATGAAGGATTATGATGAGTCATTACCTAACGAAGGTCCTGAGCTTGACTCCCAATGGAAAATGATATTTGATGGTGCTGTTGACTCCTATGATACTAGAATTGGAGCAATCATCACGATTCCTCATGGGTCTCATATACCATTCACTGGCAGGTTAACATTCCCTTGCGCCAACAACGAAGCAGAATATGAAGCATGTATCATGGGTATTGAATAAGCAATTGATTTGAGAATCAAGAACCTTGATATCTATGGTGATTCAGCTTTATTTGTAAATCAAATTAAAGGAGAATGGGGACCAAGCAACTCAATCTAATTCCTTACAAGAATTATGCAAGGAGGTTGTTGCCTTTCTTTGTGTTGCACCCCAAAATTTTCCCTCTTCTTATTAGGATATTCGAGATTAATATTCCTAAGGAACATGAAATGCAAGGCCTAATTCAAGATTTTTTCCCATCCAACTTTGTTTCTAACTCTATGTTCAAGTGGAGTTCAAAGATCACAAATTCAAAATTCATGGAATTCAAGACTAGGTTCAAGAATATTACAAAGAGAAATTTCACGACATTTCCAAGAATGTCACATTTGTTACAAAGTTTCAAACTCTTAGTAATTCTTAGAAAATTAAGCTATTTCTAGTCTTAATTCAAACTTCTAAATAACTCCATGCCATGGTACCCTTCATCCCCCATCAAGTCCACATGATCCTCTTTGTGCTTACAAACCTCCAAGGAAAATATTTAAGAGTTAACTCAATATTGGAATATTTCAAGATCAAGGCTATGCATGTATTCATGGGCAATTTGAATGTGATCCAAAACAGCCCCATGCAAGAAATGGCAATGTGTATCATATCACAAAATCATTTTATGTCACAAAACCAAAGGAACAAGCTTATGGTGATGCATTTACACATCAAAAATCAGAATTTAAAAATTCTATCCAAAAGGTAGTAGCATTGACCACATGGGTATGTCCAAGCATAAGCCAACCAATGGGTACAAGGTTGGAGGACAATGTAGAGTGTTGTAGAAGAAAAGACAGCATAAGCAATGTGCATAAAAATACAACAAAGCATACATAGAAATGGAAAGAAGTGGGGCAGCACCAAGAAAATGGTAATAAGTGTTGCCAAGAATGGAAATTCTGAAAATGGAAGCATGCGCAAGAGCTATTATTTTGTGACAATAGAAAAAGGCCGCAGAAAAAGTGAGATAAGAGAGGAGAGGGGGCTGCAAACAAAAGGGAGACATTGGTATAGGGTCATAGACACACATTTTGACATAGAGAGATTGAGAGTAAAAAAAGAGAGAGAGCAAGAAACCCTAGAAAACCAGAAAAATAGAGAGAACAAAAACCAGAAAAGTTAAGACAGTAAGATAGAAACACAAGGGAACCATTAAGAAGGAGAGCCATCAAAATATAGAGTGAAGAGTGAAGAGAGCACCTAGCCAAAATCAGTGGAGGCTTTGCAAGAAGAGAAACAACTCTTGGGTATCCATTTCTTCAAACTCTTCTCTTTTTTATATTGTGCATTTGTCATTTATTACCTTTGTTGAGTGTTGTTATGTTGTGCACCCTGTGTAAGGTCCCAAGAGGGACCAAGAAATTTTTTGAAACATCCCCAAGAAAGAAAGAAAAACAAAGGAAAAGTTCATTTTTTCACCCAGAAGGGCTGACACGGGCCGTGTCCCATGAAACGGGCGGCCGTCTCAGCCTGCTGTTTGACTTCTCTTTACGCATATCCCCTAGTCCTTATGACACGGGCGGCTGTGTTAGCTCGCTGTTTTACTTTTCTTTGCGCGTATCCCCCAAACCTTCTGACACGGGTGGCCGTGTCAGCCCGCTGTTTGACTTTTCTTTGCGCATACCTCACAGACCTTCTGACACGGGCCGTGTCACACCCCTATCTCGCCTCAAAAACCCATGTTGTAGGCACCTTCTGACACGGGTCGTGTCATCCAACACGGCCGGCCGTGTCAGACCCCTGTTTTTTCACGTTTTTCGGCTTTTTTTCAAGGAGTTTGCACAGCGAACTCTTTGATGGCACTTCATGCCATTTTTTTTTGTGTTTTGTGTTTTTTTAAGCCGACTAACTCATTGTGTTTTTATGGTTTTGTACATGTTTATTGTTGGTCATTTTTGACCTTTGGTTCTAAAAACTATTTCCAAGAAAATAAACTCTCGATTCTCATCAAGCCATTTTTGACCTTGTAAGTCTATTGCCTTGTGCATCGCCATCAACCGTGTTCGCATCACCTCAAACTTTTTAAGCAATCAAACCCTTGATCCAACGTCAAACAGATTTTCTCAAACAATTGTTAAACTAATTCACCATCTTTAATAAAAGGATAAAGTTCTCTTTGTATTGAACTAAAGAGAGAGGATTGAGTGTAGACTTCTTCCTCTCCGAGTGTTGGGATACTCATTGTAGACTGTGTGGTCTCGATACTCGTCTTTCAATACGAAGACGTAACCGTATTCACCACACCTTTTTCTCCTAAAAAACCTCGGTCCCATGCCGAGTGCCTTTTTCAAAATCTTTTCACAACAAAACTTGAATGGTCGTGGAGTGGTTAGGCGTAGGCCTTCTCCTATCTCGAGTGCTTGACATTTACCGTAGGGTTTACTGTCGCAAGGCACTTACCATTCAAAACCCAATAAAAACACTTTAATAAGAGAATGAAGTTCTCTTTGTGTTGAATTAAAAAGAGAGGATTGAGTGTAGACTTCTTCCTCTCCGAGTCTCAGAATACTCACCGTAGTGTGTGTGGTCATGATACTCGTCTTTCAATACAAAGACGCTACGTTTGCCACACCATTTTCATAACAAAAACATTGAGATAAAGAGTTGGGTCCTACCCGCAAGGGGTTACTATCCGATGACATATTTCACCCCTAAAAACAATTCCCATAAATCAAATGTGACATCTTGCCTCGCATAGCGAAAACTAATCTTTCAAAGAGGATATGTTACGTTTGTTCTACCGCAAACAGGTAACGCCTAAGTCTCCAATGGTCGAGCAGCAATATACCTAAACTGCTAGAATGCGCACGATAAATCATCAATGAAAACATCAGTTAACCGTTTCCCGAACTATGGTTGCTCTGATTTCTCATGCCAGATGAGAATACGTAGGCACAAGACGGCGATGTCTTGGCGAGCATAACCCTCCTATCACCCATAGTTTTCCGAACTACGTCGACTCTGACTTTCTCATATCTATTTAGAATACATAGTCCTAGGACCGCGAAGTCCTATCGAGTCCTTTCTTTCCCCCTTTACCTCGCCTTTCCCAGTTTTGTACCTTTTCTCTTTATCCCCTAGAACACACTCATTTAGCAATAATATTTTAGAAAATACCTTCAAACACCGACAAACAAATGGTTCCCATCGAGTACGATGGATGCAAGGGATGCTAATACCTTCCCTTTGCATAACCGACTTCCGAACCCGTTCTTCGTTGCGAGACCATCTTATCCTTTCGTTTCATCAGGTTTTCTCGATATTTTCATTTCCCCTCATGGGATAAATAAAGTTCGGTGGAGACTCTTATGTCCTTTCTTTTTGCCTCCCCGTCGTTGCATTTTTTCGAGTAGTGACAGCTGGCGACTCTGCTAGGGACTTCCTAGCAATCCAAACCTCGTTTGTTTGTCGCATGTTTGTTTTATTTGCTTTCATTACTTATTGTGTTGTGTTCTCTAACTATTGGGTTATTGGGATGGTTTGTAAGGATAAGAGCTTTCTAACCTAGTTTGTTTGTCGCATGTTTCTTTCTGATTTGCGAGACTTAGGACTCGTTGATTTGGTTTGAATTCCACCGCTCAGATGAAACCCTGTTGGGATGATTATGTCTTACGAGTAGTCGTAATTGCGTCTTTATTTCCGGCTTGGGATTCTGTGATTCTGAGGACCTTTTGTAGAACCCAATTCAAAAGGTTACTAGAACATAACTCTGTGCTCATCCTTTGGAGGGATTACCGTCTTACGAATAGTCGTTATGATGGAAAACTTTTGAGGGTTAGTGCATGGGACTTTGTTTAAAAGCCTTTGGAATACCCTCTTATAAATCAATAGATTGCCCACCCGAGGTGTGAGATATCTTGTTGTGTTGTCTTGTAAGATGTGTGACCTTGATCCTGTGTCAGTTGCATTTGATATTGCATTTCATGGCATTGGCATTTCATTTGCATAACAAGTCTTCGAGGCGGGGTTTTTGTTATCCTGATCTGGTTTTCTTCGAACTCTTCGACGTTAACTTTGGGCAGAAGTTGATTATGGAGCAGATTCATGTAGAGTTGAGGGAAGTCCGAAGCCAAAGTGGAAAATTCATGGTGGATGTACAAGCACTGTGTCAGGATGAGAAAACGCTAAGGCAAGAAGTTCATCAGCTGAAGACTCAGATGGGCTTGATCAAAGAAGTGATGAGAAATGTGCTAAGAGAGGAAGGTGATCATGTGCCTGAAGCTACAACAGAAGTGGTTATTCCACCTTTA
This sequence comes from Lathyrus sativus, assembly GCA_963859935.3. Classification (NCBI taxonomy): domain Eukaryota; kingdom Viridiplantae; phylum Streptophyta; class Magnoliopsida; order Fabales; family Fabaceae; genus Lathyrus; species Lathyrus sativus. The sequence continues at coordinate 124,590,199 of OZ012738.1, read as the reverse complement.
CTTGTGGAACCTCTCCTAGGGCGTGATGTGCCTCGGAGATCTTCTGCAAAACCTAGGGTTCTAGAATTTCCCACTCACCAATTACCTCCTATTTCCCAAGGCAATCCGAAAAGCAGGAGGCATGTGCAGACGCCGAGGTTGTACTCAGTTGTTGCAACTCTGGCTTCAACTCCAATTGGTTGAACTTCGAACTCTGGCTCTGTTTGATGGTAAGCCACCACCAGGCTATGATGCAAGTGTCCATTGTGATTTCCATTCTAGGGCACCAGGGCATAATGTCGAGAATTGCAAAGTTTTTAAGCATAAAGTTCAGGACTTAATCGACTCAAAGGCCGTTGAGTTCGCGCCAGGCGGCACAATCAGGTGGTATTATTCCATTCACTTCAAGAGAGGTGGATGTCCCTATTCTCTCCCCTGAAGCTGCACCAGGTCAGGAGTGTGTCTTGCAATCTGTGATTTCAGAATCTCCATGCCCGCAGCTGTTGCCTGTTCCTGGGCCAAGCCTAAGGATGAAAGTACCTAAACAAAGGGAGTTCCCGATACCTCAGATTCAGTCTTTAGACATTTCGACTAATTAGAATCCGCAATCTGTGGGGTCTGTGTATCAAATATCTGCTCCCCTCCATAATCAACGGTCATACCGTCATCATCCACGTCAACATGCTCGACGAAGACCAAGGAAGCCAAAGAAGCATTTCACTCAGTTGCCGATGTCGTACAGTCAGATGTTGCCAGATTTGGTCAAAGGTGATTTGATAGTGCCGAAGAAGATTAATCCAGAGATTCCTCCATATCCGCCATGTTTTGATGTCAACTCCCATTGTGATTACCATGCTGGGGCACAAGGGAATTCAACCGAAGACTGTAAGGTGCTTAAGATCAAGATACAAACTCTGCTAGACTCCAACATGTTCTCAGTCACGCTTCAGGGTATTCAGATCAATAATCCTCCTTCATCTAGTCATGTGGGTTCATCAGTTCATGTTATGGAGGAATTCACCGAGAGCAGGTGTTCAGAAGAATTCCAGACTAACTTCGACGAGCAATTTAGAATATGGATATTCCAGCAGCAAATCCAGATTTGAAAGCCCAGTTCCCCGAAGCTAGAAATATTTTATATCATGTCATTACTTTGCATTTGTAGTTTCTTTTCTGTTAAGCTGCGAACTTATCTATAAAACTTGTTTGTTTTCAATTGATAATGATGATGAAATGAATATGCATGTTTTGATTAAATCCATTCGTGTTAACTCAATACTTTTTATTGATGTCAAACGCTTGTTTAAGCGGAATCCGAGGGAGGATGACAAAATTGAAAGACGTAAAACTTCCGATAGTATGCTTTTGAATAAAACCTCTACTAATGATGTCCAGACATTGCTTCAAATTCCTAAACACCGGAGATATAAGGAGGATAATCCCTTGTCAACCCCTTTGAGCCTAGTAGTAGGAGTTTCTTTCTAAAACCGAAAAACCCTCAATCTTAACCTGGGGCAGGGTAGGTGTCAGTTAATTTGACCAAGCATCCAAATTGCGAAAGGAGTGTTCCCGTTCGAGGATCAATCACACCTGTAGAGGTCGTGCCTAAAAAAACATAATGGATATCCCTCGCTTGTCAAGGAGTGAGACATTCACAATTCTTTCAACAAGACAGATAAGCCAGTGTCATACAATTTGTTCTGAAAAAGAGAAAAAAGAAGGAAAAAAAAGCCCGCTAAATCGATAACTTGAAAACAAGTGGCTTAGGCAAAATTAGGGCATCCCGTGGGACTTTGAAATCAAAATATGCACTCAAAAGAGTCAATCCAGGAAAAAGTAGGTAAATCAGAAAATGACGAGGAACAAGTTGTGTGATTCCAGACACCAAAGACGAAAAGCGAGTGGCTGTCACTTTGAAAGCTTGTGGTTTCCTTAACCATCACTCTTGTAATCCATCCTTTAAAAGGTGAGCGTTTGTGTCAAATTAGCTGAACATAGGATTGGAGAACACCAAGGAGAATGGGTGGGTTAAAATAGAACTTTGAGCCTTATATTCTTTCTTTCAAACCGTGAACCTGACCACGTTACAACCTTCAAAAGACCTAATTGAACCATGTTTGTTTCGAAAGCATACTTTGGTAAAGATCACGTCAAAATTGACTCCTAAAAAGATTTCCTTACCCTATGGGTATTGATATTGACATTCTGATAAGCGATGCGTTCGCTAAATGTCACAACTTTTTTCCCAATGAACAAGTTTGGATTTCAAAACTGTCATATGCATTGCATCAATATTATCATTTGCAAAACAAATTGTTTTACTTGCAAGTAAGCACTTGTCATCAGAAGAGTTTCTACAATGGGAAGTTTGATCGAGATAAGATGCAAAGCGCCTGAAAGCTCCGTCGAGCAGGGGCATGTTAAATGATCACGTAAAGGGAGTCAACCATTCCAAGATTCAGTTAATCTGGGGCAATCAGATCAAGATTCGATAAATCTCTCGAAGTCAGACACACTTCTCCAAATCAGCCAATTAGGGGCAAAGTCGTTGCAAGGTTGGGGCAAGCTACCCCAAAAGCACGAAAGCCCTCCTTATCCAGCAGACAATTAATCTGAAGCGCCTGTTTGAGGTTCAGGATGTTGAGGAAGTTCATATCAAACCATCAAGGTACAGAGATTTCAAGTCTCCTCGTGAGGAAGATTTCTACATAGATCCCACGTGTCGGGGAAAAATTGGAAATGGAAGGACGTGTCCTCCCCATATCTTCAGATCTACTCAGAGCAATTCAAGCAGGATCAATTAACCTTTAAGTTCAAGACGAATGTCGGGAAGTCATGCAAACCATTCACTGACCCTTCAGCTATATAAGCCTTGTATCCAGACAAGCCATTTTTAAGCCTTGTATCGAAACAAGATATTTCCAAGCCTTGTATCCAGACAAGCCATTCTCCAGCCTTGTATCCAGAAAAGCCATTTCCAAATATTGTATCCAGACAAGCCATTTCCAAGCCTTGTATCCAGACAAGCCATTTCCAAGCCTTGTATCCAGACAAGCCATTTCCAAGCCTTGTATCCAGACAAGCCATTTTTAAGCCTTGTATCCAGACAAGCCATTCACAAGCCTTGTATCTAGACAAGCCATTTTCAAGCCTTGTATTCAGACAAGCCATTACCAAGCCTTGTATCTAGACAAGCCATTTTCAAGCCTTGTACTCAGACAAGCCATTACCAAGCCTTGTATCTAGACAAGCCATTTCCAAGTCTTGTATCCAGACAAGCCAGTTTCAAGCCTTGTATCCAGACAAGTCACTTTCAAATCATGTATCTAGACAAGTCATTTTCAAATCTTGTATCCAGACAAGTCATCTTGAAATCTTGTATCCAGACAAGTCATTTTCAAGTCTTGTATCCAGATAAGTCATCATTAAATCTTGTATCCAGACAAGTCATTTTCAAATCTTGTATCCAGAAAACTCATCTTCAAATCTTGTATCCAGACAAGTCATTTTCAAATCTTGTATCCAGAAAAGTCATCTTCAAATCTTGTATCCAGACAAGTTACTTTCAAATCTTGTATCCAAACAAGTCATCTTCAAATCTTGTATCCAGACAAGTCATCTTCAAATCTCGTATCCCGACAAGTCATTTTCAAATCTTGTATCCAGAAAAGTCATCTTCAAATCTTGTATCCAGACACGTCATCTTCAAATCTTGTATCCAGAAAAGTCATCTTCAAATCTTGTATCCAGACAAGTTATTTTCAAAATCGTGTATCCAGACAAGTCATTTTCCGACCCTGTATCCAGACAAGTCATTTTCTGACCCTGTATCCAGATAAGTCATTTTCAAATCTTGTATCCAGACAAGTCATTTTCAAATCCTGTATCCAGACAAGACATTTTCAAATCTTTTATCCAGACAAGTCATTTTCAAATCTTGTATCTAGACAAGACATTTTCAAATCTTGTATCCAGACAAGTCATTTTCAAATCTTGTATCCAGACAAGTCATTTTCAAATCTGTTATCCAGACAAGTCATTTTCAAATCTTGTATCCAGACAAGTCATTTTCAAATCTTGTATCCAGACAAGTCATCTTCAAATCTTGTATCCAGACAAGTCATCTTCAAATCTTGTATCCAGACATGTCATCTTAAAATCTTGTATCCAGACAAGACATTTTCAAATCTTGTATCCAGACAAGTCATTTTCAAATCTTGTATCCAGACAGGTTACTTTCAAATCTTGTATCCAAACAAGTCATCTTCAAATCTTGTATCCAGACAAGTCATCTTCAAATCTCGTATCCCGACAAGTCATTTTCAAGTCTTGTATCCAGAAAAGTCATCTTCAAATATTGTATCCAGACACGTCATCTTCAAATCTTGTATCCAGAAAAGTGATCTTCAAATCTTGTATCCAGACAAGTTATTTTCAAAATCATGTATCCAGACAAGTCATTTTCTGACCCTGTATCCAGACAGGTCATTTTCTGACCCTGTATCCAGACAAGTCATTTTCAAATCTTGTATATAGGCAAGTCATTTTCAAATCTTGTATCCAGACAAGACATTTTCAAATCTTGTATCCAGACAAGTCATTTTCAAATCTTGTATCTAGACAAGACATTTTCAAATCTTGTATCCAGACAAGTCATTTTCAAATCCTGTATCCAGACAAGACATTTTCAAATCTTTTATCCAGACAAGTCATTTTCAAATCTTGTATCTAGACAAGACATTTTCAAATCTTGTATCCAGACAAGTCATTTTCAAATCTTGTATCCAGACAAGTCATTTTCAAATCTGTTATCCAGACAAGTCATTTTCAAATCTTGTATCCAGACAAGTCATTTTCAAATCTTGTATCCAGACAAGTCATTTTCAAATCTTGTATCCAGACAAGTCATCTTCAAATCTTGTATCCAGACATGTCATCTTAAAATCTTGTATCCAGACAAGACATTTTCAAATCTTGTATCCAGACAAGTCATTTTCAAATCTTGTATCCAGACAGGTTACTTTCAAATCTTGTATCCAAACAAGTCATCTTCAAATCTTGTATCCAGACAAGTCATCTTCAAATCTCGTATCCCGACAAGTCATTTTCAAGTCTTGTATCCAGAAAAGTCATCTTCAAATATTGTATCCAGACACGTCATCTTCAAATCTTGTATCCAGAAAAGTGATCTTCAAATCTTGTATCCAGACAAGTTATTTTCAAAATCATGTATCCAGACAAGTCATTTTCTGACCCTGTATCCAGACAGGTCATTTTCTGACCCTGTATCCAGACAAGTCATTTTCAAGTCTTGTATATAGGCAAGTCATTTTCAAATCTTGTATCCAGACAAGACATTTTCAAATCTTGTATCCAGACAAGTCATTTTCAAATCTTGTATCTAGACAAGACATTTTCAAATCTTGTATCCAGACAAGTCATTTTCAAATCCTGTATCCAGACAAGACATTTTCAAATCTTTTATCCAGACAAGTCATTTTCAAATCTTGTATCTAGACAAGACATTTTCAAATCTTGTATCCAGACAAGTCATTTTCAAATCTTGTATCCAGACAAGTCATTTTCAAATCTGTTATCCAGACAAGTCATTTTCAAATCTTGTATCCAGACAAGTCATTTTCAAATCTTGTATCCAGACAAGTCATTTTCAAATCTTGTATCCAGACAAGTCATCTTCAAATCTTGTATCCAGACATGTCATCTTAAAATCTTGTATCCAGACAAGACATTTTCAAATCTTGTATCCAGACAAGTCATTTTCAAATCTTGTATCCAGACAGGTTACTTTCAAATCTTGTATCCAAACAAGTCATCTTCAAATCTTGTATCCAGACAAGTCATCTTCAAATCTCGTATCCCGACAAGTCATTTTCAAGTCTTGTATCCAGAAAAGTCATCTTCAAATATTGTATCCAGACACGTCATCTTCAAATCTTGTATCCAGAAAAGTGATCTTCAAATCTTGTATCCAGACAAGTTATTTTCAAAATCATGTATCCAGACAAGTCATTTTCTGACCCTGTATCCAGACAGGTCATTTTCTGACCCTGTATCCAGACAAGTCATTTTCAAATCTTGTATATAGGCAAGTCATTTTCAAATCTTGTATCCAGACAAGACATTTTCAAATCTTGTATCCAGACAAGTCATTTTCAAATCTTGTATCTAGACAAGACATTTTCAAATCTTGTATCCAGACAAGTCATTTTCAAATCTTGTATCCAGACAAGTCATTTTCAAATCTTGTATCCAGACAAGCCATTTTGAAATCTTGTATTTAGAAGTCATCTTCAAATCTTATAACAAGATAATTCATTTTCAATTCTTGTATCCAGACAAGTCATTTTCAAATCTTGTATCCAGACATGTCATCTTAAAATCTTGTATCCAGACAACACATTTTCAAATCTTGTATCTAGACAAGTCATTTTCAAATCTTGTATCCAGACAAGTCATTTTCAAAGCTTATATCCAGACAAGTCATTTTCATATCTTGTATCCAGACAAGTCATTTTCAAATCTTCTATCCAGATAAGTCATCTTCAAATGTTGTGTCCACACAATTCACTTTCAAATCTTGCATCCAGACAAGTCAGTTTCAAATCTTGTATCCAGACAAGTCATCTTCAAATCTTGTATACAGACAAGTCATTTTGAAATCTTGTACCCAGACAAGTATTCTTCATATCTCTTATCCAGACAAGTCATTTTCAAATCTTGTATCTAGACAAGTCATCTTCAAATCTTGTATCCAGACAAGTTATTTTCTGACCATATATCCAGACAAGTCATTTTATGACACTGTATCCAGACAAGTCATATTCTGACCCTGTATCCAGACAAGTCATCTTCATATCTTGTATTCATACAAGTCATTTTGAAATCTTGTATCCAAACAAGTCATTTTCAAATCTTGTATCTAGAAAAGTCATTTTCAAATCTTGTATCCAAACAAGTCACTTTCAAATCTTGTATCCAGAATCTTGTATCCAGAGAAGTTACTTTCAAATCTTGTATCCAGACAAGTTACTTTCAAATCTTGTATCTAGACAAGTCATCTTCAAATCTTGTATCCAGACATGTCATTTTGAAATCTTGTATTCAGACATGTCATCTTAAAATCTTGTATCCAGACAACACATTTTCAAATCTTGTATCTAGACAAGTCATTTTCAAATCTTGTATCCAGACAAGTCATTTTCAAAGCCTATACCCAGACAAGTCATTTTCATATCTTGTATCCAGACAAGTCATTTTCAAATCTTCTATCCAGATAAGTCATCTTCAAATGTTGTGTCCAGACAATTCACTTTCAAATCTTGCATCCAGACAAGTCAGTTTCAAATCTTGTATCCAGACAAGTCATTTTCAAATCTTGTATCCAGACAAGTCATCTTCAAATCTTGTATCCAGACAAGTCATTTTGAAATCTTGTACCCAGACAAGTATTCTTCAAATCTCTTATCCAGACAAGTCATTTTCAAATCGTGTATCTAGACAAGTCATCTTCAAATCTTGTATCCAGACAAGTTATTTTCTGAGCATATATCCAGACAAGTCATTTTATGACACTGTATCCAGACAAGTCATACTCTGACCCTGTATCCAGACAAGTCATCTTCATATCTTGTATTCATACAAGTCATTTTGAAATCTTGTATCTAAACAAGTCATTTTCAAATCTTGTATCTAGAAAAGTCATTTTCAAATCTTGTATCCAAACAAGTCACTTTCAAATCTTGTATCCAGAATCTTGTATCCAGAGAAGTTACTTTCAAATCTTGTATCCAGACAAGTTACTTTCAAATCTTGTATCGAGACAAGTCATCTTCAAATCTTGTAACCAGACATGTCATTTTGAAATCTTGTATCCAGACATGTCATCTTAAAATCTTGTATCCAGACAACACATTTCCAAATCTTGTATCTAGACAAGTCATTTTCAAATCTTGTATCCAGACAAGTCATTTTCAAAGCTTGTATCCAGACAAGTCATTTTCATATCTTGTATCCAAACAAGTCATTTTCAAATCTTCTATCCAGATAATTCATCTTCAAATGTTGTGTCCAGACAATTCACTTTCAAATCTTGCATCCAGACAGGTCAGTTTCAAATATTGTATCCAGACAAGTCATTTTCAAACCTTGTATCCAGACAAGTCATCTTCAAATCTTGTATCCAGACAAGTCATTTTGAAATCTTGTACCCAGAAAAGTATTCTTCAAATCTCTTATCCAGACAAGTCATTTTCAAATCTTGTATCTAGACAAGTCATCTTCAAATCTTGTATCCAGACAAGTTATTTTCTGACCATATATCCAGACAAGTCATTTTATAACACTGTATCCAGACAAGTCATATTCTGACCCTGTATCCAGACAAGTCATCTTCATATCTTGTATTCATACAAGTCATTTTGAAATTTTGTATCCAAACAAGTCATTTTCAAATCTTGTATCTAGAAAATTCATTTTCAAATCTTGTATCCAAACAAGTCACTTTCAAATCTTGTATCCAGAATCTTGTATCCAGAGAAGTTACTTTCAAATCTTGTATCCAGACAAGTTACTTTCAAATCTTGTATCCAAACAAGTCATCTTCAAATCTTGTATCCAGACAAGTCATCTTCAAATCTCGTATCCCGACAAGTCATTTTCAAATCTTGTATCCAAAAAAGTCATCTTCAAATCTTGTATCCAGACACGTCATCTTCAAATCTTGTATCCAGAAAAGTCATCTTCAAATCTTGTATCCAGAGAAGTTATTTTCAAAATTGTGTATCCAGACAAGTCATTTTCTGACCCTGTATCCAGACAAGTCATTTTCAGACCCTGTATCCAGACAAGTCATTTTCAAATCTTGTATTCAGACAAGTCATTTTCAAATCCTGTATCCAGACAAGACATTTTCAAATCTTTTATCCAGACAAGTTATTTTCAAATCTTGTATCTAGACAAGTCATTTTCAAATCTTGTATCCAGACAAGTCATTTTCAAAGCCTATACCCAGACAAGTCATTTTCATATCTTGTATCCAGACAAGTCATTTTCAAATCTTCTATCCAGATAAGTCATCTTCAAATGTTGTGTCCACACAATTCACTTTCAAATCTTGCTTCCAGACAAGTCAGTTTCAAATCTTGTATCCAGACAAGTCATTTTCAAATCTTGTATCCAGACAAGTCATCTTCAAATCTTGTATACAGACAAGTCATTTTGAAATCTTGTACCCAGACAAGTATTCTACAAATCTCTTATCCAGACAAGTCATTTTCAAATCTTGTATCTAGACAAGTCATCTTCAAATCTTGTATCCAGACAAGTTATTTTCTGACCATTATCCAGACAAGTCATTTTATGACACTCTATCCAGACAAGTCATATTCTGACCCTGTATCCAGACAAGTCATCTTCATATCTTGTATTCATACAAGTCATTTTGAAATCTTGTATCCAAACAAGTCATTTTCAAATCTTGTATCTAGAAAAGTCATTTTCAAATCTTGTATCCAAACAAGTCACTTTCAAATCTTGTATCCAGAATCTTGTATCCAGAGAAGTTACTTTCAAATCTTGTATCCAGACAAGTTACTTTCAAATCTTGTATCTAGACAAGTCATCTTCAAATCTTGTAACCAGACATGTCATTTTGAAATCTTGTATCCACACATGTCATCTTAAAATCTTGTATCCAGACAACACATTTTCAAATCTTGTATCTAGACAAGTCATTTTCAAATCTTGTATCCAGACAAGTCATTTTCAAAGCTTGTATCTAGACAAGTCATTTTCATATCTTGTATCCAAACAAGTCATTTTCAAATCTTCTATCCAGATAATTCATCCTCAAATGTTGTGTCCAGACAATTCACTTTCAAATCTTGCATCCAGACAAGTCAGTTTCAAATCTTGTATCCAGACAAGTCATTTTCAAACCTTGTATCCAGACAAGTCATCTTCAAATCTTGTATCCAGACAAGTCATTTTGAAATCTTGTACCCAGACAAGTATTCTTCAAATCTCTTATCCAGACAAGTCATTTTCAAATCTTGTATCTAGACAAGTCATCTTCAAATCTTGTATCCAGACAAGTTATTTTCTGACCATATATCCAGACAAGTCATTTTATAACACTGTATCCAGACAAGTCATATTCTGACCCTGTATCCAGACAAGTCATCTTCATATCTTGTATTCATACAAGTCATTTTGAAATTTTGTATCCAAACAAGTCATTTTCAAATCTTGTATCTAGAAAATTCATTTTCAAATCTTATATCCAAACAAGTCACTTTCAAATCTTGTATCCAGAATCTTGTATCCAGAGAAGTTACTTTCAAATCTTGTATCCAGACAAGTTACTTTCAAATCTTGTATCCAAACAAGTCATCTTCAAATCTTGTATCCAGACAAGTCATCTTCAAATCTCGTATCCCGACAAGTCATTTTCAAATCTTGTATCCAAAAAAGTCATCTTCAAATCTTGTATCCAGACACGTCATCTTCAAATCTTGTATCCAGAAAAGTCATCTTCAAATCTTGTATCCAGACAAGTCATTTTCAAAATTGTGTATCCAGACAAGTCATTTTCTGACCCTGTATCCAGACAAGTCATTTTCAAATCTTGTATCCAGACAAGTCATTTTCAAATCCTGTATCCAGACAAGACATTTTCAAATCTTTTATCCAGACAAGCCATTTTCAAATCTTGTATCTAGACAAGACATTTTAAAATCTTGTATCCAGACAAGTCATTTTCAAATCTTGTATCCAGACAAGTCATTTTCAAATCTTGTATCCAGGCAAGTCATTTTCAAATCTGGTATCCAGACAAGTCATTTTCAAATCTTGTATCCAGACAAGTCATTTTGAAATCTTGTATTTAGAAGTCATCTTTAAATCTTGTTACAAGATAAGTCATTTTCAATTCTTGTATCTAGACAAGTCGTTTTCAAATCTTGTATCCAGACAAGTCCTCTTCAAATCTTGTATCCAGACAAGTCATCTTAAAATCTTGTATCCAGACATGTCATCTTAAAATCTTGTATCCAGACAAGACATTTTCAAATCTTGTATCCAGACAAGTCATTTTCAAATCTTGTATCCAGACAGGTTACTTTCAAATCTTGTATCCAAACAAGTCATCTTCAAATCTTGTATCCAGACAAGTCATCTTCAAATCTCGTATCCCGACAAGTCATTTTCAAGTCTTGTATCCAGAAAAGTCATCTTCAAATATTGTATCCAGACACGTCATTTTCAAATCTTGTATCCAGACAAGACATTTTCAAATCTTACATCCAGACAAGTCATTTTCAAATCTTGTATCTAGACAAGACATTTTCAAATCTTGTATCCAGACAAGTCATTTTCAAATCTTGTATCCAGACAAGTCATTTTCAAATCTTGTATCCAGACAAGTCATTTTCAAATCTTGTATCCAGACAAGCCATTTCGAAATCTTGTATTTAGAAGTCATCTTCAAATCTTATAACAAGATAATTCATTTTGATTTCTTGTATCCAGACAAGTCATTTTCAAATCTTGTATCCAGATAAGTCATCTTCAAATCTTGTATCCAGACATGTCATTTTGAAATCTTGTATCCAGACATGTCATCTTAAAATCTTGTATCCAGACAACACATTTTCAAATCTTGTATCTAGACAAGTCATTTACAAATCTTGTATCCAGACAAGTCATTTTCAAAGCTTGTATCCAGACAAGTCATTTTCATATCTTGTATCCAGACAAGTCATTTTCAAATCTTCTATCCAGGTAAGTCATCTTCAAATGTTTTGTCCAGACAATTCACTTTCAAATCTTGCATCCAGACAAGTCAGTTTCAAATCTTGTATCCAGACAAGTCATTTTCAAATCTTGTATCCAGACAAGTCATCTTCAAATCTTGTATCCAGACAAGTCATTTTGAAATCTTGTACCCAGACAAGTATTCTTCAAATCTCTTATCCAGACAAGTCATTTTCAAATCTTGTATCTAGACAAGTCATCTTCAAATCTTTTGTATCCAGACAAGTTATTTTCTGACCATATATCCAGACAAGTCATTTTATGACACTGTATCCAGACAAGTCATATTCTGACCTTGTATCCAGACAAGTCATCTTCATATCTTGTATTCATACAAGTCATTTTGAAATCTTGTATCCAAACAAGTCATTTTCAAATCTTGTATCTAGAAAAGTCATTTTCAAATCTTGTATCCAAATAAGTCACTTTCAAATCTTGTATCCAGAGAAGTTACTTTCAAATCTTGTATCCAGACAAGTTACTTTCAAATCTTGTATCTAGACAAGTCATCTTCAAATCTTGTATCCAGACATGTCATTTTGAAATCTTGTATCCAGACATGTCATTTTAAAATCTTGTATCCAGACAACACATTTTCAAATCTTGTATCTAGACAAGTCAATTTCAAATCTTGTATCCAGACAAGTCATTTTCAAAGCCTGTATCCAGACAAGTCATTTTCATATCTTGTATCCAGACAAGTCATTTTCAAATCTTCTATCCAGATAAGTCATCTTCAAATGTTGTGTCCAGACAATTCACTTTCAAATCTTGCATCCAGACAAGTCAGTTTCAAATCTTGTATCCAGACAAGTCATTTTCAAATCTTGTATCCAGACAAGTCATCTTCAAATCTTGTATCCAGACAAGTCATTTTGAAATCTTGTACCCAGACAAGTATTCTTCAAATCTCTTATCCAGACAAGTCATTTTCAAATCTTGTATCTAGACAAGTCATCTTCAAATCTCGTATCCAGACAAGTTATTTTCTGACCATATATCCAGACAAGTCATTTTATGACACTGTATCCAGACAAGTCATATTCTGACCCTGTATCCAGACAAGTCATCTTCATATCTTGTATTCATACAAGTCATTTTGAAATCTTGTATCCAAACAAGTCATTTTCAAATCTTGTATCTAGAAAAGTCATTTTCAAATCTTGTATCCAAACAAGTCACTTTCAAATCTTGTATCCAGAATCTTGTATCCAGAGAAGTTACTTTCAAATCTTGTATCCAGACAAGTTACTTTCAAATCTTGTATCTAGACAAGTCATCTTCAAATCTTCTATCCAGACATGTCATTTTGAAATCTTGTATCCAGACATGTCATCTTAAAATCTTGTATCCAGACAACACATTTTCAAATCTTGTATCTAGACAAGTCATTTTCAAATCTTGTATCCAGACAAGTCATTTTCAAAGCCTGTATCCAGACAAGTCATTTTCATATCTTGTATTCAGACAAGTCATTTTCAAATCTTCTATCCAGATAAGTCATCTTCAAATGTTGTGTCCAGACAATTCACTTTCAAATCTTGCGTCCAGACAAGTCAGTTTCAAATCTTGTATCCAGACAAGTCATTTTCAAATCTTGTATCTAGACAAGTCATCTTCAAATCTTGTATCCAGACAAGTCATTTTGAAATCTTGTACCCAGACAAGTATTCTTCAAATCTCTTATCCAGACAAGTCATTTTCAAATCTTGTATCTAGATAAGTCATCTTCAAATCTTGTATCCAGACAAGTTATTTTCTGACCATATATCCAGAGAAGTCATTTTATGACACTGTATCCAGACAAGTCATATTCTGACCCTGTATCCAGACAAGTCATCTTCATATCTTGTATTCATACAAGTCATTTTGAAATCTTGTATCTAGAAAAGTCATTTTCAAATCTTGTATCCAAACAAGTCACTTTCAAATCTTGTATCCAGAATCTTGTATCCAGAGAAGTTACTTTCAAATCATGTATCCAGACAAGTTACTTTCAAATCTTGTATCCAGACAAGTCATCTTTAAATCTTGTATCCAGACATGTCATTTTGAAATCTTGTATCCAGACATGTCATCTTAAAATCTTGTATCCAGACAACACATTTTCAAATCTTGTATCTAGACAAGTCATTTTCAAATCTTGTATCCAGACAAGTGATTTTCAAAGCCTGTATCCAGACAAGTCATTTTCATATCTTGTATTCAGACAAGTCATTTTCAAATCTTCTATCCAGATAAGTCATCTTCAAATGTTGTGTCCAGACAATTCACTTTCAAATCTTGCGTCCAGACAAGTCAGTTTCAAATCTTGTATCCAGACAAGTCATTTTCAAATCTTGTATCTAGACAAGTCATCTTCAAATCTTGTATCCAGACAAGTCATTTTGAAATCTTGTACCCAGACAAGTATTCTTCAAATCTCTTATCCAGACAAGTCATTTTCAAATCTTGTATCTAGATAAGTCATCTTCAAATCTTGTATCCAGACAAGTTATTTTCTGACCATATATCCAGAGAAGTCATTTTATGACACTGTATCCAGATAAGTCATATTCTGACCCTGTATCCAGACAACTCATCTTCATATCTTGTATTCATACAAGTCATTTTGAAATCTTGTATCTAGAAAAGTCATTTTCAAATCTTGTATCCAAACAAGTCACTTTCAAATCTTGTATCCAGAATCTTTTATCCAGAGAAGTTACTTTCAAATCATGTATCCAGACAAGTTACTTTCAAATCTTGTATCCAAACAAGTCATCTTTAAATCTTGTATCCAGACATGTCATTTTGAAATCTTGTATCCAGACATGTCATCTTAAAATCTTGTATCCAGACAACACATTTTCAAATCTTGTATCTAGACAAGTCATTTTCAAATCTTGTATCCAGACAAGTGATTTTCAAAGCTTGTATCCAGACAAGTCATTTTCATATCTTGTATCCAGACAAGTCATTTTCAAATCTTCTATCCAGATAAGTCATCTTCAAATGTTGTGTCCAGACAATTCACTTTCAAATCTTTCATCCAGACAAGTCAGTTTCAAATCTTGTATCCAGACAAGTCATTTTCAAATCTTGTATCCAGACAAGTCATCTTCAAATCTTGTATCCAGACAAGTCATTTTGAAATCTTGTACCCAGACAAGTATTCTTCAAATCTCTTATCCAGACAGGTTATTTTCAAATCTTGTATCTAGACAAGTCATCTTCAAATCTTGTATCCAGACAAGTTATTTTCTGACCATATATCCAGACAAGTCATTTTATGACACTGTATCCAGACAAGTCATATTCTGACCCTGTATCCAGACAAGTCATCTTCATATCTTGTATTCATACAAGTCATTTTGAAATCTTGTATCCAAATAAGTCATTTTCAAATCTTGTTTCTAGAAAAGTCATTTTCAAATCTTGTATCCAAACAAGTCACTTTCAAATCTTGTATCCAAAATCTTGTATCCAGAGAAGTTACTTTCAAATCTTGTATCCAGACAAGTTACTTTACAATCTTGTATCTAGACAAGTCATCTTCAAATCTTGTATCCAGACATGTCATTTTGAAATCTTGTATCCAGACATGTCATCTTAAAATCTTGTATCCAGAGAACACATTTTCAAATCTTGTATCTAGACAAGTCATTTTCAAATCTTGTATCCAGACAAGTCATTTTCAAAGCTTGTATCCAGACAAGTCATTTTCATATCTTGTATCCAGACAAGTCATTTTCAAATCTTCTATCCAGATAAGTCATCTTCAAATGTTGTGTCCAGACAATTCACTTTCAAATCTTGCATCCAGACAAGTCAGTTTCAAATCTTGTATCCAGACAAGTCATTTTCAATTCTTGTATCCAGACAAGTCATCTTCAAATCTTGTATCCAGACAAGTCATTTTGAAATCTTGTACACAGACAAGTATTCTTCAAATCTCTTATCCAGACAAGTCATTTTCAAATCGTGTATCTAGACAAGTCATCTTCAAATCTTGTATCCAGACAAGTTATTTTCTGACCATATATCCAGACAAGTCATTTTATGACACTGTATCCAGACAAGTCATATTCGGACCCTGTATCCAGACAAGTCATCTTCATATCTTGTATTCCTACAAGTCATTTTGAAATCTTGAATCCAAACAAGTCATTTTCAAATCTTGTATCTAGAAAAGTCATTTTCAAATCTTGTATCCAGACAAGTCACTATCAAATCTTGTATCCAGAATCTTGTATCCAGAGAAGTTACTTTCAAATCTTGTATCCAGACAAGTTACTTTCAAATCTTGTATCCAAACAAGTCATCTTCAAATCTTGTATCCAGACAAGTCATCTTCAAATCTCGTATCCCGACAAGTCATTTTCAAATCTTGTATCCAGAAAAGTCATCTTCAAATCTCGTATCCTGACAAGTCATTTTCAAATCTTGTATCCAGAAAAGTCATCTTCAAATCTTGTATCCAGACAAGTTATTTTCAAAATCGTGTATCCAGACAAGTCATTTTCTGACCCTGTATCCAGACAATTCATTTTCTGACCCTGTATCCAGACAAGTCATTTTCAAATCTTGTATCCAGACAAGTCATTTTCAAATCCTGTATCCAGACAAGACATTTTCAAATCTTTTATCCAGACAAGTCATTTTCAAATCTTGTATCTAGGCAAGACATTTTCAAAACTTGTATCCAGACATGTCATTTTCAAATCTTGTATCCAGACAAGTCATTTTCAAAGCTTGTATCCAGACAAGTCATTTTCATATCTTGTATCCAGACAAGTCATTTTCAAATCTTCTATCCAGATAAGTCATCTTCAAATGTTGTGTCTAGACAATTCACTTTCAAATCTTGCATCCAGACAGGTCAGTTTCAAATCTTGTATCCAGACAAGTCATTTTCAAATCTTGTATCCAGACAAGTCATCTTCAAATCTTGTATCCAGACAAGTCATTTTGAAATCTTGTACCCAGACAAGTATTCTTCAAATCTCTTATCCAGACAAGTCATTTTCAAATCATGTATCTAGACAAGTCATATTCAAATCTTGTATCCAGACAAGTTATTTTCTGACCATATATCCAGAAAAGTTATTTTATGACACTGTATCCAGACAAGTCATATTCTGACCCTGTATCCAGACAAGTCATCTTCATATCTTGTATTCATACAAGTCATTTTGAAATCTTGTATCCAAACAAGTCATTTTCAAATCTTGTATCCAGAAAAGTCATCTTCAAATCTCGTATCCTGACAAGTCATTTTCAAATCTTGTATCCAGAAAAGTCATCTTCAAATCTTGTATCCAGACAAGTTATTTTCAAAATCGTGTATCCAGACAAGTCATTTTCTGACCCTGTATCCAGACAGTTCATTTTCTGACCCTGTATCCAGACAAGTCATTTTCAAATCTTGTATCCAGACAAGTCATTTTCAAATCCTGTATCCAGACAAGACATTTTCAAATCTTTTATCCAGACAAGTCATTTTCAAATCTTGTATCTAGACAAGACATTTTCAAAACTTGTATCCAGACATGTCATTTTCAAATCTTGTATCCAGACAAGTCATTTTCAAAGCTTGTATCCAGACAAGTCATTTTCATATCTTGTATCCAGACAAGTCATTTTCAAATCTTCTATCCAGATAAGTCATCTTCAAATGTTGTGTCCAGACAATTCACTTTCAAATCTTGCATCCAGACAGGTCAGTTTCAAATCTTGTATCCAGACAAGTCATTTTCAAATCTTGTATCCAGACAAGTCATCTTCAAATCTTGTATCCAAACAAGTCATTTTGAAATCTTGTACCCAGACAAGTATTCTTCAAATCTCTTATCCAGACAAGTCATTTTCAAATCATGTATCTAGACAAGTCATCTTCAAATCTTGTATCCAGACAAGTTATTTTCTGACCATATATCCAGAATAGTCATTTTATGAAACTGTATCCAGACAAGTCATATTCTGACCCTGTATCCAGACAAGTCATCTTCATATCTTGTATTCATACAAGTCATTTTGAAATCTTGTATCCAAACAAGGCATTTTCAAATCTTGTATCTAGAAAAGTCATTTTCAAATCTTGTATCCAAACAAGTCACTTTCAAATCTTGTATCCAGAATCTTGTATCCAGAGAAGTTACTTTCAAATCTTGTATCCAGACAAGTTACTTTCAAATCTTGTATCTAGACAAGTCATCTTCAAATCTTGTATCCAAACATGTAATCTTAAAATCTTGTATCGAGACAACACATTTTCAAATCTTGTATCTAGACAAGTCATTTTTAAATCTTGTATCCAGACAAGTCATTTTCAAAGCTTGTATCCAGACAAGTCATTTTCATATCTTGCATCCAAACAAGTCATTTTCAAATCTTCTATCCAGATAAGTCATCTTCAAATGTTGTGTCCAGACAATTCACTTTCAAATCTTGCATCCAGACAAGTCAGTTTCAAATCTTGTACCCAGACAAGTCATTTTCAAATCTTGTATCCAGACAAGTCATCTTCAAATCTTGTATCCAGACAAGTCATTTTCTGACCCTGTATCCAGACAAGTCATTTTCAAATCTTGTATCCAGACAAGTCATTTTCAAATCTTGTATCCAGACAAGACATTTTCAAATCTTTTATCCAGACAAGTCATTTTCAAATCTTGTATCTAGACAAGACATTTTCAAATCTTGTATCCAGACATGTCATTTTCAAATCTTGTATCCAGACAAGTCACTTTCAAAGCTTGTATCCAGACAAGTCATTTTCATATCTTGTATCCAGACAAGTCATTTTCAAATCTTCTATCCAGATAAGTCATCTTCAAATGTTGTGTCCAGACAATTCACTTTCAAATCTTGCATCCAGACAGGTCAGTTTCAAATCTTGTATCCAGACAAGTCATTTTCAAATCTTGTATCCAGACAAGTCATCTTCAAATCTTGTATCCAAACAAGTCATTTTGAAATCTTGTACCCAGACAAGTATTCTTCAAATCTCTTATCCAGACAAGTCATTTTCAAATCATGTATCTAGACAAGTCATCTTCAAATCTTGTATCCAGACAAGTTATTTTCTGACCATATATCCAGAAAAGTCATTTTATGAAACTGTATCCAGACAAGTAATATTCTGACCCTGTATCCAGACAAGTCATCTTCATATCTTGTATTCATACAAGTCATTTTGAAATCTTGTATCCAAACAAGGCATTTTCAAATCTTGTATCTAGAAAAGTCATTTTCAAATCTTGTATCCAAACAAGTCACTTTCAAATCTTGTATCCAGAATCTTGTATCCAGAGAAGTTACTTTCAAATCTTGTATCCAGACAAGTTACTTTCAAATCTTGTATCTAGACAAGTCATCTTCAAATCTTGTATCCAAACATGTAATCTTAAAATCTTGTATCGAGACAACACATTTTCAAATCTTGTATCTAGACAAGTCATTTTTAAATCTTGTATCCAGACAAGTCATTTTCAAAGCTTGTATCCAGACAAGTCATTTTCATATCTTGCATCCAGACAAGTCATTTTCAAATCTTCTATCCAGATAAGTCATCTTCAAATGTTGTGTCCAGACAATTCACTTTCAAATCTTGCATCCAGACAAGTCAGTTTCAAATCTTATACCCAGACAAGTCATTTTCAAATCTTGTATCCAGACAAGTCATCTTCAAATCTTGTATCCAGACAAGTCATTTTCTGACCCTGTATCCAGACAAGTCATTTTCAAATCTTGTATCCAGACAAGTCATTTTCAAATCTTGTATCCAGACAAGACATTTTCAAATCTTTTATCCAGACAAGTCATTTTCAAATCTTGTATCTAGACAAGACATTTTCAAATCTTGTATCCAGACATGTCATTTTCAAATCTTGTATCCAGACAAGTCATTTTCAAAGCTTGTATCCAGACAAGTCATTTTCATATCTTGTATCCAGACAAGTCATTTTCAAATCTTCTATCTAGATAAGTCATCTTCAAATGTTGTATCCAGACAATTCACTTTCAAATCTTGCATCCAGACAACTCAGTTTCAAATCTTGTATCCAGACAAGTCATTTTCAAATCTTGTATCCAGACAAGTCATCTTCAAATCTTGTATCCATACAAGTCATTTTGAAATCTTGTACCCAGACAATTATTCTTCAAATCTCTTATCAAGACAAGTCATTTTCAAATCATGTATCTAGACAAGTCATCTTCAAATCTTGTATCCAGACAAGTTATTTTCTGACCATATATCCAGAAAAGTCATTTTATGACACTGTATCCAGACAAGTCATATTCTGACCTTGTATCCAGACAAGTCATCTTCATATCTTGTATTCATACAAGTCATTTTGAAATCTTGTATCCAAACAAGTCTTTTTCAAATCTTGTATCTAGAAAAGTCATTTTCAAATCTTGTATCCAAACAAGTCACTTTCAAATCTTGTATCCATAGAAGTTACTTCCAAATCTTGTATCCAGACAAGTTACTTTCAAATCTTGTATCTAGACAAGTCATCTTCAAATCTTGTATCCAGACATGTCATCTTAAAATCTTGTATCCAGACAACACATTTTCAAATCTTGTATCTAGACAAGTCATTTTCAAATCTTGTATCCAGACAAGTCATTTTCAAAGCTTGTATCCAGACAAGTCATTTTCATATCTTGCACCCAGACAAGTCATTTTCAAATCTTCTATCCAGATAAGTCATCTTCAAATGTTGTGTCCAGACAATTCACTTTCAAATCTTGCATCCAGACAAGTCAGTTTCAAATCTTGTACCCAGACAAGTCATTTTCAAATCTTGTATCAAGACAAGTCACCTTCAAATCTTGTATCCAGACAAGTCATTTTGAAATCTTGTACCCAGACAAGTATTCTTCAAATCTCTTATCCAGACAAGTCATTTTCATATCTTGTATCTAGACAAGTCATCTTCAAATCTTGTATCCAGACAAGTTATTTTCTGACCATATATCCAGACAAGTCATTTTATGACACTGTATCCAGACAAGTCATATTCTGACCCTGTATCTAGACAAGTCATCTTCATATCTTGTATTCATACAAGTCATTTTGAAATCTTGTATCCAAACATGTCATTTTCAAATCATGTATCTAGAAAAGTCATTTTCAAATCTTGTATCCAAACAAGTCACTTTCAAATCTTGTATCCAGAATCTTGTATCCAGAGAAGTTACTTTCAAATCTTGTATCCAGACAAGTTACTTTCAAATCTTGTATCCAAACAAGTCATCTTCAAATCTTGTATCCAGAGAAGTCATCTTCAAATCTCGTATCCCGACAAGTCATTTTCAAATCTTGTATCCAGAAAAGTCATCTTCAAATCTTGTATCCAGACACGTCATCTTCAAATCTTGTATCCAGAAAAGTCATCTTCAAATCTTGTATCCAGACAAGTTATTTTCAAAATCGTGTATCCAGACAAGTCATTTTCTGACCCTGTATCTGTCGCTACTGCGAAAATCGGCGCCGGCTGACAGAAGAGTCGCCACCGTGCGTTATTTATCCCTCGGGAGGGAAAGGAAACGCTCGAAGTAAACCTCGCAAAAATGGGGAAAGGTATGGTCATCGCAACCAAAACCTGGGTTCGGGAGTCGGTTACGCAAGGGGAAGGTATTAGCACCCCTCACGTCCGTCGTACTCGACGGGATCCACGGTTGCTTGGGTTGTCTAAAGGATGCAAAACAAACTATCTACGGCTGCTAAATCTAAACGGAAGGGAATTGACTCGATAGAGCGTCGCACTCTATGCCTACGTATTCTCAAGAGAGAAAGTCAGAGTCAACGTAGTTTGGGACTACATGGAGAATTGGCTCGCCAAGACCTCGCGTCTTGTGCCTACGTACTTCCACTGCATGGAAGATTAGAGCTTTACGTAGTTCAGACTAACTATGGCTAAACAAGGTACTCTCACACAGCAGTGAGAAAACAACTGGTTTCACAGGGTCGGGAACCTATGGGCAAAACTATGGTTTGGTCTCAAATGCACTTGGGCAAGAGAGAAAAAGGGTTACAATTAGTCGTCAGCGGGAAAGTCTCGATCGCACAGCCGCGAGAGAACAAAAATTAGTCGTTAGTGTGCTCGCTAGGATATCGCATCCTATGCCTACATATTCCCGTCTGGTACGAGAAATCAGAGCAGCTGTAGTTCGGCTACTATCGGGACCACAGCTCAAATCTCGTTTTATTAACATTCTGAAAAATGATTACACTGAGTTGAATACTGAAAGTAAATCTCCTAGGAAACGCTATCCTATTCTATCCTAAAAAATCGAGTGGAAAATAGCCCCCTAACAAGTGGGCTTCTAAACTATCCCTAAAAAGAAAATAAATCCTAAAAAATATTACATCTAATATTTTTTGCTATTTTCCCACTATTTTCTTCTTTTTTCTTTCAACATATTTTCCCATATTTTTCTATGCATTTTTTCAAATATTTTTCACTTCTTTTCTTCTCTTTTTCAATATAATTTTCTCTTTCTTTTTTCAATATATTTCCATACTTTTCTCTATTTTCTTTTTCTATTTTCTTTTTCACAATTTTCTTTACATTTCTTTTCTTTTCTTTTTCTATTTTTTTTTCACTATGTTTTTTTTTCATTCATTTTTCATATGAGATAATATAAGCTATATAAAAAAGAAATAGAAGATACAAGGGAGGGGGGTATAGTTGTTACAGGGGTGATAAGCAGAAAATAATAAAAAAACAACAAACTAAGGGCCCAGCCCAATGTGGCTGCACAAACGCAGGGGTGTTGCTGGGAAACGTTGGGCCCAGGCCCACTATGCCAAAAAAGACAGAGGGGACAACCAAAAATTGATTGGGCCCCCTGGCCCACACGCTAGGACCCATCCTCCTTCCTCTCCTTCACTCTGAGGAAAAAACCTAATTCCTTTCCCTTTCTCCTTCACCGCGCCGCCGTCAACCCTCCGTCTCTGCACCTTCTCCATCTCTTTTTCCTTTCTCGCTTCCTTTTCCAGATCTTTCTCTTTCGCTTCCTCCACTTTGACTCCATTTCATTTAACCACCTACAAAACGCATGAACAAACTTAAACGACGAAATTAATGCAGATCTGGAGATCCTTTAATCCATGGCTTGCATGTTGCTTGTTGAAGATCAGTGAGGTTGATTGCATGTGGAGAATTCTGAACGATGGTAATTTCGAAGATCCTTGCGTTTCTGAGAAACATTGGAGGAGCCTGAATGTTGAATCGTATGTGAAGATCCATAAGATCTGATGAAGACGTTTGGAGGATCTGTTTGAAGATCGAGGAATTCACGATGAAATCTTCTTAAAGGACCTGGTGAACTCAAGAGTTGATGAAGAACGCGTATTGTTGATGAAGGTTGTTGCGTGTTTCTGGAATTTTTGGATCTTGAATGATGAAGGCGTTGATGATTTGAAGAACTTCTGGAAATCGCGTTGAAGGGATGAGTGTTCTTCGCTGAGGATGTCGTTTCTGGAGTTTGGAGGATGAAGGTGTTGTTCAACCTTGATGAACTGAGTTTCTGGTGATTGATTCTGGAAGGCGTTCTTGGCGAACTGTTGGATGAAGATCTCAACAATCTTGACGAACAATTGATGGATTTGGAGTTGTTGATAGTTGAGTGGTGATTCTGAAGATGAAGTTCTGGAAAACTATCGATGATGAACTTGGTGGCGATTCTGGGAAACGACGAACCATATGATGATGATGAAGCTCGCTGGAAAAGGAATCATGGCGGTTGTTGATGAATCTTTCAGGATTCTGATGATTGTGGAGGATGAACATTGATCGGAGTTCTGGATTTTGTGGATCGTGGAAGATGAATGTTGGATGAGATTGCGACCGGAGTCTGGAGATTTGGTGGTGGTTTAGGGTTTGTTGATTGGAGGAGATGGACGAAGGAGGAAGACGAAGATGAGAGGTTTCTGGGATTTTTGGTGATTCCGGTGAGGCTTGCGGTGGCCGCCGGCCATGCATGCCGGCCGGCGGCTGACTCAGGCGAAGTGTTGTGGTGTGATGGGGGAAGGACGCGTGGGGGAGGTAGTGGAGTGCATGGCTTACACGTGTAGGGGTGAGTGGAGGACGTTAGCACATGGCCTCCACGTGGCCATGGCGTGGCAGGGAGAGAGAGGAACGGAGTGATGCGTGGCGTGTATGTGATGCAGTAACGTGGGGCCAGCCTCTGATCTACACGTGGCGAGCTTGCATTTATAGGCTGATAAATCCTGGAACGTTCTAGACTCTTCTGGGAATTGCTGGAAGATACTGGACATTTTTGCTGGAAACTTGGACTTTTTGGACTGCGAATTGGGCTCTGCATGAATTGAAAACGAGGCCCAAACGAAAATCATAAAAAACTCAACAAAACTGAATTAAAACTAAGATTAACAATCTAACTAACATCTAATCCTAATTAACTAATCAATGAGAATTATTCTAAAAGCTATTAATTTTAATTAACTCCTAATGCTCTAAAAATTCCACTAAGAAAAATCTAATAAATTTCTATAAAACTATATTAAATTCTAAAAAAGACTATATTACCTATTTAAATTCTATAAAAGAAAATAAAAGAAAAACTCTATTATTATTCTAAAAAAATTCTATATTATCTATATCTAAAAACATTATATCCTAAAAAACTATTTATTTAATAAGGAACAATCTATATTAAAAAACTATTTAAAAAAACATTAAAAAAATCTTATTAATATTCTAAAAATGAAAAATGCTATTAAATTCTATTTAAAAAGAATTAAAACTATTAAAAATCCTATTAATATTCTAAAAAATGCTAGAAATGATTAAAAAATCTAAGAAACCCTAATAATGACCAACAAAATCCAGAAAAATCACAATAATTCCCAGGGGAACAAAATAAGCACCGAACGACACCTAACACCACGAGAGCGCACCAAAATAGCCGGTACAAATAAACGGGCACCGAAATATGCCAAAAATATGATTCTACCTATCTAAACCGATTAAAAACACCTGAGACGCGAGACGAGAGCTGTGATCCCTGATAAAATCAAAACAAATGAGAAAAATGCACTGTATGCAATATGCAGATGCGAATGCGATTATGCGTCAAAACATCGAGCCAGATACGAGACCCGGTTGGTCAAATTTTAGGGTGCAACAGTATCCAGACAAGTCATTTTCTGACCCTGTATCCAGACAAGTCATTTTCAAATCTTGTATCCAGACAAGTCATTTTCAAATCTTGTACCCAGACAAGTATTCTTCAAATCTCTTATCCAGACAAGTCATTTTCAAATCGTGTATCTAGACAAGTCATCTTCAAATCTTGTATCCAGACAAGTTATTTTCTGAGCATATATCCAGACAAGTCATTTTATGACACTGTATCCAGACAAGTCATACTCTGACCCTGTATCCAGACAAGTCATCTTCATATCTTGTATTCATACAAGTCATTTTGAAATCTTGTATCCAAACAAGTTATTTTCAAATCTTGTATCTAGAAAAGTCATTTTGAAATCTTGTATCCAGACAAGTCACTTTCAAATCTTGTATCCAGAGTCTTGTATCCAGAGAAGTTACTTTCATATCTT
The DNA here is from genome assembly GCA_963859935.3 of Lathyrus sativus. Lineage (NCBI taxonomy): Eukaryota > Viridiplantae > Streptophyta > Magnoliopsida > Fabales > Fabaceae > Lathyrus > Lathyrus sativus. The sequence continues at coordinate 124,564,806 of OZ012738.1, read as the reverse complement.
GTATCCAGACAAGTTACTTTCAAATCTTGTATCCAAACAAGTCATCTTCAAATCTTGTATCCAGACAAGTCAGCTTCAAATCTCGTATCCCGACAAGTCATTTTCAAATCTTGTATCCAAAAAAGTCATCTTCAAATCTCGTATCCCGACAAGTCATTTTCAAATCTTGTATCCAGAAAAGTCATCTTCAAATCTTGTATCCAGACAAGTTATTTCCAAAATCGTGTATCCAGACAAGTCATTTTCTGACCCTGTATCCAGACAAGTCATTTTCTGACCCTGTATCCAGACAAGTCATTTTCAAATCTTGTATCCAGACAAGTCATTTTCAAATCCTGTATCCAGACAAGACATTTTCAAATCTTTTATCCAGACAAGTCATTTTCAAATCTTGTATCTAGACAAGACATTTTCAAATCTTGTATCCAGACATGTCATTTTCAAATCTTGTATCCAGACAAGTCATTTTCAAAGCTTGTATCCAGACAAGTCATTTTCATATCTTGTATCCAGACAAGTCATTTTCAAATCTTCTATCCAGATAAGTCATCTTCAAATGTTGTGTCCAGACAATTCACTTTCAAATCTTGCATCCAGACAAGTCAGTTTCAAATCTTGTATCCAGACAAGTCATTTTCAAATCTTGTATCCAGACAAGTTATCTTCAAATCTTGTATCCAGACAAGTCATTTTCAAATCTTGTACCCAGACAAGTATTCTTCAAATCTCTTATCCAGACAAGTCATTTTCAAATCATGTATCTAGACAAGTCATCTTCAAATCTTGTATCCAGACAAGTTATTTTCTGACCATATATCTAGAAAAGTCATTATATGACACTGTATCCAGACAAGTCATATTCTGACCCGGTATCCAGACAAGTCATCTTCATATCTTGTATTCATACAAGTCATTTTGAAATCTTGTATCCAAACAAGTCATTTTCAAATCTTGTATTTAGAAAAGTCATTTTCAAATCTTGTATCCAAACAAGTCACTTTCGAATCTTGTATCCAGAATTTTGTATCCAGACAAGTCATTTTCAAATCTTGTATCCAGACAAGTCATTTTCAAATCTGGTATCTAGACAAGTCATTTTCAAATCTTGTATCCAGACATGTCATTTTGAAATCTTGTATCCACACATGTCATCTTAAAATCTTGTATCCAGACAACACATTTTCAAATCTTGTATCTAGACAAGTCATTTTCAAATCTTGTATCCAGACAAGTCATTTTCAAAGCTTGTATCCAGACAAGTCATTTTCATATCTTGTATCCAGACAAGTCATTTTCAAATCTTCTATCCAGATAAGTCATCTTCAAATGTTGTGTCCAGACAATTCACTTTCAAATCTTGCATCCAGACAAGTCAGTTTCAAATCTTGTATCCAGACAAGTCATTTTCAAATCTTGTATCCAGACAAGTCATCTTCAAATCTTGTATCCAGACAAGTCATTTTGAAATCTTGTACCCAGACAAGTATTCTTCAAATCTCTTATCCAGACAAGTCATTTTCAAATCTTGTATTTAGACAAGTCATCTTCAAATCTTGTATCCAGACAAGTTATTTTCTGACCATATATCCAGACAAGTCATTTTATGACACTGTATCCAGACAAGTCATATTCTGACCCTGTATCCAGACAAGTCATCTTCATATCTTGTATTCATACAAGTCATTTTGAAATCTTGTATCCAAATAAGTCATATTCAAATCTTGTATCTAGAAAAGTCATTTTCAAATCTTGTATCCAAACAAGTCACTTTCAAATCTTGTATCCAGAATCTTGTATCCAGAGAAGTTACTTTCAAATCTTGTATCCAGACAAGTTACTTTCAAATCTTGTATCTAGACAAGTCGTCTTCAAATCTTGTATCCAGACATGTCATTTTGAAATCTTGTATCCAGACATGTCATTTTAAAATCTTGTATCCAGACAACACATTTTCAAATCTTGTATCTAGACAAGTCATTTTCAAATCTTGTATCCAGACAAGTCATTTTCAAAGCTTGTATCCAGACAAGTCATTTTCATATCTTGTATCCAGACAAGTCATTTTCAAATCTTCTATCCAGATAAGTCATCTACAAATGTTGTGTCCAGACAATTCACTTTCAAATCTTACATCCAGACAAGTCAGTTTCAAATCTTGTATCCAAACAAGTCATCTTTAAATCTTGTATCCATACAAGTCATTTTGAAATCTTGTACCCAGACAAGTATTCTTCAAATCTCTTATCCAGACAAGTCATTTTCAAATCTTGTATCTAGACAAGTCATCTTCAAATCTTGTATCCAGACAAGTTATTTTCTGACCACATATCCAGACAAGTCATTTTATGACACTGTATCCAGACAAGTCATATTCTGACCCTGTATCCAGACAAGTCATCTTCATATCTTGTATTCATACAAGTCATTTTGAAATCTTGTATCCGAACAATTCATTTTCAAATCTTGTATCTAGAAAAGTCATTTTCAAATCTTGTATCCAAACAAATCACTTTCAAATCTTGTATCCAGAATCTTGTATCCGGAGAAGTTACTTTCAAATCTTGTATCCAGAAAAGTTACTTTCAAATCTTGTATCCAAACAAGTCATCTTCAAATCTTCAAATCTCGTATCGCGACAAGTCATTTTCAAATCTTGTATCCAGAAAAGTCATCTTCAAATCTTGTATCCAGACACGTCATCTTCAAATCTTGTATCCAGAAAAGTCATCTTTAAATCTTGTATCCAGACAAGTTATTTTCTGACCCTGTATCTAGACAAGTCATTTTCTGACCCTGTATCCAGACAAGTCATTTTCAAATCTTGTATCCAGACAAGTCATTTTCAAATCCTGTATCCAGACAAGACATTTTCAAATCTTTTATCCAGACAAGTCATTTTCAAATCTTGTATCTAGACAAGACATTTTAAAATCTTGTATCCAGACAAGTCATTTTCAATTCTTGTATCCAGACAAGTCATTTTCAAATCTGGTATCCAGACAAGTCATTTTCAAATCTTGTATCCAGACAAGTCATTTTGAAATCTTGTATTTAGAAGTCATCTTTAAATCTTGTAACAAGATAAGTCATTTTCAATTCTTGTATCTAGACAAGTCGTTTTCAAATCTTGTATCCAGACAAGTCATCTTCAAATCTTGTACCCAGACAAGCCATCATGAAATCTTGTATCCAGACATGTCATCTTAAAATCTTGTATCCAGACAAGACATTTTCAAATCATGTATCCAGACAAGTCATTTTCAAATCTTGTATCCAGACAGGTTACTTTCAAATCTTGCATCCAAACAAGTCATCTTCAAATCTTGTATCCAGACAAGTCATCTTCAAATCTCGTATCCCGACAAGTCATTTTCAAGTCTTGTATCCAGAATAGTCATCTTCAAATATTGTATCCAGACACGTCATCTTCAAACCTTGTATCCAGAAAAGTCATCTTCAAATCTTGTATCCAGACAAGTTATTTTTAAAATCATGTATCCAGACAAGTCATTTTCTGACCCTGTATCCAGACAAGTCATTTTCTGACCCTGTATCCAGACAAGTCATTTTCAAATCTTGTATATAGGCAAGTCATTTTCAAATCTTGTATCCAGACAAGACATTTTCAAATCTTGTATCCAGACAAGTCATTTTCAAATCTTGTATCTAGACAAGACATTTTCAAATCTTGTATCCAGACAAGTCATTTTCAAATCTTCTATCCAGATAAGTCATCTTCAAATGTTGTGTCCAGACAATTCACTTTCAAATCTTGCATCCAGACAAGTCAGTTTCAAATCTTGTATCCAGACAAGTCATTTTCAAATCTTGTATCCAGACAAGTCATCTTCAAAGCTTGTATCCAGACAAGTCATTTTGAAATCTTGTACCCAGACAAGTATTCTTCAAATCTCTTATCCAGACAAGTCATTTTCAAATCTTGTATTTAGACAAGTCATCTTCAAATCTTGTATCCAGACAAGTCATTTTCTGACCATATATCCAGACAAGTCATTTTATGACACTGTATCCAGACAAGTCATATTCTGACCCTGTATCCAGACAAGTCATCTTCATATCTTGTATTCATACAAGTCATTTTGAAATCTTGTATCCAAATAAGTCATATTCAAATCTTGTATCTAGAAAAGTCATTTTCAAATCTTGTATCCAAACAAGTCACTTTCAAATCTTGTATCCAGAATCTTGTATCCAGAGAAGTTACTTTCAAATCTTGTATCCAGACAAGTTACTTTCAAATCTTGTATCTAGACAAGTCGTCTTCAAATCTTGTATCCAGACATGTCATTTTGAAATCTTGTATCCAAACATGTCATCTTAAAATCTTGTATCTAGACAAGTCATTTTCAAATCTTGTATCCAGACAAGTCATTTTCAAAGCTTGTATCCAGACAAGTCATTTTCATATATTGTATCCAGACAAGTCATTTTCAAATCTTCTATCCAGATAAGTCATCTACAAATGTTGTGTCCAGACAATTCACTTTCAAATCTTGCATCCAGACAAGTCAGTTTCAAATTTTGTATCCAAACAAGTCATCTTTAAATCTTGTATCCATACAAGTCATTTTGAAATCTTGTACCCAGACAAGTATTCTTCAAATCTCTTATCCAGACAAGTCATTTTCAAATCTTGTATCTAGACAAGTCATCTTCAAATCTTGTATCCAGACAAGTTATTTTCTGACCACATATCCAGACAAGTCATTTTATGACACTGTTTCCAGACAAGTCATATTCTGACCCTGTATCCAGACAAGTCATCTTCATATCTTGTATTCATACAAGTCATTTTTAAATCTTGTATCCGAACAAGTCATTTTCAAATCTTGTATCTAGAAAAGTCATTTTCAAATCTTGTATCCAAACAAGTCACTTTCAAATCTTGTATCCAGAATCTTGTATCCAGAGAAGTTACTTTCAAATCTTGTATCCAGAAAAGTTACTTTCAAATCTTGTATCCAAACAAGTCATCTTCAAATCTTCAAATCTCGTATCCCGACAAGTCATTTTCAAATCTTGTATCCAGAAAAGTCATATTCAAATCTTGTATCCAGACACGTCATCTTCAAATCTTGTATCCAGAAAAGTCATCTTCAAATCTTGTATCCAGACAAGTTATTTTCAAAATCGTGTATCCAGACAAGTCATTTTCTGACCCTGTATCTAGACAAGTCATTTTCTGACCCTGTATCCAGACAAGTCATTTTCAAATCTTGTATCCAGACAAGTCATTTTCAAATCATGTATCCAGACAAGACATTTTCAAATCTTTTATCCAGACAAGTCATTTTCAAATCTGGTATCCAGACAAGTCATTTTCAAATCTTGTATCCAGACAAGTCATTTTGAAATCTTGTATTTAGAAGTCATCTTTAAATCTTGTAACAAGATAAGTCATTTTCAATTCTTGTATCTAGACAAGTCGTTTTCAAATCTTGTATCCAGACAAGTCATCTTCAAATCTTGTATCCAGACAAGTCATCTTGAAATCTTGTATCAAGACATGTCATCTTAAAATCTTGTATCCAGACAAGAAATTTTCAAATCTTGTATCCAGACAAGTCATTTTCAAATCTTGTATCCAGACAGGTTACTTTCAAATCTTGTATCCAAACAAGTCATCTTTAAATCTTGTATCCAGACAAGTCATCTTCAAATCTCGTATCCCGACAAGTCATTTTCAAGTCTTGTATCCAGAAAAGTCATCTTCAAATATTGTATCCAGACACGTCATCTTCAAATCTTGTATCCAGAAAAGTCATCTTCAAATCTTGTAGCCAGACAAGTTATTTTCAAAATCATGTATCCAGACAAGTCATTTTCTGACCCTGTATCCAGACAAGTCATTTTCTGACCCTGTATCCAGACAAGTCATTTTCAAATCTTGTATATAGGCTAGTCATTTTCAAATTTTGTATCCAGACAAGACATTTTCAAATCTTGTATCCAGACAAGTCATTTTCAAATCTTGTATCTAGACAAGACATTTTCAAATCTTGTATCCAGACAAGTCATTTTCAAATCTTGTATCCAGACAAGTCATTTTCAAATTTGGTATCCAGACAAGTCATTTTCAAATCTTGTATTCAGACAAGCCATTTTGAAATCTTGTATTTAGAAGTCATCTTCAAATCTTGTAACAAGATAATTCATTTTCAATTCTTGTATCCAGACAAGTCATCTTCAAATCTTGTATCCAGACAAGTCATCTTCAAATATTGTATCCAGACATGTCATTTTGAAATCTTGTATCCAGACATGTCATCTTAAAATCTTGTATCCAGACAACACATTTTCAAATCTTGTATCTAGACAAGTCATTTTCAAATCTTGTATCCAGACAAGTCATTTTCAAAGCTTGTATCCAGACAAGTCATTTTCATATCTTGTATCCAGACAAGTCATTTTCAAATCTTCTATCCAGATAAGTCATCTTCAAATGTTGTGTTCAGACAATTCACTTTCAAATCTTGCATCTAGACAAGTCAGTTTCAAATGTTGTATCCAGACAAGTCATTTTCAAATCTTGTATCCAGACAAGTCATCTTCAAATCTTGTATCCAGACAATTCATTTTGAAATCTTGTACCCAGACAAGTATTCTTCAAATCTCTTATCCAGACAAGTCATTTTCAAATCTTGTATCTAGACAGGTCATCTTCAAATCTTGTATCCAGACAAGTCATTTTATGACACTGTATCCAGACAAGTCATATTCTGACCCTGTATCCAGACAAGTCATCTTCATATCTTGTATTCATACAAGTCATTTTGAAATCTTGTATCCAAACAAGCAATTTTCAAATCTTGTATCTAGAAAAGTCATTTTCAAATCTTGTATCTAAACAAGTCACTTTTAAATCTTGTATCCAGAATCTTGTATCCAGTGAAGTTACTTTCAAATCTTGTATCCAGACAAGTTACTTTCAAATCTTGTATCCAAACAAGTCATCTTCAAATCTTGTATCCAGACAAGTCATCTTCAAATCTCGTATCCCGACAAGTCATTTTCAAATCTTGTATCCAGAAAAGTCATCTTCAAATCTTGTATCCAGACACGTCATCTTCAAATCTTGCATCCAGAAAAGTCATCTTCAATTCTTGTATCCAGACAAGTTATTTTCAAAATCGTGTATCCAGACAAGTCATTTTCTGACCCTGTATCTAGACAAGTCATTTTCTGACCCTGTATCCAGACAAGTTACTTTTAAATCTTGTATCCAGACAAGTCATTTTCAAATCCTGTATCTAGACAAGACATTTTCAAATCTTTTATCCAGACAAGTCATTTTCAAATCTTGTATCTAGACAAGACATTTTAAAATCTTGTATCCAGACAAGTCATTTTCAAATCTTGTATCCAGACAAGTCATTTTCAAATCTGGTATCCAGACAAGTCATTTTCAAATCTTGTATCCAGACAAGTCATTTTGAAATCTTGTATTTAGAAGTCATCTTTAAATCTTGTAACAAGATAAGTCATTTTCAATTCTTGTATCTAGACAAGTCGTTTTTAAATCTTGTATCCAGACAAGTCATCTTCAAATCTTGTATCCAGACAAGTCATCCTGAAATCTTGTATCCAGACATGTCATCTTAAAATCTTGTATCCAGACAAGACATTTTCAAATCTTGTATCCAGACAAGTCATCTTCAAATCTTGTATCCAGACAAGTTATTTTCAAATCTTGTATCGAGACAAGTCATTTTCTGACCATGTATCCAGACAAGTCATTTTCTGATCCTGTATCCCGACAAGTCATTTTCAAATCTTGTATCCAGACAAGTCATTTTCAAATCTTGTATCCAGACAAGTCATTTTCAAATCTTGTATCCAGACAAGTCTTGTTTAAATCTTGTATCCAGACAAGTCATTTTTAAATCTTCTATCCAGACAAGTCATTTTCAAATCTTGTATCCAGACAAGTCATTTTCAAAGCTTGTATCCAGACAAGTCATTTTTAAATCTTGTATCTAGACAAGTCATTTTGAAATCTTGTACCCAGACAAGTATTCTTCAAATCTCTTATCCAGACAAGTCATTTTCAAATCTTGTATCTAGACAGGTCATCTTCAAATCTTGTATCCAGACAAGTCATTTTATGACACTGTATCCAGACAAGTCATATTCTGACCCTGTATCCAGACAAGTCATCTTCATATCTTGTATTCATACAAGTCATTTTGAAATCTTGTATCCAAACAAGCAATTTTCAAATCTTGTATCTAGAAAAGTCATTTTCAAATCTTGTATCTAAACAAGTCACTTTTAAATCTTGTATCCAGTGAAGTTACTTTCAAATCTTGTATCCAGACAAGTTACTTTCAAATCTTGTATCCAAACAAGTCATCTTCAAATCTTGTATCCAGACAAGTCATCTTCAAATCTCGTATCCCGACAAGTCATTTTCAAATCTTGTATCCAGAAAAGTCATCTTCAAATCTTGTATCCAGACACGTCATCTTCAAATCTTGCATCCAGAAAAGTCATCTTCAATTCTTGTATCCAGACAAGTTATTTTCAAAATCGTGTATCCAGACAAGTCATTTTCTGACCCTGTATCTAGACAAGTCATTTTCTGACCCTGTATCCAGACAAGTTATTTTCAAATCTTGTATCCAGACAAGTCATTTTCAAATCCTGTATCCAGACAAGACATTTTCAAATCTTTTATCCAGACAAGTCAGTTTCAAATCTTGTATCTAGACAAGACATTTTAAAATCTTGTATCCAGACAAGTCATTTTCAAATCTTGTATCCAGACAAGTCATTTTCAAATCTGGTATCCAGACAAGTCATTTTCAAATCTTGTATCCAGACAAGTCATTTTGAAATCTTGTATTTAGAAGTCATCTTTAAAACTTGTAACAAGATAAGTCATTTTCAATTCTTGTATCTAGACAAGTCGTTTTCAAATCTTGTATCCAGACAAGTCATCTTCAAATCTTGTATCCAGACAAGTCATCCTGAAATCTTGTATCCAGACATGTCATCTTAAAATCTTGTATCCAGACAAGACATTTTTAAATCTTGTATCCAGACAATTCATCTTCAAATCTTGTATCCAGACAAGTTATTTTCAAATCTTGTATCGAGACAAGTCATTTTCTGACCATGTATCCAGACAAGTCATTTTCTGATCCTGTATCCCTACAAGTCATTTTCAAATCTTGTATCCAGACAAGTCATTTTCAAATCTTGTATTCAGACAAGTCATTTTCAAATCTTGTATCCAGACAAGTCTTGTTTAAATCTTGTATCCAGACAAGTCATTTTTAAATCTTCTATCCAGACAAGTCATTTTCAAATCTTGTATCCAGACAAGTCATTTTCAAAGCTTGTATCCAGACAAGTCATTTTTAAATCTTGTATCTAGACAAGTCATTTTGAAAACTTGTATCCAGACAAGTCATTTTCAAATCTTGTATTCATTCAAGTCATTTTCAAATCTTGTATCCAAACAAGTCATTTTAAAATCTTGTATCCAGACAAGTCATCTTCAAATTTAGTATCCAGACAAGACATTTTCAAATTTTGTATCCAGACACGTCATTTTTAAACAAGCCACTCATAAACCTTGTATCCAGACAAGTCATTTTCAAATCTTGTATCCAGACAGGATATTTCCCAGCGTCGCCCGTACCTAACCCTCCACAGAAAACCAATCGCCGTCAAGTTTCATCTGTCTTCCCCAACAAAAGTCCATTTATACTTGGTATACCCAATCATCCCTAGCAGAGTTGTTTTTTCTCTTCAACATTTATTTTGCTGGAATGGTTCCTTTGCATTTGCATTTCTGCATAGCATCTTCTCAAACGTGTAGCATTTCCATTTCGTATTGAGCATTACGCCATATTAAAACATATGCATTCAAAGCATAAGCCAGGTCGTTACCTCTTGTTTTCAATTGTATCTACAGCATTCCACCGGTGTATTTGCTCAAGCCCGTGCGGTATCCAGACCCCGGCTTCCACCGGTTTATTTTCTCAAGCACGTGCGGTATCCCGACCCCAGCTTCCATTGGTTTATTTGCTCAAGCCCTTGCGGTATCCAGACCCTGGCTTCCATAGGTTTATTTTCTCAAGCCTGTGCGATATCTAGACCCTGGCTTCCACCGGTTTATTTGCTCAAGCTCGTGTGGTATCCATACCCCGACTTCTACTGGTTTATTTGCTCAAGCCCGTGCGGTATCCAGACCCCGGCCTCCACTGGTTTATCTCTTTAGCCTGTGCGTTATCCAGACCCCGACTCCCACTGGTTCATTGGCTCAAGCCCGTGCGGTATCCAGACCCCGGCTTCCACCGGTTTATCTCTTTAGCCTGTGCGGTATCTAGACATCGGCTCCCACCGGTTCATTGGCTCAAGCCCGTGCGCTATCCAGACACTGGCTTCCACCGGTTTATCTCTTTAGCATGTGCGGTATCCAGACCCCGGCTCCCACCGGTTCATTGGCTCAAGCCTGTGCGGTATCCAGACCCCGACTTCCACCGGTTTATTTGCTCAAGCCTGTATGTTATCCAGACCCCCGCCGATGATTTATTTCTGCCTGTGCGGTATCCATACCCCGGCAGATTGTGATGTTTTCCTTTGCATGTGAGGTATTCAGACCCCGACAAATGTTTTCATTAACCTGTGTGGTATCCAGACCCCGCTCACACCGGTTTATTTCATTGGCATGTGAGGTATCTAGACCCTGGCTAGTGATTGTTCCATTAACATGTGTGGTATCCAGACCCTAGCTAGTGATTTTTTCCAGTAGCATATGCGGTATCCTTACCCTAGCTAGTGTTGATTTATTGTGTATGTATGGTATCTAGACCCCGACGAATGTTGGTGAATTTCATGAGAATGTGTGGTATCCAGACTCAAACAAGATCTTTGACGGATGCGTTCATCTTATCACTATCTCCATAATAGAGTTTATTTATTCAATATCATTATTCCCCTAGCGGAATTCTTCTTACGGATTGTGAATTGACGGATTCTGTTTTCAACTTCGTGTTGAGCTGGCCTTTGGGTTCGATGCCTGCTTTGGATAGCAGATGTTCTTCCAACTACGTGTCGATACTTCCTAATTGGCGATGAGTTAGCTCATCTTTCTTGCAACTTTCACATACATTTCTCCAGTGATCCTATTTCCACTCTGGTGGACCATTTTACAGTTTACTATTTTGCGGTGGGCAAATTTATGGGTTCTTTTATATTTAATCACCTTTTACCTCGAAAGTTTGAAAGTGGTTGCTTTTCATCCATTCAGGTCCAAGCTGTTTGAGTAGAGGAAGTTGTTGCATCCTAAAATTTACCCTCTTTTTATTAGGATATTCAAGATTAATATTCCTAAGGAACATGAAATGCAAGGCTTAATTCAAGATTTTTCCCATTCAACTTTGTTTCCAACTCTATGTTCAAGTGGAGTTCAAAGATCACAAATTGAAAATTCATGGAATTCAAGACAAGGTTCAAGAATATTACAAAGAGAAATTTCATGACATTTGCAAGAATGTCACATTTGTTACAAAGTTTCAAACTCTTAGTAATGCTTAGAAAATTAAGTTATTTCTAGTCTTAATTCAAGCTTCTAAATAACTTCATGCCATGGTACCCTTCATTCCCCATCAAGTCCACATGATCCTCTTTGTGCTTACAAACCTCCAAGGAAAATATTTAAGAGTTAACTCAATATTGGAATATTTCAAGGTCAAGGCTATGCATGTATTCATGGGCAATTTGAACGTGATCCAAAACAGCCCCATGCAAGAAGTGGAATTGTGTATCATATCACAAAATCATTTTATGTCACAAAACCAAAGGAACAAGCTTATGGTGATGCATCTACATATCAAAAATCAGAATTTGAAAATTCTGTCCAAAAGGAAGTAGCATTGACCACATGGTTATGTCCAAGCATAAGCCAACCAATGAGTACAAGGTTGGAAGGAAATGTAGAGTGTTGTAGAAGAAAAGACAACATAAGCAATGTGCAGAAAAATACAATAAAGCATACATAGAAATGGAAAGAAGTGGGGCACCACAAGGAAAATGGTAATAAGTGTTGCCAAGAATGGAAATTCTGAAAATGGAAGCATGTGCAAGAGCTATTATTTTGGAACAGCAGAAAAAGGCAGCAGAAAAAGTGAGATAAGAGAGGAGAGAGGGCTGCAAACAAAAGGGAGACATTGGTAGAGGGTCATAGACACAAATTTTGACATTGAGAGATTGAGAGCAAAAAAAGAGAGAGCAAGAAACCTTAGAAAACCAGAAAAATAGAGAGAACAAAAACCAGAAAAGTTAAGAGAGTAAGATAGAAACACAAGGGAACCATTGAGAAGGAGAGCCATCAAAACATAGAGTGAAGAGTGAAGAGAGCACATAGCCAAAATCAGTGGAGGCTTTGCAAGAAGGGTAATAACTCTTGGGTATCTATTTCTTCAAACTCTTCTCTTTTTTATATTATGCATTTGTCATTTATTACCTTTGTTGAGTGTTGTTGTGTTGTGCACCCCGTTGTTTGACTTTTCTTTGCGCATATCCTGCAGACCTTCTGATAAGGGCTATGTTCCATGACTCGGGCGGCCGTGTCAGCCCGCTGTTTGACTTTTCTTTGCGCATATCCCCTACACCTTCTGACACGAGCCGTGTCCCATGACACGGGGGGCCGTGTCAGCTCGCTATTTGACTTTTGTTTGTGCATATCTCCCAGACCTTCTGACACGGCCAGCCTTGTCACACCCCTGTCTCGCCTCAAAAACCCATATTGTAGGCACCTTCTGACACGACCCGTGTCATCCAACACGGTCGGCCGTGTCAGACCCTTGTTTTTCATGTTTTTCGTCTTTTTTCAAGGAGTTCGCACAACGAACTTCTTGATGGCACTTCATGCCGTTTTTTTGTGTTTTGTGTTTCTTTAAGCCGACTAACCCGTTGTGTTTGTATGGTTTTTGTACATGTTTATTGTTGGTCATTTTTGACCTTTGATTCTAAAAACTATTTTCAAGAAAACAAACTCTCGATTCTCATCGAGCCATTTTTGACCTTGTAAGTCGATTGCCTTTTGCATCGCCATCAACCTTGTTCACATCACCTCAAAGTTTTTAAGAAATCAAACCCTTGATCCACCGTCAAACGGATTTTCTCAAACAATTGTTAAACTAATTCACCATCTTTAATAAAAGGATAAAGTTTTATTTGTATTGAACTAAAGATAGAGGATTGAGTGTAGACTTCTTCCTCTCCGAGTGTTGGGATACTCATTGTAGACTGTGTGGTCTCGATACTCGTCTTTCAATACGAAGACGTAACCGTATTCACCACACCTTTTTCTCCTAAAAAACCTCGGTCCCGTGCCGAGTGCCTTTTTCAAACACTTTTCACAACTAAACTTGAATGGTCGTGGAGTGGTTAGGCGTATGCCTTCTCCTATCTCGAGTGTTTGACATTTACCGTAGGGTTTACTATCGTAAGGCACTTACCATTCAAAACAAAAAAAATACTTTAATAAGAGAATGAAGTTCTCTTTGTGTTGAATTAAAAAGAGAGGATTGGGTGTAGACTTCTTCCTCTCTGAGTCTCATAATACTCACTATAGTGTGTGTGGTCTTGATACTCGTCTTTCAATACAAAGACGCTACGTTCGCCACACCATTTTTATAATAAAAACTTTGAGATAAAGAGTTAGGTACTACCCGCAAGGGGTTACTATCCGAGGACATATTTCACCCCTAAAAACAATTCCGATAAATCAAATGCGACATCTTGCCTCTAATGGCGAAAACTATTCTTTCAAAAAGGATATGTTATGTTCGTTCTACCGCAAACAGGTAACGCCTAAGTCTCCAATAGTCGAGCAACAATATACCTAAACTGCTAGAATGCGCACGATAACAGCATCCATGAAAACATCAGTTAACCGTTTCTCGAAGTACGTTTGGTCTGATTTCTCGTGCCAGATGAGAATACGTAGGCACAAGACGGCGATGTCTTAGCGAGCACAACCCCCTATCACGCGTAGTTTTCTGAACTACGTCGACTCTGACTTTCTCATATCTATTGAGAATATGTAGGCCTAGGACCGCGAAGTCCTATCGAGTCCTTTCTTTCCCCCTTTATCTCGCCTTTCCCGATTTTTAACCTTTTCTCTTTATCCCCTGTAACACACTCATTTAGCAATAATCTTTTAGAAAATACCTTCACACACCGGCAAACAAATGGTTCCCATCGAGTACGATGGATGCGAGGGGTGCTAATACCTTACCTTCGCTTAGCCGACTTTTGAATCCGTTCTTGGTTGCGAGACCATCTTATCCTTTTGTTTCTTAAGGTTTTATCGATATTTTCCTTTCCCCTCATGGGATAAATAAAGTTCGGTGGCGACTCTTCTGTCCTTTCTTTCCGCCTCCCCGTCGTTGCATTTTTTTCGAGTAGCGACAGTTGGCGACTCTGCTGGGGACTTCCAACCAATCCAAACCTAGTTTGTTTTATTTGCTTTCATTATTTATTGTCTTGTGCTCTCTAACTATTGGGTTATTGGGATGGTTTGTAAGGATAAGAGCTTTCTACCCGAGCTTTCTAGTATACACTAAGAATAAGAGGTGGTTTCTTTCTGATTTGTGAGACTTAGGACTCGTTGAGTTGGTTTGAATTCCACCGCTCAGATGAGACCCTGTTGGGATGATTATGTCTTACGAGTAGTTGTAATGGCGTCTTTATTTACGACTTGGGATTCTGTGATTCTAAGGACCTTTTGTAGAACCCAATTCCAAAGGTTACTAGAACATAACACTATGCTCATCCTTTGAAGGGATTACCATCTTATGAATAGTCGTTATGATGGAAAACTTTTGAGGGTTAGTGCATGGGACTTTGTTTAAAAGCCTTTGGAATACCCTCTTATAAACCAATAGATTGCCCACCCGAGGTGAGAGATATCTCGTTGTGTTGTCTTGTAATTGATTATTTCATCTTTGTTGAGACAATGTACATCGCTTCATCTTAGTGGTAATTGATTATTTAACTAAGTGGGTTGAAGCAGCTTCGTATGCCAATGTCACGAAGCAAGTTGTAGCCCAGTTTATCAAAAAGGACATCATCTATAGAAACGGAGTACCTGAAAGAATCATTATTGATAATGGTTCGAACTTGAACATTAAGATGATGAAGGAACTGTGCCAGAGTTTCAAAATCGAGCATCACAACTCATCTCCCTATCGTCCAAAGATGAATGGTGTTGTTGAAGCGGCCAATAAGAATATCAAGAAGATATTGCAGAAGATGGTTGTAACCTATAAAGATTGGCATGAGATGTTAACCTTTGCTTTGCATGGATATCGTACTATGGTACGTGATTCGACTGGGGAAACCCCTTTCTCGCTGGTGTATGGTATAGAAGTTGTCCTACCATTAAAAGTCGAGATTCCTTCTTTGAGAGTTCTGGTTGACGTCAAACTTGATGAGGCAGAATGGGTCAAGAACATATTGAATCAACTCATCCTGACAGATGAGAAAAGGCTAGCGTCCTTTGCATATGGTCGTTTGTATCAGAGCAGGATGAAGAAAGCTTTTGATAAGAAGGTACGCCCTCGAAGCTTTTAGACTGGCGATTTAGTGTTGAAGAAGATTCTCCCTCCACAAACAGATCATAGGGGCAAATGGACTCCCAACTATGGAGGTCCATACATCGTTCAAAAGGTCGTCTCCGGAGGAGCCTTGCTGTTGTCAACCATGGATGGTGAAGATTTCACATCCCCTGTGAAGGCAGACGCAATTAAAAAATACTTTGCTTAAAGAGACCCGCTCGAAAGGAAAAGAATATCCAGGCAAAAATGGGGCATCCCGGCGAACCATAAAAAGAATGGGTTCGGGATAAAATTAGGGATAAAAAGGAAAAGATGTAAACCCGCAAAATTGAAAACCTGAAAAGGCGACTTTGGAAAAAATGGGTATCCCAGTGAATTGAAAACCCGAAAGGGCGATTCAGGAAAAAGTTAGCGATTTAAAAAGCAAATGACTGCGGTCTGTGTATTGATCTTCGGAGTATAGTGGATTGAGCGAGAACCTGAGGGCCGATCATCCGAATCAATCTCTTCAGAGGACGAAGCGTTGGAGAAGCATCAAAGTCATGCGAGTCATAGATGGATCAACTCATGGTGTTTGTCTGTGCCACACTGCCGACATTTTGTATATTTTTGTGCATTTCTGTAAATTTTTCCGTAGCTTCCTCTTTTCAGGGGTTGCATCTGTTATAAATCTGCCTATTTATAGGCCTTTTATCAATAAAACATATACTATTAAGTAATTGTTTGTTTTGCTTTAGCCTTTACTGTTTTGTTTGCGAAAAAAACGCCCGATGTTTTGATAAAATTTTGCATACATAAACTTGCAGGCTTTGCCAATAATCATTAAAAAATTGATTTACTTGAACAATGTCATGGATGATGACTGAGATAGTTCGCTTTGTGTAGGATATCTTGTTTGTTTGTTCATTTTGCAGGGTCGTTACCCTTGGGGCAATTTTGTCGGAGTTGTATCCTCGATAGGATTATTATCCCTACAAAAAGAAGGTGTGTAGTAGAGACTTATTTATTCCTAGAAAATGGAGTTGGTGCATCTCTATCCCCAATAGAGTTTGTTTCAACAAGAAAAGGTATGCAGGTTGAGTGAACGGTTGAGTGTGTACACTTATCCCCAGCAGTTTGTTTGTAGGCACTCATCCCTCAACAGTTCAAGTTTGACTTATTTGGCAGAATAAGGTTATCCCCAGAGGGTCGAGATTGATCCCTCATGCAGGTCAGATAGGTGCCTGCATTCCTCAGCAGGTTGTAGGTACGCATGTACTCCCCAGCGAGTCGAGATTGGATTTCTCTCCACCAGGGAGGTGTGAAATTTTCCCAGCGGCGGAGCAAATTCAGGATTTTGTTTCCCCACAGAGTTTGAACATGTGACATTGTGTCCCCTCAGAGTTCAAATGGATGACTTAATCTCTAAGAAGAAGTTGATTTTATTTCACTTGTTACTTATTTCCCCAGAGAAGTCGGTAGATTTTACCATTCCTCAGCAAAGTCAGCAGAATTGGTGTTTCCCCACTGAGTAATCATTAGTAGTTGGATGTAATCTATAGCAGAGGTAGATTCTTCCCCAGTTGAGTAATCCCCGGCAGGGTAGATTTTGACTTTCAGCTGAGTGGAGTTATCCCCAAATGTTTGCTTTGCACCCTAGAAGGACTTCGGTGTTCTAGGAGGTCGTTCAAGGTTGTTTGTCCCTGTAGAGTAGGGTCTAATTTTAGTGGTTGATTGTGTTTCCCCTGCAGAGTTATTGATTCCCCAGTAGGGTGTATGTGATTTCAACGTTTGGTTATCTTTCCTCAGCCAGGTCGTTTATTCCCTAGAAGAATTGCATTCTGGAAGACCGTTCAGGGCGTTTTCCTCAGCAGGTTTTGATTTGGATCCCTAGCCGAGTGGATTCTAGTTCTTGTTAGAACATTTTTACCTAGGAAATTTCTTTTCCAGGAGACCATCCAGGGCTCGTTTCCCCAACTTAAGTCCAATTGTGATTGGCGTGTTGTCCCTCCCCGGCGGAGTTGGCCTTTTGTCTCTTCGGCATTTATTTTGTTGATTTGGTTACGTTGAATTTTGGATTCGTGCACAGCATTCTCATAAACGCATAGAATTTCCATTTCGTATGGAGCATTACGCCATTTTCAAACATATGCATGTGAAACATAAGCCAGGTTGTTAACTCTTGTTTTCAGGTGTATCTCCAATAGACAACAGTGTTTCTTGAGCCAATGTGGTATCCAGACCTCGACTCGCACCGATTTATTTCCATTAACCCGTGTGGTATCCAGATCCTGGTAAATGATGTTCTTGAGCCCGTGTGGTATCCATACCCCGGCTCACATCAGTTTGTTTCATTAGTATCTGAGGTATCCAGACCCTGACTAATGATGATTTCCTTGAGCCAGTATGGTATCTAGACCCCGGCTCGCACCGATTTATTCTCATTAACTCGTGTGATATCCAGATCCTGGTTAATGATGATTTTCTTTAGCCCGTGTGGTATCCAGACCCCGAATCATATCGGTTTGTTTCATTAGTATGTGAGGTATCCAGACCCTGACTAATGATGATTTCCTTGAGTCAGTGTGGTATGCAGACCTCGACTCGCACCGATTTATTCTCATTAACCCATGTGGTATCCAAATCCTGGTTAATGATGATGTTCTTAAGCCCGTGTGGTATCCAGACCCGGCTCGCATCTGTTTGTTTCATTAGTATGTGAGGTATCCAGACCCTGACTAATGATGATTTCCTTGAGCCAGTGTGGTATCCAGACCCTTGCTCGCACCGATTTATTATCATTAACATGTGAGGTATCCATACCCTGACTAATGATGATTTCCTTGAGACAGTGTGGTATCCATACCCCGACTCGCATCAGTTTGTTTCATTAGTATGTGAGGTATCCAGACCCTGACTAATGATGATTTCCTTGAGCCAGTGTGGTATCCAGACCCCGGCTCGGACTGATTTATTCTCATTAACATGTGAGGTATCCATACCCTGACTAATGATGATTTTCTTGAGACAGTGTGGTATCCAGACCCTGGCTCGCACCGATTTATTCTCATTTACGCGTGTGGTATCCAGATCCCAGTTAATGATGATTTTCTTGAGCCCGTGTGGTATCCAGATCCCGGTTAATGATGATTTTCTTGAGCCCGTGTGGTATCCAAACACCGACTTACATCGATTTGTTCCATTAGTATGTGAGGTATCCAGAA
Organism: Lathyrus sativus; assembly: GCA_963859935.3. Lineage (NCBI taxonomy): Eukaryota > Viridiplantae > Streptophyta > Magnoliopsida > Fabales > Fabaceae > Lathyrus > Lathyrus sativus. The sequence goes on along the minus strand of OZ012738.1, from coordinate 124,546,007 downwards.
CATGACTAATAAAAATGTTCTTGATCCCGCGTGGTATCCAAACCCCGGCTCACAACGGTTTGTTGGCATGTGCGGCATCCAGGCCCTGGCTAGTGATTGTTCCTGTAGTATGTGAGGTATCCAGACCCTGACTAATGATGGCTTCTTGATTTCGTGTGGTATCCAGACCCCGGCTCACACCGGATTACTCCATTAGCATGTGCGGTACCCAGACCCTGGCTAGCATGGATTTATCCTGCTCGTGTGGTATCCATAGCCCAGCAGATTGCGATGTTTTTGAGGGACGAGTTTGTCTTCTCCCCAACATAGTTTATTGGGTTTACAGTTTTACTTCCTGCGGTTGGAAAATTTCCAGTTTTTTTGGTATTCAACTGTCTTTTACCTTGATTGCATGAAAGTCATTCGCTTTTCACTCATACAGGTCCATGTCGTTTGAATAGGGGCAGCTGTTGTACCCCAAAATTTGACCAACCTTTTCTTGTACTGGGCTTGTGTTTCATTTTCGCATTTTCTACATATCATAGCATTTGTTCTTGAGGTAGGGGATCAAGGTCTTCTTGTGGCTCAGGATTCTTTTGTTGCAAGAGACGAAATAGCGAGCATCAGAGGTTCCGACATTTACTTTACTCAGCGATCGAGCGGTCGATTTTATTCTGTTTTGCAGGTTATTTTCAGCACCAGAGGCAGCATCCAGGCTATCTCAAGCATTCTCATGGTTGTAATATTCAAGAACAGGTTTCAGAAACATAACAGAGCTCGAAATGATTGAAAACGGACAATGGCGCAGGTTTCTTCCAAAAGGCGCCAAAATTCAAAATTTTGAGGTGTTAACCGATTAACCAATGCAAAATCAGGCCAAATTTGAATTTTTTAAGGTGTTAATCGATTAACGCCTATGGTTAATCGATTAACCAGTGCAAATTTCAGCTCTACACGTGAATTTTCAAGTGAAGTCACTTTGGGGTCCATTTTGATCACATGAGAAATTAATTTTACACCAAAGGAAGGATCTATAACAACTTCAAATTTTGGTTAATTTTCAAATTAATTAAAACTCCCTCCAAATTCCCATTCCTAATCTCATTCCAATTTTCACAAACTACACTCAAAACCTCATTTGGATCCTAACCTAAGCGATATTTAAATGATTTGCTCCAAACCTCACACACACAATCCTCATGATTTCCATTTCATTTCAGAACTCACTTTCACTCTCTCAATTTTCTCTCTACTTTTCAATTCCTAAACTTCACTAAAACCTTCATCTAACATCCATTTTGTTTACAACTCTCCATTCCAATTTCGTGCTATTGTCGATCTGAATTTTGAAGTTGATCTAGAGGAGCTTATTTGGATAATTCTTGCTTAATTTTGGTGGATCTTCATTTCTACTACAAGAACTCAATTGGATCTTGAAGGAATTCCGGATTTCTAGCTCGGATATGCTCAATTGAAGTTGAATCAACAATTATCAAAGCAATTCTTTGCTTTATAGGTTGGAATTATAGATATGTTACTATTTCAAACTTATTTTGCATATTCGATGTGGATCTTCATTTTTGAATGACTTGGTTAATTTGATCCGTACAATTTGTGATCTTGTTGTTTTAATGTGTTTACATATTGATTGGATCATTGTTTTCTGGTTTAAATTCGTGCTTAATTGATTATATGATCATCTGGATTATTGGAGAAGTGATTAATTGCTGAAAAGTGTTTTTGAGCTGCTCTTTTCTGCTGCTGGTACAGTGTTAATTGGTTAACCAGTTGCAGTGCAAACTGGTTAATCGATTAACCAGTACGAATATTCAAATTTTCAAACATTTTTCAATGGTTAATCGATTAATCCCTGGTGTTAATCGATTAACATTGTGCCAGCAGGCCTGTTTTGTTGTTTTTCAAGGTTGTTTTGGTATCGTTTCACTTTGAATCTTCATGGATCAGTATGATGCAACAGGAGTGAGATGTTTCAGATATATGTCGCTGTTCTTGATTGTTTGGTCATATTTTTTCGACACGCGTGTGTTTGATTTCCACTTGAATGCACACTTTCGTAGTTGCTGTTCAAAGTGATAATGTGCTCTTCTTTTGCTTTGCTTGAGTATGAAGAATTGTGGTTGAGATGTGCTTGTGGTGGCTGCTGTCCCACACCTTTTTTTCCTCCCACTTTTTTTCTTCGATGATTGATGGTCGATGGTCGTATGAGTTCGCTTCTCCCATTTCATCTCATCCTCGCATCTTTTTGTGCTTGCATTTTCATGTTTGCTTGCCTTCTTGCATTTCGCTTTTGTTTTGCATCTTCTTGCTTGCCTTAAAAGGTTGAGATGTGCTTGAGGTGGCTGTTGCCCCACACTTTGTTCCTCCCTCTTCTTCTTTGTATTGCATTACATGTTTGCATTCTTTCTTATTTCACTTATGCCTTCTTCTTCTTTTATTTTCCTTTGCCATGTTCCCTTAGGACTTCTAATATTTCTTGTTCAAGATGGATTATGATAGACATTAGGTTTGATCCCATGCATGATAACATTAGGGTAGTCTTCCCTTTTCATCTCAATCATAGGAGTACTTTGCATGATAACATTAGGATGGGTTTAGTTTCCCTTCTAAACCGTGTGTCTTCTCTTCTCATCTTAAAACTCTTTCAAAACACATAATAAAGGATAATGAATGTTATACACTACGAGCCTTAAGCATTTGGGAAATGATAATTGGGGGGCCTCCTCTCAATTTCCTAGAGTTTTAGCTTATGCCCTTTGGGCGATATGCGACACAATTCAACTCAATTCAATTCAATTCACTTCTTCTTCATAAAAGACTCAAAAACAAACTTCAAGCCCTTTTATCCTTCGGGAATAATGGAAAACCTTTTTTTCATAAGAGAGTATTGTTAACTCCTGGTTCTACCGCAAATAGGTAACGCCTAAATCTCCAATGGTCCAGCTGCATACACCTAACTGCTAGAACTAAGGTTTAACCCTACTCGGGTAAAACATTTAAACCAACTTGTGATCTTGCTAGCCCGAACTACGTTTGCTCTGATTTCTCGTACCAGACGAGGATACATAGGCACAAGACGATGATGTCTTGGCAAGCAACCTTCCCCTTTTCACCCGTAGTTTTTCAAACTACGTTGAGTCTGACTTTCCCATTGCACGAGGGAATACGTAGGCATAGAGCGGCGATGCTCTATCGAGTCTCTTTTCTTTTCTTTTGTCCCTGCGTCCTGTAGCTTAGATAGTTTAACACCCTTTAGATAGATAACAAGCGTGGATCTCGTCGAGTACGATGGACGTGAGGGGTGTTAATACCTTCCCCTTGCGTAACCGACTCCCGAACCCAAGATTTGGTTGTGATGACCTGTCTTCTCCCGTTTTCGTAGGTTTTCTCTAATCATTTCCTTTCCCTCTCTTTAGGATAAATAACAAACGGTGGCGACTCTTCTGTCTTTCGCCGACCTTTTTCACAATTGCGACACATGGTAACTCTTCTGACAACCCTGCGAATCATTCATCTTTTCTTGGATCCTCTTGATCTTCTCAGTCGTCTCTTGCACAATCTCAGGTCCGAGTACAACACTCTTGCTTGACTCATACCAACACAAAGGAGTCCTACACCTCCTGCCATACAAAGCCTCATACGGTGCCATCCCAATACTAGAATGCTAACTGTTATTGTAGGTAATTCAATCAATGACAAATAACTATCCCACGATCCACCTTGCTCCAAAACACAAGCTCTTAACAAATCCTCTAAAGACAAGATAGTTCTTTCTGTCTGTCCATCTTTCTACGGATGATAGGCAGAACTCAACCTCAACTTAGTACCCAAAGCGTCTGTAAACTCTCCCAAAATCTCGATGTAAATCTCAGATTTCCATCTAACACAATATTCGAAGATATCTCATACAACTTCACAACTTCCTCAATATACGTCTCAGCTAGCTTCAACATAGAATAGTTAACCCTCATCGGTATAAAATGAGCTGATCTAGTCAATCCATCCAAAATCACCCAAATTGAATCATATCCCTCTCACAGTCTTCCGCAAACCCGACCCAAAATCCATGGAAATACTATCCAATTTCCACTCTGGAATATTCAACGGTTGCATCAGACCCAACGGTCTATGATGTTCACAAGTCAAACAAGCATACACAAACTCTGCCACTCAATGCTTCATGGCTAGCCACCAAAACAATTTCCTCAAATCTTGGTACGTCTTCGTAGTACCACGATGGATACCTACCTCAATGTTCTTCCTCAAGAGTACTCTTTTTTAACTCAACAATATATGGAACACAAACTCTATCATGACGTCTCAGGATACCATTTCCATTAATTCGACAATCAGTCCTTCAACTTTGATTCATCAAATTCAACCAATCTACCAACCCAAATCAGATTTCTAACCTCCTCGAATCTCATTAAGTATACCACTAGTAAGGTCCAACATACTAAGCTTAACTCCATAAGAAGTCTCTTCATAAACCAAGCTCATATCATGAAATTTCTCAATCAGTTCTAACTCTTTTACCATCATCATCGGTATATGCCAAGATTTCCAAATCAATGCATCAGCTACCCCGTGTGTTTTACTTGAATGGTAATTCAACCCAAAACCACCATCCTTCGGAAGTCTCAATCATCTCTTCTTCCTCAGAGTCAACTCATTCTGATCAAATAAGTACTTCGAACTCTTACGATTACTACACATCTCAATTCTTGAAGCATAATCAACTCTAAATCATGCGTTAGCTAATTCCTCTTATGCACTTTAAGTTTTCTTAAAGCATAATCTAAAACTTGCTGAAGTTGCATTACACACCTCCCAATCCCATCAACGAAGCATCACCATATACAACAATGGTCCTGTCGGATTCAACAAAGTCAAAACATGAGCTGCTGTCAGCCTCCTCAAAAGCTCTTGAAACTTTCTTCACACTTTTCATCCAAAACAAAAGCTTAAACCTTCCTAGTCCACCGCGTCAATGGAAAAGATAACTTGGAAATTCCTTCAATGAATTTCCAATAATAATCTGCCAACCCAAGAAAACTTCTATTCTCAAAAACAGATATTGGAGCCTCCCATTGCGATACAGCTTCAACCTTCGACATATCAATAAATCTACTCGAGATCACATGACCAAGGAAACTCACATCCTTCAACCAAACTCACACTTTGGCAGTCTTGCATACAACTGCTCCTATTTCAATGCTGATAACACAATTCTCAGATGCTCAGTACGATCCTCTTTACTCTTCGAATATATCAAAATATCATCCATGAACACAACCACAAACTTTCCCAAATAAGTATGGAACATCCCGCTCATATACTCGACAATCACCCATGATGTACTAGTCACACCAAATGGAACCACTAAATACTCATCATGTCCATACTTTACTTTAAAAGCAATCTCCTGAATACCTTAAGCCTTCATACAAATATGATGATACCCAGTTCTCAAATCTATCTCACTAAACACACTTGTAACAACCAACCGATCCATCAAATCATTAGTCCTTGGAAGTGAACACTTATTCTTGATAGTCACCTTGTTCACTTGTCTATAGTCCACCCAAAGCCTCACAGAACCATCTTTCTCCTTATCCAACAAAACTGGTGCACCCCATGGTGACACACTCAGACAAAAGAACCTCCCCTCAAGCAAATCTTTAAGTTGACTCTTCAACTTTTTCAATCCCAACGCAGATATACAATATGGTTCCATCAATATCGGACTAGTTCTATGAACTAAGTCGATTGCAAACTGCACTTCACATTCCGGCAGTAAATCACTTATCTCATCAGGAAAAACCTCTGGACAATCACAATTAATTGGAAACCTACAAACTTCTCCACTTTTATTAACACTCAAAGTCTCCATCAAAATAAACCCGTCAGCTCCATCCTACACCGGCTCGTCAAAACAATTCGTAAGAACTTAGCTTAACTCAAAAATACTCACTGCACACGCCATCTAAGCTTGCAAGACACGTCCATACCATCCAAAATGACTCTGTCCACTATCAATAAGAGATTAAGGGTGATCAGTTCCTCAATTTGTCAATAGACAGCCGAAAATCATGATGGAGTATAAACCGTCTTTACCAAACTATTAGAGCATTCATCAATACACTGAGCCACCACTCAACACCCGAAGCATCCTGGAGAAGCACAAGCTTCTCCCCCACTTGTTTCATTCCCACTTCTGCAGACAAAGATTAGAAAACAAACTGTACCAATAGTGTTTTCACACACATGTCGCATACAAGGGAACACATAACAATAGACAACTTGGCCGGATGGTCCGACCTGCTCTGATACCACTAATGTAACACCCTTTTCTACCCACAATTAAAAGGCACATTTTTCACATAAATCAGAGTAAAATATTTAACTCAATAAAATTCACCTCAAAGGGTGTACATTTCTCAATAGCTCAAAATATGTCAATGCTCCGTGTACAACGGGTTTTCCCACAAAATATCAATTTTCACAAAGCAGCGGAACTCAAAAGGCATATCCAAAGTTTTCTTTATACGGAAAGATAATCAAAATAACTCAAGTAAAACATAAACCCCAACCCGGTGTTACACTATCAGAGCAAGACCCTCTAAGTTAACCAAAGGCTAAAAACTCTAAACTTCAAACATAATCCTCGATGGCGTCCACGCCTAAACTCAGTCATCTGCACGTTAGCCACGTGGAGGTAACATTCCAGCAGGCAGGGTGAGTAAAACAATTCATAATAATCAATATATAAAATTCAATATATAAATGGATCATAATCATATTCAACAATTCATATTCTTCAATATGACTCAAAGGCCAGAGCATCATAACTCATACAAAAAGACTCAGAGATGTAATGCAACAAGACTCAATGCATGTGGTACCAATCATCACAGTACGATGGACACTGGGCCACTAACCCTCCGTAGATCCCCATCAATAGGATTGATTCTGCTAAATAACCAGTGCACATCAAAACACTTCACATCCACACAATAGGATTGAAGCCAAAGTAATCGAGGTCCTAAACCGAAGTCCGGATGCACATGAATGCATGAATCACACGTCAATAATAATCTTCATAATAACAACATATTGTGCATCATCATTCATCATATTCATCTGTAAGTAGTAACTACGACTAAGAGGGGGGGGGGGTGAATTAGGATCTTAAAAATTATTTGCAATCTTGTATGGTTCCTTGGTTCTTTTTCTGGTTATTAGTTAGTGACTTGAAAGTAAAGGCAGGAAAGAAAAAGAGACACAGGAAATTTATAGTGGTTCCCCTCACACTCTGAGGGTACTCCACTCCCCTTTCGACTCGAAAGAGTATTTCACTATAGTTCAGAATTTTTGCAAAGCTTAATCACACCAAAGGTGATGCTTACTATCTAACCCTATAGGTAATCAAAGTGTTGAAGAACAATCCACTTCAATACACTTCACTTGTTTCCAACAGTCCTGGATAACAAGGTAATACAAAAATATGTTCTTGAGAAATATTTGATAGAAGTTGTTTATCAATCTTCACAATTGATCTTCTTCTTGAAACAAATGTTACTCAGATGAATATACAAGTGTTTTTGTGAAAGAAGGTTGTGAGAGTGTGAAAGTTAAATCAATGGCTTCTTTCAAAAATTGTTTTGAACACTTAGAATGAAAATTTTAGATTTGAACAAAGTGAGTAATTTGAGAGATTTTGGTTCTTGAAGGTGAATTGTAATTTTGAAATTGAAAACAATTTATATGAGTCAGAAACCCTTTCAAATAGGTGTGATTTTGATGCAGCAAAAATAATCAGTAACGAAAATATTAAGCAATGCAGTTTTCCATGAACAATTGCCATTTTTGCTTTTTGTTACAGTGTTAATCGGTTAACCAAATGGGTTAATTGGTTAACACCTTTACAATGTTCAAAATATTCAAAATTTACATGTGTTAATCGGTTAACCCTGGGGGTTAATCGGTTACCACTTTTAAAAAATCACCAAATACTTAATTTTGAAATGTGTTAATCGGTAAACAAAGTGTTAATTGATTAACATTGAAAGATTTTCAGAAAATGATTTAATTTAAAAAGAATGAGTATTTTAAAATGGTTTTAAAGTGTTAGTAATAATTGTGAAGTGAAAAGTGATTTTTAAGAACACTTGTATAAATATTCTTAAGTAAAATATGTTATACCGTTCCTTTGAATCATCATCATCACTTGTATCTTGTAGACGACGCTTTGATCCATAGAGTTATACGCGAGGGTACTATCTTAATCTTTGATGTTCTTGTTTGATTGCTTGCATCTCTTACTTTTTGCGAAGAATATCTTACATACCACGCTTATACTAGTTGTCTTCATCAAAACATAAAGGCCTTGAAGCTTGCTTCTACAATCTCCCCCTTTTTGATGATGACAAACGATTCTTGAAAATGTGCTTTGATACTTGGTTTTCTACAAATCTTCCCCAAATTTAGAGATCCCCCTAAATACAAGAGAGATAAAACTTTTTTGTACCTGGAAATGTTAGAGACCAATCCTTCTCCCCCTTTGTCATTAGCAAAAAGGAAGAGGAGCAAGAAGAGTGAAAGTAAACAAGCACACATAGTAAAAACATAATCACACACACTTAACACATAAAAACAGAACGATTGTGATTGAGTCCTAATGCTCCATTGACTCGTTTGACCTTGCCACATCAATAATTGAAACAGAGCGTTTTGCTCCTAGGCTGAGTTGTTTAGATCTTGGGTCTCATCTGCTAACCACACCCCCTTTTACGTGGCCCATTAGAAATCAACTGGATTTCTTTACTATTTGTCGCGCGCTTTTATTCATTTTATTTTCTTTACATTCTTTTTCCATTTTATTTTTAGTTGGGATTTTAATCTAAATAAAATACCTTAAATCCCCTAAACTTCTTGGAAAAAATATTTTGTCAGACTTTAGGATGTTATTTGATGTTAAGAATTTTTCATTTAATTTTTTAAGACATTTTCCAATTAAATTTGATTTTTTACATTTGAGGTATTTTAGTTGGATTAAAAATGCATCTTCCATGTGTTTGATTTTATTTCTTGTTGAATTCTTCATGTTAATGGCTGAGTCTTGTTTCTCACATTGATGACATGTTAGATGATTTTTGAGAACTTTTTACCCCTGGGTTTATTGACATTTGGTTAGGGTTTTAGGTTAGTCTTTGTGACCCTCGATTCACCCTTGCATTTAGGGTTTCCCTTTGGTTTTCACCTCTGTTTGCATAGTTTTGTTTGGACTTAGTCTCCATGCTTTTGACCCCTGGTTCCTAACACCTTAGGGGTCATCTAGGATTTTATTTGGCATTTTATGGATATGTCTGATATTTTTAGTGTAATTTCCATTTTAGGTCATCCGTGTGTGATGTTTACATTAGTGCATGATCTAGTTTATTTCCCAAATGACTTTTGTGCATTAATTCAACTTCTAATTCTCGTGGATTCATGTTATAGACATATTGAAGTGTATGTAGTTTCAATTATAGGTTCTAACTTGGTTCATAACATGTTGAAGCATGCTTATCTTTTAGGCCTTTCTTTTAAGGTTTCACTTGTAATGTGTTTGAATCTTTCCCATCTTTTACATGCTTTTGGTTTGCATTTGGTTATGTGTTTTGCTTCATTTATTTTGAGCACACTCTCTCTCTCTCTCTCCAAGGACATTGGGACACCATTTGAGATTGCTTAATCCCTCCTTAGGAGGTATTTGAAGTATGTCTTAGATGGTGAACCATGAGGACACTTTTGGTGCATTCTTTTGCACAAATCATGATGATGTTTTGGTTGAATAATATTTTGGACACCTTGCTGTTTTCCCCTCTTCTTCCAAAACCCTCCTTTGATTTAGGTTCATCTTCCTTTCATGTTGAGTTGTTTTAAGACTCATGGTTGATGTTTGAATGGTGTAAGATTTGTCTTCCCATTTCATCCCTTTTGTGTGATTGTTTGCATTTTATTTTGTGCATTCTTTCTCTTCCTTTCTCTTTGCATTGCATATGCATGCTTGAGGTTGATATGAGCTTGTGAAGGCCTTTTCCCCACACATTATCCTCCCTCTCTATCATTCTAAATGTGCATAAGATGTTTGCATGCTTACATATTGCATTATATTCCATGTTGCTTTCTTCTTCTCTATTCTTACCATGCTCCCTTATGACTTCTAACCTCCTTGTTTAAGGATGGGTATGAGAGACACTAGGTTTCAAACTATGTATGATAACACTAAGTAGTATCCCTCTAACCTCAACCATAGGTGCACTTTGCATGCCAACTCTAGGGTTTGAGACTAGTTCCCCCTAGTTGTGTCCTCTCTCTTCTCATCTCAAAACAAATCTAAAACACTTAATAAAGGCTAATGAATGTTGTATGTTACGAGCCTTAAGTACTTGGGAAATAGTGATTGGGGGGCTACCTCTCAATTTCTTAGAGTGTTTAGTATACATCCTTAGGACGATATACGACGCATTCCCTCCTAGGTCATAGTCTTTTCTGCAACATGAATTACAAATGATAATCAATTCATTTCTTCTCCTTAAAAGACTTCAAAAACAAATTATCAAACTTCATTTTGTCCCTTGTGACTCCTTAATAATGGAAACCTTTTCATAAACAAGAGTTTTGTTCACACTTGGTTCTACCACAAACAGGTAACGCCTAAGTCTCCAATGGTCGAGCTGCATACACCTAACTGCTAGAACTATTTGTTAACCCTACTCGGATAAAACATTAGAACCAACCGGTGTTCTTTTTAGCCCGAACTACGTTTGCTCTGATTTCTTGTACCATGCGAGGATACGTACGCACAAGACGCGATGTCTTGGCGAGCAACCTTTCCCCATTTTCACCCGTAGTTTTCCGAACTACGTTGACTCTGATTTCTCGTACCAGACAAGAATATGTAGGCCCAAAGCGGCGATGCTCTGTCGAGTCCCTTTTCTTTTCTTTTTTCCCAGACCTTTAGGATAGATAGTTTCAATCACCCTTTTAGATAGATAACAAGTGTGGATCCCGTCGAGTACGACAGACGTGAGGGGTGCTAATACCTTCCCCTTATGTAACCGACTCCCGAACCCGAGATTTGGTCGCGATGACCGATCTTATCCCATTTTCGTTAGGTTTTTTCTGATCGTTTCCTTTCCCTCTATTGGGATAAATAACGAATGGTGGCGACTCTTCTGTCATTGTCGGCCCTCTTTTACGTAGTAGTGACAATTAGGACCCAAATTACCTTGGGTCCTTCAAAGTTAGTTTCTTTCTTTACCCATACATAATGGCCTTGAGCAACACTAAAATTTCTAACATAACATGCATTTGGAGTATGTCCTTTTATACCACAATAAAAACATGTAGGCTCAAAATTGCTTTTATTGTTTCTTTCTATTGTTTCTTTTCTTCTTGACATATTGATGAACCTTTTTATGATTGTCAATTTGTTTAATAGGAACTTGTTCTTTAGCTTTGATAAATATGGTCTTGTTAGAAGTTGGTTTAGAGAATTTTGAATAACCAAGACCACTTTTATAATTTGAGTATCTTTGATTACTAAGAACACTTTCCAATCCAATTTGTCCTTTTTCATATCTTTCTAGGACCGTTTTTAATTGGACTATTTGAAAAGAGAGTGACTCACATTTAATGCATGCAAAATTTTTAATTAATTTCTCTTTTTCATCTTTAAAATTATTTTCCATTTTCTCAATTTTTTCTTCCAAAGATGATATTTGTTTCTTTTGAAATGAAATATTTTTATATAGAATTTTGCACTCACTTAAAAGTTCATCAATTGCTCCTTGAGCATCATTATCAAAAAGAGAGAAGTCACTACTAACCTTATTGTCTTCATCGTTGGAATGATGTGATGCCATCAATGCTAGATTTGCGCTTTGATCACTATCGGAGTCTGATGAAGAACTTATTTCGTTGTCATCACAAGCAATGTAGGCTTTCTTCTTGAAATCCTTCTTTCCTTTTTCGTCATGATTCTTTGTGAGTTTAGGACATTCTGGTTTGATGTGGCCTTTCTTTCCACATTCAGAGCATGTAATGTCTCCATTTGATGTTGATGTTTCTTTTTCCTTATTCTTTGAGAACTTCTTTCTTCTTGTATAACTTGAGTTTATAATATTATTTTTTGTACCAAAATATTTTCCAAGTCTTTTTACAAGTAGAGTAAAGTTTTCATCTTCATCATAATTGTCATCTTTCTCCACTTCATTGGATTCAACTTTTAAGGCAATGCTCTTGGATTTCTTCTCTTGAATTTCATGTTTCTCCAATCTTACGAGTTCCATTTCATATTCTTGGAGTTTACCGAACAACGTAGCGGATGTCATTGTTGATAAACTCTTCTTTTCAGAAATCACTATCACTTTCGGTTGCCATTCTCTTGATAAGGACCTAAGCACTTAAGATTAAGTTCATCATTGGTTAGTGTCTTACCAAGTGCATTTAAGTGATTTGTCAAATGCACGAATCTTTTTTGCATGTCTAAGATAGATTCTCCTGGTTTCAATCTGAATAATTCGTACTCTTGACTCAAAGTATTTAATCTGGATCGTTTGACTTCAGCGGTTCCTTCATGAGTTTCAACAAGAGTGTCCCAAGTTTACTCGGTCGTTGAAAATGTTGAGATATGGAAGAATTCATTCATTCTTAGTGCACTTTGTAAGATATTTATCGCCTTTTTGTCGTAGAGAACTTTCTTTTTATCATCATCATCCCATGATCCTTGCGGTTTTGATGAGCCGACTCCGCTGACTAACGTTATAGGAATAAATGGACCATTTTGGACAGCCTCCCATATTTCACTTCCTTGTTCTTCTAGATGTGTTTTCATTCAGATTTTCCAGAAGTCGAAATATTCGCCACAGAACAACGGAGGCTTGTTGCTGCTGCCACCATCTTTGAATACAAGATTGTTATTTGCGGAAGCCATCTGGATCGGATAGGAACAGGTTACCTATAACCTGCTCTGATACCAATTGTAAGTAGTAACTGCGCCTAAGAAGGGGGGGGGGGGGGGGTGAATTAGGATCTTAAAAATTTTTTGCAATCTTTTATGGTTCCTTGGTTCTTTTTTAGGTATTTAGTTAGTAACTTGAAAGTAAAGGCACGAAAGAAAAAGAGACACATGAAATTTATAGTGGTTCCCCTCACACTCCGAGGGTACTCCACTCCCATTTCAACTCGAAAGAGTATTTCACTATAGTTCAGAATTTTTGCAAAGCCTAATCACACCAAAGGTGATGCTTACTATCTAAACCTATAGGTAATCAAAGTGTTAAAAAACAATCCTCTTTAATACACTTGACTTGTGTCCAACAATCCTGGATAACAAGGTAATAGAAAAATATGTTCTTGAGAAATATTTGATATAAAGTTCTTTATTAATCTTCACAATTGATCTTCTTCTTGAAACAAATGTTACTCAAATAAATATACAAGTGTTCTTGTGAAAGAAGGCAATGAGAGTGTGAAAGTTAAATCAATGGCTTCTTTCAAAAATGGTTTTGAGCACTTAGAATGGAAATTTCAGATTTGAACAATGTGAGTAATTTGAGAGATTTTGTTTCTTGAAGGTGAATTATAATTTTGAAATTGAAAACAATTTATATGTGTCAGAAACCCTTTCAAACAGGTGTGATTTTGATGCAGCAAAAATAGCCAGTAATGAAAATATTAAGCAATGCAATTTTCCATGAACAATTGCAATTTTTGCTTGTTGTTACAGTGTTAATCGATTAACACCTTTACAACATTCAAAATATTCAAAATTTACATGTGTTAATCGGTTAACACTGGGGGTTAATCGGTTTACACTGTTAAAAAATTACCAAATACTTAATTTTGAAATGTGTTAATCGGTTAACCAAAGTGTTAATCGATTAACACTGAAAGATTTTCAGAAAATCATTTAATTTAAAAAGAATGAGTATTTTAAAGTGGTTTTAAAGTGTTAGTGATAATTGTGAAGTGAAAAGTGATTTTTATGAACACTTGTACAAATACTCTTAAGTAAAATATGTTATACCGTTCCTTTGAATCATCATCATCACTTGTAGCTTGTAGACGACGCTTTGATCCATAGAGTCATACGCGAGGGTACCATCTTAATCTTTGATGTTCTTTTTTGATTGCTTGCGTCTCTTACTTTTTGCGAAGAATATATTGCGTACCAATCTTGTACTAGTTGTCTTCATCAAAACATAAAGGCCTTGAAGCTTGCTTCTACATCATCATCATCAAACGTCATGTCATCACAATTCATACGTCATGTCATCGTAATTCATCATAATAATCATCATACATCATGACATCATAACTCATCATAATAATCATCTTAATACATCATAGAAATCATCATATAATCATATACAAATCACATATAGCTCATAGTCATACTCATATTAATTCATCATATTATCACATATTAATTCATAATTATACTTGCGGTAATTCTCATACTATCGCCTATTAATCACATAAAATTCATAGTCTTACTCATGTTAATTCATCATATTATCACATATTATCACAATTACCCTCATGGTAACTCATCAGGAAAATCGCAGCATCAAAACATCAAGACATCACTGAACCAGAACATGATTCATTAATAGAACATATACACGATTGACTTCTCAAACATAATTAGATATAAAAATATTGGGAAACCAATTCCCTTATCTATACTATGTTATATCCCTGTTCATTAGATTTCCAATGCTTCGAATGGTGGCTAAAACGGACTTACGGATCAAAAGTTACGTCCAAAACAATTTCGACCGAAAACATGAACAGTCGTGACGGACAGCAAAACATTGTTACGCTCCGGAACCTAAATCAACCCAAAAGTCCACACGATTCACTTCCCCAATGCCCCAAAACATCCCTAAATCATCCCAAAGGTCTTACGGCGATAAAAGCACAAAACCTACGGTTTATTAGGCCAATCTCGTAACATATTCATGTCCTAATTAACAATTTCCCTACAATTGCTCCGAAGGCGTCATAATCCCTCGTATCAAATATTCCCATCCCTTATGGTTAGACATATAATAATCTAAGGTTTCGGCCACGAAGGTACAATTTCCCTACAATTGCTCGGAAGGCATCATAATTCCTCATATCAAATATTCCTATCCCTTATGGTCAGACATATAATAATCTTTGGTTTTGGCCACGAAGGCACAATTTCCCTACAGCTTCTCTGAAGGCATCATAATTCCTCATATCAAATATTCCTACCCCTATTGGTCAGACATATAATAATCTAAGGTTTCTTCCACGAAGGCCTAAGGTTTCCTAATTCTCATATCAAATATTCAGTGATACTTACCACTAACCAAACCCTCTGGTCTCACCATCAATTTCCCTATTTTCCCACAATCAACCCAAAATACATTAAATCTTAAATCAACCATAAACACATCGAAAGGCATACATGGAAAATCATGAAAAGTTATACTACCCATACCTTATCTGATTCAAAGCTTTCACGATTGTCTCCAGGAATCTTCTGAAGCCTTTGCCTCCAATTCTCCCTCCTCAGAGCTCTGGCCTCCATTCTTTTCACAGTTAACAAATGAATCCCAATTCCCTTCAGAATTCTATTTTGTTAAACCTAGCCTTGAGCCACACAATTTGGGCTTTTCCCATAATACCCTCACTTACTCCTCTTAATTGTCCAAATTGCCCTTATCCAACTTATATTTATTTTAATTCATAATAATATTAATATATCCATATTATATACTATTATTCAAAATAAATAACCCAAATATGAATAATTCTCCATATTCCACTAAACCACCCAAAATCACCAAAATACGAATATTCTCAATTAAATAATTGATTTTAAATATTCCAATTAAAATTTGGGGTGTTACAGCTCGCGGTGGCGATGGCTTCAAAAGCTAAGTGTCTCCTTTTTTGCAATTTTTTTGAATGGATTTTTTTCTGTGAAGGTTGTGGATTATGTGAATTGTTGTCCCCTTTCTTCTTCCGTTCTATTCCTCTTTATAGTTGCACAAAAATATTCTTCCAATTAATCCGTATTAAAACAATACCAATTTCAATATGAACATGTTTGTCCGAAATTGGAAAGTTGTTTAAGATTTTTTAAAATATCATTGGTAGGTTCTAATAGTTGTCTGATTTGTGTTTGACTCTGGTAGTTAATTGGTCTGAACATATTTCTCCATTTGCAGGCGTTAATGTTGGTTTTTGGAAGGAGATTGATCACACTGTTAGCTATTGTCGGTTACCCTGTTTCATCTTGCTGTTGAGGACTGGTTATTTCGGATTTATTTCTTGAACCATAACAACATCCTTCTTCTTCTTTCAGGAAATGGTTGTAACTTCAGATATTTCCGGTTTTATGCCGTCGGGAAATGGTTTCGCATTCGGTAATGATGACATTTCGTCTGAACCAAAAAAGGGTCGAAACTACCGTTGTTGCCTTTGAGTTGTTCGTGAAATATGATGCTTATGGAGTATGTTGAAAGTTGTTAGAGATTAATTGTTTTCCTATAAAATTTTGTTCCTTCGATGCTTGGTAGGGAGCTAGTGACAACCCCAGTTGTTGCCCTTCCGGCTGCTCGAACTTCCGCCCGGTGATGATTCGAAACTGAGGGCTGAATTCACTTCCATTCTTCTTAAATTTAATCTTCAAGTTAATTCTTGGATTTCTGTTATGCTTTGACAGGTTTTGACGGTTGCAGCTGGCTCTTGATGTGTGCATATTTTTTGGCGAACCCGACATGCTTGCTGATGGTTTCAAGAATTTGCTAGGGCAGCACCTCTAAACGTATTCTCCAGTTGTCTCCTTCATCAGGACCAACCATGGACAGTGAAGTGCGGTCATACTGATAGATGTCGATGTGCCGGTAAGTCCTTAAAAGAGTGTCTTTTTGCTCAAACATGTCCGAACATAACTTATTATGGTTAATTCCCTCTAAAATACTCTCTCAAATTGCAGCTTCAGTGGATTTGGTGCAGAACCGCTACCGCTCGATAACAACATGCCTTAATAAGAGAAGAAGTGGCACACGCCCTATGTCGGATTCGATTATAATCTTCTTTAGAGGAGTTTAGATAAAATGACAGCATTTGATGGTGATGAAGTCTTGATTACAACGGTCAGAGCCTTAAACAACTTTGACACATTGTAGGTTTTATCTCTTAGGACTTTTCATTATCTATGTCGGGTGAATTGTAATATGAATTTGGCATGTTGTGCATTTAATTGAGCCACTCTTTAAGATATGAAGTTTGATCTTTTGTGTTGTCGTTGAAAAACTCACTATGTTTATCTCGTTCTTAGCGTCAGGTTGTAGCTGCTCTCGAAAAGAATTCTTTGGTTTCAATGTTGTTACCGCAAAAATGAAAGCCTTTGATAAAAGGAAAGAAGAAATGCATGCTTGCACTTCATATTGCGATTACCGGTAACTCTTCTTTGGTTTAGAAGTTGTGCCTTAGAAGTTAGAAAGTAGGGAGATTGTCTTTCTAATGGAAGCTGAGAGATGTTGAAGAAATAAATGAAGAAGTTGTAATGGTTTTAGAAAAACCTTGTCTTACTACGAGGACAACCTTGCTACCGTTTACGAATGGAAGTTTTTTGAACTTAATGCCTTAATGAGATAAGAAAGTCCCCCTTACAGCGAAACCGGCAGAACTGTCAAGGTACGAAGATTTTCTTCCTCTTTTTTGAACGAACTCAAGATTCTTCCAATATTCTAGGCCATAGCTTCTTCGGTAACATCACCTGTTCGATTTTGGTATACTAATTGTTGGAGGCTTGCTTTATGAAGCCACCATGAATATGAGCTGTTGGTGTTGAGTTTTCTTTAAAACTGCTGTGAATTTGACGGTGCTCCTTTCTGGTGCTCGGAGAAGAGTTATGCCTGGGAACTCCATTTTCATTTCTGCTGATGATTTTGAATCTTTTTTTAGGTACGAGACAAAGCATATAAGACGCCACAGTTGTGCTCTCAAAGGCACTAGGACCACACCCAAAAATGCTGAACTGCCGGTGCATTTCGCCAGGCTAGGCTACATAGGCTACACCCATATTGAACTTTATTAGTGTCAAGCAATATTGACAGGAATTAAATTCTTTATTATTTTTATCAATAATCCAAACATCAAAATAATTGAATTCCTTCTTCTGATGTATATAAAATGCACTGTTGGTTTTCTTTTCTATTCTATGGATCCCATGGGAACAAGAAATTTGTTGAGAACGTGACCAAATTCTTAACTTCTTTGAATCACATGGTCTTGGAATGTACCTTGCATGGTTGGTTATTTCTTTGAAATTTGCCTTAACACGTAGCCCCGGTATTGACTTTGTATAAACGAGACTTTCTTGAATCTTATGAAAACCAACCGTGATTAAGTTTTGGATTTAAACCTTGAAGCACGAATTTTGTGTTTAGACTTATTGTATATCTTAGGATGAATCTTTAACTTCTATAAAGAACAATTAGATTTGAAATCAATCGGCATACTTCGAACTTATCGTGAAATGTTATCATGAACAAACCCTTCCTTTGAACTTGTATAAAAAAAGGATATTTGGATGGTAAACTGATCATAATCATGCTTTTAAGCCAAAGTTTTGCAATACTAATTTTGAACTTGAGTTGACGAATTCTTCATGGTAAAAAAAAAGAAACACCTCTGAACTGAATTCAATATTTGTTCATGTTGTACCCCAAAATTTGCTCAACCTTTTCTTTACTTGGTTTATGTTTCATTTCATCTTCTAGCATTTTGCATTTGCATATCATTGTTCATTTTGTAGGGGATCAGGAGAGGTGTGCATAGCAAGAGAAGATTACCAGGGGTTTTAAGCCAAAGCCAGAGGTTTTATCTAATCATGAGTGCTCATCAAGCTAACCAAGAAGTGGTCAATGCTCTTTGAGAGAGTCGATGGATGTATGTGGTTCACCTCATATCTTGGAGGCCAATTGAAGATCATCAGAGGATTGTGAGTCTATGGTTATGGATGGAGAATGTTCAAAAAGCTCATTGAGTGCTTTGGGAGCCACTTTGGAGCTTATTCAGGTTGTTATATCATGTGCAAGAATCAAGAGTGTGAGAAGTTACTAAATAAGGGTTCTCATTGTAAAATCTCCTATTTAGTGCCCAACTTCAAGACCACATATCTCAAGATGCAAGTTTCATCTCATCTTGATGTGGGCATGAAACTTGTAGAGCATGTTCTTAGATTTATTTTGAGTGCTAGAACTAATCCATTGGGTTTTTGGAACTCAACTTATGATGCTGACAAGTTATGGGTCCTCAGATGAATGTATTTTCAGTCAACAAAAGTCAACCAACTTCCAAGGCACTTTTGACCTAGATTCAGGTTTCTCCTCAACATGACAGAAACATGAAAGTTGTTCCTCATAATCTTAGATTTCCAAAAAGTCCTATAAGTCCTTCATCTCATGCGTAGAACTCAAGTTATGAAGCTTGCAAGGCAGGGGTATTTTGGGAAAGTGAGATTATAGGTCATTTTCGTTATAGGTCCTTTTCATGATCTTGTGCACTTCAAATGAGATTTTTCCAACACGAAACTTGCTCCAAATGACATCAATTCCATCATGGAACATCCAATTGTTATGAATTATGTTTGGATGTGGTGATTGGTGAAGGAATTCTATGGAAAAAGGGACTTTAAAAGGGTAAATTGGATTGATTTGGCTTTAATTTTCTTTCATACCATATGTATGCATATTTTGATTCACAACATCACAATATGAAGCTTTAATTCTCTTTCATACCATGATGTGGAAAATGTGTGAAATTTCAAGTTACTTCAAGTATAAATTTCACATCCAATTTCAACCATTAGATCAATTCAAGGAGCAATTGTCATCCACATGATCACTACTCCTTACCAGAAGCTGATTGCATTCAAAATCAAGTAGAATTGGCGCCATCTGCACGTGTGTTTGAAGGTTCCATTCCAAACATTGGATTTTCTCAATTCACCATGACCAACCATAATTGGGCCCCCAAATTACTTCTGATCCATAATATAAAAGGTTCTGATGAAGATTGAACCTTCATTGGTGCACTTTGGTGGAGAATTGAGAAAATTATATTTGGAGAATTCAAGAACAAAGTGAAAAGTGGAAATCCAAATTTAAGCCAATTCAGAGCAAGTCAACACGAACATTCTCTTCATTGATCTTCCTTGAGTGATTTTGCATCTTTTTGCACATGTTTGAGCATAATTGAAGCCCCAACGGAGAGACTTCGTTAGGTGATTTCCTTTTCAAAATTTCTCACTCAATATGCATTGATTCATCTCCCTTGTTGTTGCAACCTAAAGTCCTACATGTGTAGGCAAATTCTGGATAGGTTAGGGTGATGTTTGTTGCATTTTCAGTTATGTGCAAATGCTTAGAATCTCTTAATTCTTGCATGATAAATGAAAACTAAACCTAGATTCATGACCTACATTGCGTGAGGATCATTTTGGTATTAAATTTTGCATGATTTGGTTAATTCCTACACCTACAACTCCGGTGATATGAACGGAGAAGACGACCGGAGCACAGTGCTCCGGCCTCTGGATCTTGATTCCATTTGGCCTACGTGTGCATCACATTT
The DNA here is from genome assembly GCA_963859935.3 of Lathyrus sativus. Taxonomy (NCBI): domain Eukaryota; kingdom Viridiplantae; phylum Streptophyta; class Magnoliopsida; order Fabales; family Fabaceae; genus Lathyrus; species Lathyrus sativus. The sequence continues at coordinate 124,525,337 of OZ012738.1, read as the reverse complement.
GCAGTAGAAATGTTGACTTGAGTTGGATCAAAGGACAAGATCTAAGTTGACCAGCTGATTGCGTTTTGACTTCCCAACGCATTAGTTAAACGTTGTGTTTCACTTTGGTCTTGGTTTTGGGCTCAGATGTGCTAAGCACACCCCTTCCTTTGGAAGCCCAATTGTTTTAACTAGAATCATTCATATTTGCACCTTGCTCTTTTTTTCTTTTTTTCTTTTTTTTTCATTTAATTTATGTTTCACTTTTATACATTTAAAATAGCTCCTAATGCCATAAAATTCCAGAAAAATATTTTCTAGACACTTAAGCATGTTAAATAATTTTTGACATTTTTTATTTTCATTTTTTTGTTTATTGTTAAATTAAAATGGAATTAATGGTTGGAGTGGTTTTTAAATTGAATTTGAATTGTTCTTGTTTGTTCTTGATTTGTTTCTTGATCATTCCTTCTCTCCCATGATTGGAATTTTTTTCTCATATCCATGATGAGTGAAGAATTTTATAGGAGAATTTCACCCCTGGTTTAGTTCATTTTTGTTGGACTTTGATGCCATTTTTGTTGACCCTCGATTCTTCCATTTCAAAGTGGTACACCTTAAGGATTTATTTCTTTCGGTGGTGCTTTAATGGAAAATTTCCTTTGTGCTTTTGGCCTCTATTTGCCAACTAATTTGTGATCATTTGAGATTTTATTTGGTATTTTGTGAGTCTTTTTCCTAATTTTGAGCTGACTTGCAAGTTAAGTCACTTCCAAGGGTGGCTCATACAAGTGTTTGACCTAGTTTGCTTTGGAAATGACTTTTATGGATCCCTTGAGCACTCAACTCTTCTTGATTATTATTGTAGACATTTTGAGCTTGATGTATGTTCAATTATAGGTCATAAACTTGTTCATTTCTTGTTGAAGTTTGCATTTCTTTTTAGGCCTTCCACTTGAGCTTCAAGTGTTGAATAGGATTAAAACTTTGGTCTTTCTCCTTGCCTCTTGTTGCATTTCTCTTTGTGTGTTTGTTCTTTTGATTTATGCATATTCTTGTCTCATCTGTACCTCTGTCTAATGACTTTAGGATACCATTTGAGATGCCTTAGTCACTCCTGTGGAGGTACTTGAAGCATGTCATGAATGTTGATCCTTTGAGGACTTCTTTTGGTGCATTTTTGCTTGATCATAATGATGCCTTTGGTTGAGTGATGTTTTTGAGTGCCTTGTTGTTATCATCTCCTCTTCCATTATCCTTTTCATTTGTGTCCTAATCTCTTTTCATTTTGCTTGCCTTTGGGCATGGTGATTGATGGTGATGGTTGTAGAAAGTTTCTTTCTCCCATTTTGTATCACCTTTGTTTGTTCTTGTTTGATATCATTTATGTGCATTCTTTATTCTCTCTTTTTTCATCTTCTCATATGCATTCTTGAGGTTGAGATGTGCTTGTGAAGGCTACTTCCCCACACTTTTTTCCTCCCTCACTATCATTCTAATTGTGCATTACATGTGTTGCATACTTGCATTTTTCTTATTTCATGCTTCCTTCTTCTTTTGTCTTATTTTGCCATGCTCCCTTATGACCTCTAAGCCATCTTATTCAGAAAGGGTTATGATAGACATTAGGTTTTGAACCATGCATGCTAACATTAGGAAAAACTTTCCCCTTTTTAATCCCAACTTTAGGACCACTTTGCATGACAACTACTAGGTTTGAGTTAGTCTCCCTTTAGCGTGTCCTTTCTCTTCTCATCTTCAAACACTTTCAAAAACACTTAATAAAGGTTAAAGAATGTTGTGGGTTACGATCCTTAAGTAATTGGGAAATGATGATTGGGTGGTTTCCTCTCAATTGTCTAGAGTGTCAGCGTATGTCCTTTGGACGATATGCGACGCATTCGCTCCTAGGTCATAGTCTTTAGTGCAACATGAGTTACAAACCATAATCAATGCACTTCTTCTAAAAGACAAAAACAAATCATCAAACCATTTTATCCTTCGGGACCCTAATTTGGAAAATCATTTTCATAAAAGAGTGTTGTTAAGCTTTGGTTCTACCGCAAACAGGCATCGTCCCTAACTGCTAGAACGGAGGTTTAGCCCTACTCGGTTAAAAAATTTGAACCACCCGGTGTTCTTGTTAGCCTGAACTATGTTTGATCTGATTTCTCGTAGTTTTCCGAACTATGTTGACTCTGACTTTCCCATTGCACGAGGGAATACGCAGGCACAGAGCGGCGATGCTCTGTCGAGTTTCTTTTCTTTTCTTTTGTCCTTGAGCCGTAGCTTAGACAGTTTCAATCACCCTTTTAGATAGACAACAAATCATGGATCCCGTCGAGTACGACGGACGTGAGGGGTGCTAATACCTTCCCCTTTCGTAACCGACTCCCGAACCTAGGACTTAGTTACGATGACCTCGTCTTTTCCCTTTTCCGTTAGGTTTTCTCTGATCGTTTCCTTTCCCTCTTTTGGGATAAATAACGAACGGTGGCGACTCTTCTGTCATTGCCAGCCCTTTTTCGCAGTAGCGACAGCTGGCGAGTCTGCTGGGGACTGAGACATCCCCTACGCGAGTCAATCCTAGCGCTTGTTTGTTTATCTTTTGGTTGTGTACATATGTGTTGTACTTTATTTATTTTCGCATTTTACTTTCCGCATTGTATCATTATTGTTGTGCTATGGGGAGGGAATGTTCCATTGAGTGATAAGCCAGACCCAGGCTTGAGTACAAACATAGTATTAGAAGTGGAAAGTAGTGGTGAACTTGTATGTTAGGCATGCACTAAAGACTAGATTCTCTTTGATGACTTTCTTTCCAGCCTAGTGGGCCGTTGAGAGGATTTCAGATCTGAGGGTTGTCGACTCTAGGGACCGATCATTTGTGATTTAGCTAAGTGAGGCCTCTTCTGGAGATGATGATGCCAAACCAGAAATGGTGAACGTATCATCGTTTCTTGAAAGTCTGTGACGCTGATGAACGCATAGGATGTCGAACCTTATCAGTGGATAGGTCCATACCTATGAGAGGGATTGTGTTATGCAGGAAACCTTAACTTTCAGACTACCCTGTTTTCTTTGCAGTGTGAATCTGTGTTCTTGATACGAGGGGTTCCTATTATCGGAGATGTGTTGTGTTCTTGTCAGAGCGAAGCGCTGGTTCTTCTTAACCAACAGCACAACAATCTTGATCCCCTGTTGCATCTTGGCATTTGCATCATCATATTACATTTCATTAACATGTATGTATATTGCCGGTATGCATTTCCCTTTGATTCTAGTGTTCTTTCATCTGACATGGAGCCCTTGAGAAGGACATTAGCCTACAAATTTCCAACACCTGATATTAGAGCTTTGCGATGTTTGATTTCTTTAGATGACAAGAAAGTGATGGAAAACTTCAGACAATCCTATGAGAAGCTTCTTAGTGTTGTGTGCAAGCCTTCTCTGAATGAGTTGAATGGTCTTCAGACCCTATTACAGTTCTATGATCCCCAGTTGAGATGCTTTAATTTTTAGAGTTATGTGTTGGCACCTACATTAGAGGAGTTCTCTGCAGTGCTGGGAGTGCCTATTCTTGACCAGATACCATTCTATCATACTGAGGATGAGCCTAATCTGGCTAAACTTTCTGCAGCTTTGCATTTAGACGTTTTTGAGTTGACAAGGAAAGTAGCTAAGAGAAATGGAGTACCTGGGTTTCCGTTACCTTTCCTGATGGATAAAGCTCGACAGTTTGCCAAGGAAGGTTGTTGGGTGGTGTTCAGTGCTATCTTAGCCTTATGTATCTATGGTATTATGTTGTTCCCTAACATTTCGGACTTCGTAGATTTGGATGCGTTCCATATCGTTGCTTCGGGGAATCCTATACATACGCTTATAGGTGACGTTTATCATTCCGTACTCTATAAGAACGAGAACAGAAGAGGGAAGAGTGTATCTTGTTGTGCACCCTTGTTCTATTTATGGTTTGTAAGCCATCTTCCCAAAACTGGTCCTTTCTCTGATACTGCAGGTACATTAGGGTGGTCTGAATGTTTTATGGGGTTGTTTGCTGAAGACATTGTTTGGTTTGACTGGGATATGCTAGGTACTGAGATCATTTATAGTTGTGGAAGCTTTCCTAACGTCCCGCTGGTCGGAAATAAGGGTTGCATTAACTATAACCCATCCATTGCAGTCAGGCAATTTGGGTACGCATTGAGAGGTCCTCCGAAGGATGAGGAGATACAAGAATCTCTGTATCTCACCGGTTTGTTGGATGGTGATGCTTTAGCCAGATTTGAGCATGCATTGAGTAATATCCACAGAAAAGGAAAGGTTTCCTTGGGAAAGAGTAATAGTCGACCATATGATCCTTATCTAACTTGGATTCGTGATAGAGCTGCAAAGTTGATGATGCCTTATCCATCTGCTAAGCATGTGTGTCCTCTTATGATTGAAGAACCCACCACTGCTGATATTTATAAGTACAACCAGTTATGGGCCGAGAAAGATGAGCTACAGAAAGCTAATGTAGAATTGGAGAAAGAAATCATTCAGCTCTGGAGTGAGAAGAATGAGGATGTCTATTCTTTCAAGAGGAAAACTGAGCTTGTGAACAGATTGGGTACGGATTTGACTAAGCAGACTAATGCTCGTGAGGACTAAGGTTTGGATTTGAAGGTTGTTAGCAGTGTGCTTGCTTCTTAATAGCAGGACTTGAATAAGGCTTATCTAGAGATTTCCAAGTTCAATACTCAGTGGAATGCTACCCTGTCCAACAACAAGGAGTGCGAGGATAAGTTAAAACAGCAGATCACCAGACTAAAGACCCAGCTGAGGGTCAAAGATGAGAAGATTGAAGTAGAGGAATCACTCAACAGTGAGTATAAACTGAATGAAGCTATTGCAAACTTGGAGGATTGCAAGCATAGAGATGATTCCAAGAGGTGCAAGCTAGAAGAGGTCTTTTGTGAAGGTGCTTGGGAAGACTATACTGAGGGTTTACAGCACACCATTAGCCAGCAGGAGTTACTCATTCAGGGGTTGCTCGCCAGACTAGATCATCCTGAGACACAGGAGTTGCTAGAGGATTTCCGTGCCCGCTGTCGCACTTGACTTATTTTTATTCCTTTGTAGCTTCTTATTGCTGTTTGTTGACCATCACCAAGCTTGTTGGTAGACGTTTTCTAGTGTACTCCGTTATGCTTGTACACTTCCTGCGTGGCTTTTCATTTATATATGAGGCGTTTATCTCTGTGCTTGGCTCTTGGGTTTTCCTATGTCTTGCTGTTCTTCTGGAACTAGAATCAAGGGGAAACGTCCCTGATGCATAGATACATGTTTTCATTTTGCATAGCATTCTTGCATCGGAGGTGCAGCGGAACCTTATTCTTTTCCCTGTTGGTCTGTTAGTGTGTTTCAGGATTTCCGATCAGACAACTCACCGATATGCTACCAGACAGAATCAGAGAAGAGTAATGGAGCAAATGCAAGAAGAGATGCAAGAGATGAGGGACCAGATGGCCCAATTTATGGAGTTGATGCAGGGGATGGCTAACGGACAAGATCAGCTTCGTACTTTGGTGCAGCCTTTGATTGCACGTGTTGACAGCAACGGTGTGTTGCATGGTGGGAATGCTACCAATCCTCCACATGTTGAGACTCTGCATACTGATAATTCTAGGCCTACTGTGGTTATTCCTAATGCTAGGGTTAATAGGAATTTTACTGGAACAGGAAATGGCAACATTGAAACCAATGGTAATGTCGGTGGAACCAATGGTAATATTGGTGGAGGTAATGGCAATGCTGGTGGAGGAAATGGTAATGCTGGAAATACTGGTCTTAGTAATATGTATGGTCCTGATGTTACCTGTGCTACCCATGGTAATATGAATCAGCCGTGGAATGAGGATCGACAGGATGATATTTTCTCAGTAAGGGATGTTGGAGCTGAAATGCCATCTGAAGCTAGTAGAAGGTTCAAATTGTTGGAAGACAAGATGAAGAGCCTTGAGAATCAAAATGCCATGGGCCTTGACATGGATAATCTGGGACTTATCCCTGATCTGAAAGTGCCGCTGAAGTTCAAAGTCCCTGACTTTGACAAGTATAAGGGTACTACCTACCCAAGAGTTCATTTACGCTCTTATTACCGTAAGATGTCTGCCTACTCGAATGACGAGAAACTGCTTATGCATTTATTTCAGGACAGTTTGTCCGGTCCTTCACTTGAATGGTATATTGGGCTGGAGCCTGTCAATATCCGTAGTTGGAGGGACCTAGCTGAGGCCTTTGTGAAACATTATCAATATAACAGCAACCTTGCTCCTAACAGGGTCCAGCTTTAAAACCTTTCTCAAAAGAACAACTAGTGTTTCAAGGAATACACCCAAAGGTGGCGCGGGCTTACAGTGAGAGTGCAGCCTCCGATGGTGGAGCGTGAGCTAATCGATATGTTCTTTGCTACTTTGCCTAGTGTCTATTACCAAAGGTTGATCAGCAGCATGTCAGGCAGTTTTTTTGACTTGATAATCACCGGAGAGAGGGTGGAAAACGGTATAAAACTGGGAAAGATTCAGTCTAGTGAGGTGCCCTCAGTTGGAGGAGGTAAGAAGGCGTTCAGTAATAAGAAGCGTGAAGGCGAGACTAATTCAGTGTCCAGTTCTTGTGGGAGAGGTAGAGGTCAATATCAGAATCAATATCGTCAGCATCAGGCTGCCAGTATAACAATCCCTGCCGTTCCACAACAACAACAACAACCACAACATAATCAGCAGAATCAACATGGTTATAAAAGGTTTCAAGATCGAGGTCGGGCAGCGAATAGACAATTCTATGCACCTCCGATATCGTAATCTCAACTACTTCAGACTTTGTTACAATTGCAGCTTATTCATAAAAGAACCTTAGCTCCGTTGACAGGTGCCCCTCCACCCGGCTACGATACGAATGCTCGTTGTGAGTTCCATTTTGGGGCACCTGGTCATAACATTGATAATTGCATGGAATTCAAGCACAAAGTGCAAGACTTGATTGACAGTAAGGCAATCAACTTTTCTCACGATGCTCCCAACGTCATCCAGAACCCCATGCCGAATCATGGGCCAGCCGGAGTTAGCGCAATCATAGAGGACGATGGTTTAGATCTGGTAACCGATGTCAATGATCTGAAGAGGCCTTTGGGTTCTGTGAAGGCTAAGTTGATGAAGGGATGTGTTTTCCCTAGATGTACTGAATCGTGTGCTGAATGTTTGAGTCATCCTGAGGGATGTACACAATTGAAGAGATGTATTTAGGGTATGATGGGTCATGGAGTATTGCAGTTTGACCGGGTTTCTAAGAATAAATCTGAAGAGGTATTAGCTGAGAAATAAGATGAGGTTGCAACGATCTCTATTCCATACAAAACCATCACTATTTCTGCTCCTAGACCAACCAACAATTGTTATCACCAAAGCAGGTCTCGTGCCGTTTGAGAGTACCAAGGCTATTCCGTGGAACTACGGAGCTGAGGTATATTGCAATGGGCAGAAACTAGATCTGAGGAGTTCACCTGTTGACTCAGTGGACAATCTTTTTGGAGCCGGAGGTATTACCCGAAGTGGTCGAGTCTTTTCATCACCCGAAGTGGTTGTTGATAAAGTGTACAAAGGAAAGGGCAAAGCTGTTGTGGAAGAAACTTCTCGGGCTGGAGAGAAGGAATCTTTGTTGAAAGATGCAGAAGAGTTTATGAGGCTGATAAGGAAAAGTGACTACAAGATTGTAGATCACCTGCAGCAAACTCCTTCTAAAATTTCTATACTGTCGTTGTTGCTATGTTTAGAAGCGCATCGGAATGCGTTGTATAGGATATTGAATATTGCTTACGTGCCTTAAGAGATATCGGTAAATACACTCGAACGAGTTATAGTGCATGTAAACCCAGGGAATGGTCTCGGATTCACAAATCTAGATCTGACGCCGAAGGGTAGGAATCACAATAGTGCGTTACACATTTCAATTGAATGTCGCGGAGCTGTTATGTCGCATGTCCTGGTTGATACCGGATCATCGTTGAATGTGTTGCCAAAGAAGGCATTGATGAAACTAGATACTCGGGGTTTGATTTGTATGCCAAGTGACTTGGTCGTACGCGTTTTTGATGGAACCCTACAATCTAGGTTTGGAGAGCTGACGTTGCCTATCCAGGTGGGTCCCGAAGTATTTGATGCAGTGTTATACATTATAGATATTCGTCCTGCCTATAGCTGTTTGTTGGGCCGTCCATGGATTCACTCAGCCGGAGCTGTTACATCCATGCTGCATCAGAAGCTCAAGTATATGGTGGGTGGCAGCATCGTCACAGAATGTGGAGAAGAGGTTATAATGGTTAGACATTTATCTTCATTTAAATATGTTGAAGTGGATGGGGAAATCCATGAAACTCTTTGTCAAGCGTTTGAAATAGTCCAGGTTAAAGACAAGTCTCCTACAACGAGCAAAGCGCCCGAAATGGCTATGTCACCCTTCAAGGAGGCCCAAGCAACAGTGCAGGCTGGGGCAGCGCAGGGATGGGGTCAAGTGCTGGAGATCCCCAATAAGTAGGATAAGTTTTGTTTAGGGTACCGCCCGTTATCTTCTTCATCATCCTCACAAAGCGTGCTGCGCTACAAAGGATCAGTGCAATTTACCAAAGGAGGAGTTATCTTCAAGAGGATCAACACTGTTTCGGATAGTGAAGAGGGGGATAGCGATTGCGATATGGACGCTTGGATCAAGCCTTGCATTCCAGGATAGAGGCTGCGAAACTGGTCTATCCAGGAATTCATTCAAGTGACTACTGAACACTAATGATTTGTTTTTCCTGTTTATTGTACAACCCTATGTTCTACCCGGAGCATAGCGGTATTTTGCTTCATGGCCTACCTGTTTATGCTTGAGTATTGTTTTATCAATTAATCAAAGGGCGTTTTTTCTCATTCAAATATGGTGATCTTTGTCTTTCTTATTTTGTTTTTAACAATAAAATGGCAATGTGGTTTTGTGATTGTTTTGCATATCGTTTGAAGCATTTAACCATTATCATTGCAGGATCCACATTGTAGATGACACCGATCAAGAATCTTCTATGACTCGCTTCGACTTTGATAACCCGATATTTCAAGCCAAAGAAGAGGTTGATGAGGATGAAGACTTGCCAGAAGAGCTAGCCAGACTTTTGAAACAAGAAGAAAAGGTTATTCTGCCTCACCAAGAGGAGATTGAGGTCATCAATTTTGGTTCTGAAGGATTTGTCAGAAATGTCAGAATAGGGGTTGCATTGCAGAGTGACATCAAACAAAGACTGATTGAGAGTATAGTGACATCTTTGCTTGTTCCTACGAAGACATGCCAGGGCTTGACGCCGACATAGTGGTTCATCGCTTGCCGTTGCGTGGTAAGTGTCTGCTGGTCAAGCAGAAGCTCAGAAGGAAAAGACTAGACATGGCCATAAAAATCAAAGAGGAAGTCCAGAAGCAGTTGGACATAGGATTTTTAGCCGTGACAACTTACCCTCTGTGGGTCGCCAACATCATACCTGTACCAAAGAAAGATGGTAAGGTACGGATATGCGTTGATTATCGAGATTTGAACAAGGCGAGCCCAAAGGATGATTTCCTGCTCCCTCACATTGACGTGTTGGTTGATAACACTACTCAATTTTCTGTGTTTTCCTTCATGGACGGTTTTTCGGGCTATAATCAGATTAAAATGGCATCGGAGGATATGGAGAAAACGACGTTTATCACACCGTGGGGGACGTTCTGTTACAAGGTAATGCCTTTTGGGTTGAAAAACACAGGGGCAACATACCAGCGGGCTATGGTGACTCTCTTTCATGATATGATGCATCATGAGATTGAAGTATATGTTGATGACATGATTGCAAAGTCCCAAACAGAGGAGGAGCATCTAGTCAATTTACTGAAGTTGTTTGAAAGGCTCAGGAAATTCAGGTTGAGGTCGAATCCTAACAAGTGTACTTTCGGAGTACGATCAGGAAAGCTGCTGGGGTTTATTGTCAAAATATGCCAGCGCCGAAAACAGAAAAAGAGGTTTGTGGCTTCTTGGGGAGATTGAACTACATTGCTCGGTTCATATCTCCTCTCACAGCCACGTGTGAACCAATGTTCAAGCTGCTAAAAAAAGATCAGGCGGTCGTCTGGAATGAAAATTGTCAAAAAGCATTTGATAAGATAAAATAATATTTGCATGAACCTCCGATTTTGATACCTCCAATAGCTGGAAGACCTTTAATCATGTACTTAACGGTTCTTGAGAACATCAGGGGTTCTCGGTCAACACGACGAGACCGGAAGAAAAGAGCATGCGATATACTATTTGAGTAAAACGTTCACAGACTGTGAGTTCCGTTACTCAATGCTTGAGAAAACGTGTTGCGCACTCGCTTGGGCAGCCAAACGTTTGAGACAATACATGATGAATCATACTACCATGCTGATTTCGAAGATGGATCCGATTAAATACGTCTTTGAAAAACAAGCACTTTCAGGGAAGATTTCCAGGTGGCAGATGGTACTTACAAGGTACGACATCAAATATGTTTCTCAGAAATCCATCAAGGGAAGTGTTATGTCAGAGTACCTAGCTGAACAACCAATCGAAGACTATCAACCTAGGAAATTTGAATTTCCTGGCGAAGACATCATGTTTCTCAAGATGAAAGACTGCGATGAGCCATTACCCGATGAAGGTCCGGAGAAGGGTTCTCAATGGAAGATGATATTTGACGGTGAAGTTAACTTATACAGTAGTGGAATCGAGGCAATTATAACGACTCCTCATGGATCTCACATCCCTGTCACTGTTAGGTTAACTTTTCCCTGTACCAATAATGAAGCTGAGTACGAAGCGTCCATCATGGGTTTAGAAGAAGCCATTGATCTAAGGATCAAGAATTTGGATGTATATGGTGATTCAGCGCTAGTTGTTAACCAGATTAAGGGAGAATGGGAAACACGACAACCTAATATGATTCCTTACATGAACTATGCAAGGAGGTTGTTACCTTTCTTTGACAGGGTAGAGTTTCACCATGTGACTAGAGCGGAGAATTAGATGGCAGATGCTCTAGCAACGTTATCTTCGATGTACAAGGTGAACTATTGGAATGATGCTCCAATAATAGTCATCTCGCGTCTTGACAGGCCCGCTTTCGTATTCGCTATTGAAGAAGCTGCCGATGACAAGCCGTGGTTTTACGACATCAAGAACTTTCTTAAGAAACAAGAGTATCCGCCAGGGGCGTCGACCTGGGATAAGAAGACTCTGAGGGGATTATCTGGCAATTTCTATCTGAATCAGGATGGTGTGCTCTACCGGAGGAATCGTGATATGATTTTATTGAGATGCGTGGATGAGAAAGAAGCAAGCTTGCTTATGGAAGAAGTCCACGAGGGTACCTTTGGTACACAAGCCGGCGGGCACGCCATGTCTCAGAAGTTGTTGCGAGCAGGGTATTATTGGCTAAATATAGAGTCAGATTGTTTCGAATTTGCAAAGAAATACCATAAATGCCAAATTTATGCAGACAAGATTCATGTACCACCGAGTCTGTTGAATGTTATGGCATCCCCGTTGACTTTCTCCATGTGGGGCATCGACATGATTGGCAAGATTGAGCCAACCGCATCCAATGGTCATTGATTCATATTGGTCGCTATTGATTACTTCACCAAATGGGTAGAAGCAGCTTCGTATGCCAATGTCACGAAGCAAGTCGTAGCCCGGTTCATAAAGAAGGACATCATCTGTCGCTATGGAATTCCTGAGAGAATCATTACTGACAATGGTTCGAACTTGAACAATAAGATGATGAAGGAACTATGCCAGAGTTTCAAAATCGAGCATCACAACTCATCGCCCTATCGGACGAAGATGAATGGCGTTGTTGAAGCGGCCAATAAGAATATTAAGAAGATAGTGCAAAAGATGGTTGTTACCTATAAAGATTGGCATGAGATGTTGCCCTTTTCTATGCACGCATATCGTACGACGGTATGCACATCAACTTGGGTGACTCCTTTCTCGCTGGTGTATGGTATGGAAGTTGTCCTACAATTTGAGAGTTCTGGTCGACGTCAAGCTCGATGAGGCGGAATGGATAAAGAACAGATAGAATCAGCTTAGCCTGATGGATGAGAAAAGGCTAGCGTCTATTGCATATGGTTGGGTGTATCAGAGCCGGATGAAGAAAGCTTTTGACAAGAAGGTGCACCCTCGAAGCTTTCAGACGGGTGATCTTGTGCTGAAAAAGATTCTCCCCTGTGAATGCAGACGCAGTTAAAAAATACTTTGCTTAAAGAGACCCGCTAGAAAGAAAAAGAATATCCAGGCAAAAACGGAGCATCCCAGTGAACCCTAAAAAGAATTGGTTCGGGAAAAAATTAGGGATAAAAATGAAAAGATGTAAACCCGCAAAGTTGAAAACTTGAAAAGGAGACTTTGGCACAAAAAAAGGGTATCCCGGTGAATCGGAAACCCGCAAAGGGAGATTCAGGCAAAAGTTAGAGATTGAAAAGCAAATGACAGCGGTCTGCGTGTCAATTTCATTGCTTAGTGGATTGGGAGGAACTGAGGGCCGTTTATCCAAATCAATCTCTTTAGAAGGCGAAGTATCGGGAAAACATCAAGGTCAGGCGAGTCATAGAGGGATCAACTCATGGTGGTTATCTGTGCCACATTGCTGACATTTCTGTACACTTTTGTATATTTCTGTGCATATTTGTATTTTGTTGCGCAGCTTCCTCTTTTCAGGGGTTGCATCTGTTGTAAAACTTTGCCTACTTACAGGCCATTCTCAATAAACATATATTATTCAGTATCTTGTTTGCTTTGTTTTAACTTTTACTATTTTGTTTATGAAAAACGCCTGATGTTTTTGATAAACTTGCGCATACATAAACTTACAGGCCTTGGCCAATAATTGTTGAAACGTTGATTTGATTGAACAACGTCATGGATGATGATTGAGATAGATCCTTTCGTGTAGGATATCTTGTCTGTTTGTTCATTTATGCAGGGTCGTCACCCTTGGGGCAAAAAGGTATGGGTGAAATTCGTTTTCTCCTCAACCAGTGTCTGTTCCCCAGCATTGGGAGTTCGCATCTCTATCCCAGTAGAGTTGTATGCAGGTTAAGTGAATAGTTAAGTGTGTACCCTTATCCCCGGCAGTTGGACGGTACGCATTTAATTCCTGCAGAGCGCAGGTATGTGCTAACTCCCCAGTGAGTCAAGATTGGATTTTTCTCCAGCAGATTGTCTGTAGATATACTCAGCTCTCATTCAGACTGAGGTCTTCTACAGAGTTGATTCCCCTGCAGAGTCGTTGATTCCACGGCAGGCAAGATGTGATCCCAGTGTCTGGTCGTCTTTCCTCAGCCGAGCTTTTGTTCCCCAGGAGAGTGGTATCCTGGAGGGTCGTTCATGGCATTATTGTTCTCTATCAGACGAGATAGGCTGGTTAGCATGGTTGTTCTACCTCCCCGGTGGGTTGTCTGTATCCCTAGAAGGTTTGTGTTTTCGGGAGGCTGTTCAGGGCATTTTCCTCAGCAAGTGGTGATTTGTATCCTCAGTCGAGCGGATTCTTGTGCTTGTTAGAACATTATTACCCATGAATTTTCAGCAGGAAACCATTTAGGGCCCATTTCCTCAGCATAAGTCCAATCGTTATTGGCACGTGTAAGCTATCCCCAGCAGGGTTGTTTTCTTTTCCCAGTAGGGTTGTTTCTGTATCTCCAGCATTTATTTTGTTGATTTAGTTCCGTTGCATCTGCACACATGCATAACATCTACCCAAACACGTAGAATTTCCATTTCATATGGAGCATTACGCCATTTTCAAACATATGCATTTGAAACATAAGTCAGGTTGTTATCTCTTTGTTTCAGGTGTACCTCTAGAGGTTTTATCTTTTTGCCCTTGGTATTCAGACCATGGCAATTTCCGTTAACCCGTGTGGTATCCATACCCCGGCTTACGTTTTCCCCAGTAGTGTCGCCTGACTTCGGTCGATGGTTTTGTCTGTTGAGTATCCAGACTCCGGTCAATTTCTTTATGGTATCCAGATCACGGCAGATGCGGTTATGTTCTTTAGCCCTATATGGTATCCAGACCATGGGGATTTCAGATTTTGTTTTGTCCTTTAAGTTTCCATACTCCGGTCAATTTCTTTGTGGTATCCAGACCACGACAATATTTTTGATTGAACTCCTTTTTCCGTCAAGTATCCAGACTCCGGTAAATTTTCAATTTATGATGTATTCCTTTGTCCGTCGAGTATTCAGACTCTGGGTCATTTCTCAATTGATGGGGTTTTCCTTTTTCTGTTGAGCATCCAGACTCCGGTAAGGATAGTTGTGGTATTCAGACCACGGTAATTGTTGTTATTATGCTTGGTCCTTCGAGTATCAAGACTCCAGTAGAGGCAGTGTAGTATTCAGACTTTGATGGGTATATTTGTGATATTTTTTATCCAGACTCCGGTCAATGACGTTGAGTGTCCAGACTCCGGAAAGTTTCCAATTTGTGATGTACTTCTTAGCCCTGTATGGTATCCAGACCATGGCAGTTCGTGATGTGATTCATTTTTGTTCGTTGAGTATTCAGACTCCGGTAATTTGAAATGGTATTCTTAAAACTCATATGGTATCCAGTCCCTAATGAGTGTTTCTGCGTCTGTTGAGTATCCAAACTCCGGTCAATCTTCGTTGAGCATCCAGGCTCCGGCTTTTTTCGTTGAGCATTCAGGCTCCGGCTTCTCCGTTGAATATCCAAACTCCGGTGAATTTTCAATTCGTGACGTATTTCTTTGTCCGTCGAGTATCCCAACTACGGTAAAGTCAGTTGGGTATCCAGACCCTGATAAGTTTTGTGGTTGTATTCTTTCACCGTTGAATATCCAGATTCAGGTGAATTTCTAAATTGTGATGTATTGCTTTGTCTGTTGAGTATCCAGACTCCGGTCAGGTTCCGTCGAGTATCCAGGCTCCGGTAAATCCCCAGTGAAGTCGCCAATTTCGTTGAGCATCCAGGCTCCGATTTATTATGTTGAGCATTCAGGCTCCGACTTTTACATTGAGCATCCAGGCTCCGATTCATTTACGTTGAGCATTCAGGCTCCAGTTTATATCGCCGAGTATCCAGACTCCGACAAATATCTAAGTTGTGGTGTTTTCCATTTGTCCATCGAGTATCCAGACTTCGGTCATTTACATTGAGCATCCAGGCTTCGGCTATTTCATTGAGCATCCAGACTCCGGTGTATTTTGTTAAGCATCCAAGCTCTGGTTTATTTCGTTGAGTATCCAGACTCCGACAATTTGAAATATTACCCTTCAGCCTATATGGTATCCAGACCATGGCACAGATTTTGATGAATGCGTTCATCTTATTATGTGGTTCTCAACAGAGTTACTTGGTTAAGTTTCTCTTTTCTCCCTTCCAAAGTGTCTTGGTTAAGCTTCTCTTTCCCCAACGGAGTATTCAAGATGTTTATCATGTTCAGTTATCTCCAGAAGTGTTTATTCCCAATCAGAGTTGGCAGTTTCTATTTTTGCGGTTGGCAAATTTCCGGGTTCTTTGGTATTCAACCGTCTTTTACCTTGATTGTTTGAAGGTCGTTCGCTTTTCACCCAGTCAGGTCCAAGACGCTTGAATAGGGGCAAAGGTGGTACCCCAAAATTTGATCAACCTTTTCTTTACTTGGTTTATGTTTCATTTCATCTTCTAGCATTTCGCATTTGCATATCATTGTTCATTTTGCAGGGGATCAGGAAAGGTGTGCATAGCAAGAGAAGATTACCAGGGGTTTTGAGCCAAAGCCAGAGGTTTTATCCAAGCATGAGTGCTCATCAAGCTAACTAAGAAGTGGTCAATCCTCTTTGAGAGAGTGGATGGATGTATGTGGTTCACCTCCTATCTTGGATGCCAATTGAAGATCATCAGAGGATTGTGAATCTATGGTTATGGATGAAGAATGTTCAAAAACCTCATTGAGTGCTTTGGCAGCCATTGTGGAGCTTATTCAGGTTGTTATATCATGTGCAAGAAGCCACAGTCAAGTGTGTTGCACCTAGGGTTTCATCTGCCTAGTGCAAGGTCCATTGTGGATTTGAAGGAGATTAAGACTTAGTCTAAGTCATGGTGACCATGGAATGTTGTATTGAGACATATAAGATGTTATTCCAAGATCCATCCTAGAAGAATCAAGAGTGTGAGAAGTTACTAAATTAGGGTTCTCAGTGTAAAATCCCCTGTTTAGTGCCCAACTTCAAGACCACATATCTCAAGATACAAGTTTCATCTCATCTTGATATGGGCATGAAACTTATAGAGCGTTTTTTTAGCTTTCTTTTTAGTACTAGAACTCATCCGTTGGGTTTGTGGAACTCAACTTATGATGCTGACAAGTTATGGGTCCTTAGATGAATGTATTTTCAGTCAACAAAAGTCAACCAACTTTCAAGGCACTTTTAACCTAGAATCAAGTTTCTCCTCAACTTGACCCAAACATGAAAGTTATTCCTCATGATCTTAGCTTTCCAAAAAGTCCTAGAGGTCCTTCATCTCATGTGTAGAACTCAAGTTATGAAGCTTGCAAGGCAGAGGTATTTTGGGAAAGTGAGATTATAGGTCATTTTCATTATAGGTCGTTTTCATGACTTATGCACTTCAAATGAGATTTCCCCAACATGAAACTTGATCCAAATGACATCAATTCCATCATGGAACATCCAATTGTTATGAATTATGTTTGGATGACGTGATTGGTGAAGGAATTCTATGGAAAAAGGGACATTAAAAGGGTAAATTGGATTGATTTGGCTTTAATTCCATTTCATACCATATGTGTGCATATTTTGATTCACAACATCACAATAAGAAGAATACCACAAGAAAATTGGAGTCATGATGTGCAAAATGTGTGAAATTTCAAGTATAAGTTTCACATCCAATTTCAACCATTAGATCAATTCAAGGAGCAATTGTCATCCATATTATCACTACTCCTTACCAGCAGTTGATTGCATTCAAAATCAAGTGGAATTGGAGCCATGTGCACGTGTGTTTGAAGCTTCCATTCCAAACTTTGGATTTCTTCAATTCACCATGACTAGCCATTATTGGGCCCCCAAATGACTTATGATCTGTAATATAAAAGGTTTTGATGAAGATTGAAACTACATTGGTGCATTTTGGTGGAAAATTGAGCAAATTACAGTTAGAGAATTCAAGAACAAAGTGAAACATGGAAATCCAAATTCAAGCCAATTTAGAGCAAATCAACACCAGCATTCTCTTCATTCATCTTCCTTGAGTGATTCTGCATCTTTTTGCGCAAGTCTGAGCATAATTGAAGCCCCAACGGAGAGGCTCCGTTAGGTCATTTCCTTTTCAAAATTTCTCACTCAATATGCATTGATTCATCTCCGTTGTTGTTGCAAACTGAAGTCCTACGTGTGTAGGCAAATTCTGGATATGTTAGGGTGATGTTTGTTGCATTTTTAGTTATGTGCACAAAACCTTGATGCTTCGAATCTCTTAATTCTTACGTGATAAATGAAAACTAAACCTAGATTCATGATCTACATCGCGTGAAGATCACTTTGGTATTAAATTTCCCATGATTTGGTTAATTCTTGCACCTGCAACTCCGGTGATATGAACGAAGAAGACGACCGGAGCACAGTGCTCCGGCGTCTAGTTCTTGATTTCGTTTTCCCTACGTGTGCGCCACATGTGCAGTTGAAATGTTGACTTGAGTTGGATCAACGGACGAGATCTAAGCTAACCAGCTGATTGCGTTTTGACTTGCCAACGCATTAATGAAACGTTGTGTTTCACTCTGGTCTTGGTTTTGGGCTCAGATGTGCTAAATGTACCCCCTCCCTTTGGAAGCCCAACTGTTTTAACTAGAATCATTCCTATTTGCACCTTGATCTTATTTTCATTTATTTCTTTTATTTCTTTTAATTTCTGTTTCACTTTTATTCATTTAAAAATAGCTCCTAATGCCATAAAATTCCAGCAAAATATTTTTTAGATACTTAAGTGTGTTAAATAATTTTTGACATTTTTTATTTTCATTTTTTTGTTTATTTTTGAATTAAAATGGAATTAATGGTTGGAGTGGTTTTTAAATTGAATTGGAATTGTTCTTGTTTGTTCTTGATTTGTTTCTTGATCATTCCTTCTCTCCCATGATTGGAATTTTTTTCTCATATCCATGATGAAGTTGAAGAATTTTATAGAACAATTTCACCCCTAGTTTAGTTCATTTTTTTTGGACTTTGATGCCATTTTTGTTGACCCTCGATTCTTCCATTTCAAAGTGGTACACCTTAAGGATTTATTTCTTTTGGTGGTGCTTTGATGGAACATTATCCTTGTGCTTTTGGCATCTGTTTGCCAACTCATTTGTAATCATTTGAGATTTTATTTGGTTATTTTTGAGTCTTTTTCCTAATTTTGAAATGACATGCAAGTTAAGTCACTTCCAAGGGTAGCTCATACAAGTGTTTGACCTAGTTTGCTTTGGAAATGACTTTTATGGATCCATGAGCACTCAAGTCTTACTGATTAATATTGTAGACATGTTGAGCTTGTTGTATGTTTAATTATAGTTCATAAACTTGTTCATTGCTTGTTGAAGTTTGCATTTCTTTTTAGGCCTTCCACTTGAGCTTCAAGTGTTGAATAGGATAAAGACTTTTGTCTTTCTCCTTGCCTCTTGTTGCATTTCTCTTTGTGTGTTTGTTATTTTGATTTATGCATATTCTTCTCTCATTTGTACCTCTGTCCAATGACTTTAGGATTCCATTTGAGATGGCTTAGTCACTCCTGTGGAGGTACTTGAAGCATGCTATGAATGTTGATCCTTTGAGGACTTCTTTTGGTGCGTTTTTGCTTGATCATAATGACGCCTTTGGTTGAGTGATGTTTTTGAGTGCCTTGTTGTTCTCATCTCCTCTTCCATTATCCTTTTCATTTGTGTCCTAATCTCTTTTCATTTTGCTTGCCTTTGGGCATGGTGATTGATGGCGATGGTTGTAGAAAGTTTCTTTCTCCCATTTTGTCTCACCTTTGTTTGTTCTTGTTTGATCTTATTTATGTGCATTCTTTATTCTCTCTTTTTTCATCTTCTCATATGCATGCTTGAGTTTGAGATATGCTTTTGAAGGCTACTGCCCCATACTTTTTTCCTCCCTCACTATCATTCTAATTGTGCATTACATGTGTTGCATACTTGCATTTTTCTTATTTCATGCTTCCATCTTCATTTGTCTTCTTTTGTCATGCTCCCTTATGACCTTTAATCCATCTTATTCAAGAAGGGTTATGATAGATATTAGGTTTTGAACCATGCATGCTAACATTAGGATAGACTTTCCCCTTTTTAATCCCAACTTTAGGACCACTTTGCATGACAACTACTAGGTTTGAGTTAGTCTCTCTTTAGTGTGTCCTTTCTCTTCTCGTCTTCAAACACTTTCAAAAACACTTAATAAAGGTTAAAGAATGTTGTGGGTTACGATCCTTAAGTACTTGGGAAATGATGATTGGGTGGTTTCCTCTCAATTTTCTAGAGTGTCAGCGTATGTCCTTTGGACGATATGCAACGCATTCGCTCCTAGGTCATAGTCTTTAGTGCAACATGAGTTACAAACCATAATCAATGCAATTCTTCTAAAAGACAAAAACAAATCATCAAACCATTTTATCCTTCGGGACCCTAATTTGGAAAATAATTTTCAGAAAAGAGTGTTGTTAAGCTTTGGTTCTACCGCAAACAGGCATCGTCCCTAACTGCTAGAACGGAGGTTTAACCCTACTCGGTTAAAACATTTGAACCACCCGGTGTTCTTGTTAGCCTGAACTACGTTTGCTTTGATTTCTCGTAGTTTTCTGAACTACGTTGACTCTGACTTTCCCATTGCACGAGGGAATACGTAGGCACAGAGCGGCGATGCTCTGCCGAGTCTCTTTTCTTTTCTTTTGTCCCTGAGCCGTAGCTTAGATAGTTTCAATCACCCTTTTAGATAGACAACAAAGCGTGGATCCCGTCGAGTACGACGGACGTGAGGGGTGCTAATACCTTCCCCTTGTGTAAACGACTACCGAACCTAGGACTTGGTTACGATGACCTCGTCTTTTCCCTTTTCCGTTAAGTTTTCTCTGATCGTTTCCTTTCCCTCTTTTGGGATAAATAACAAACGGTGGCGACTCTTCTGTCATTACTGACCCTTTTTCGCAATATCGACAGTTCACCCAAACTTTAACATTGCCAAGCATATTTTTCCCAAATTGGTTTTTATATGGTCACCAAAATATCCCTGATATCTTTAAAGCGTTTATCCAAGAGATGATCCGAGAATGACAAAGATTTCTAAAAGTAGTACTCAACTCACAGAGAAACCTTAGGAACACTTTGAGTTAGAGTCAGTGGTTCGAGCCCATAGATGCTTGTTCATAAGAATGAACATCAACTGCTTTTTGAAATTTATGTACCTGCCCAAACCGGTTTTCCATAATAAACATGTACCCAAAAGTAAAAGAAAGCAAGCAAGAAAAAGCACAAAGAGGTGGGATCTTAAGGTCAAAAATTAGGGTGTGACAAGATGTGGTTGGTTTCACCATATATCTACTAATTAATCCTACACCATAAGTAATATCAGGTCTTGTATAGCATAAGTATCTCAAGGAGCCAACAAGCTGCTTGAACATAGTAGGATTTACTTCCTCTTCATCATTTCCAAGGATAACTTTGCTCCTGTATCAACAAGAGTTGAGGTTGGCTTGCAGTTCATCATGTGAAACCTCTTTGACACATCTTGGGCATATTTCCTTTGATGAATAACCATTCCTTGTTCATTCCTTTCAAACTCAATTCCTAGGAAATATGTGAGTATGCCTAGATCAAACATTTCAAACACTTTCGTCATGTTTTCCTTAAACTCCTTCATCTTAGCTTCATTGTTTCCAGTAACTGTCATGTCATCTACATATAGACACACAATAAGCTTACTTGTGGTAACTCTGCTGTAAATTCCATATTCATTTACACATTTAATTAACCTTTGTTGAACAAGAAACTTATCTATTCTTTTGTTCCAATCCCTTGGGGCTTGCTTTTTCCCATATAAGGCTTTGTTAAGCTTATAGACATGTTCTTCCTTTCCTTCTATCTCAAATTCTGGTGGCTAGTTCACATATACTTCTTCTTCTAGCTCACCATTAAGGAAAGCTGATTTTACATCTTGTAATACCCCAAAATTTTCCCTTAGATTAGTCATTTCATTTCGCATTCCATTTCACTTTTGCATTGCATTTAACTAATCATTAACAGGTTCGTGTAGTCTGTTGATTTTGCAGGAAAAATCTCATTGTGCGCAGGTCAAGCGGTGGAGGGTAAAATGGTCATTAATTGGTAGTCTGGCGCCAATTGAGCTTGAGTCGTCTTCAGGAATTCCTCAAGTGGTTTAGGGTTTCCATCTCCGAGTCTAGTGATTTATTTAGTTGAAACTCAACCTGAAGTTTTGATACGAAAGGCAGTTTCGTTTTATCGGTTAAACTGGGTTTCTCTGCTTATTTGGTCAAGGTCGTCTTCATTTTTAATATCAAATATGAATTGCCTTGCAAAAGGTTGTTGAGCTCGACGGTTATGTCAAATTTGAATCGGGCAAGTCAGCAATTGTCAACGTCGAAATTGGAACGTCATAGTAATCGGAACTTAGCCAGACAATTTAATCGGACGGAGTTATACAAGAAATTTGAACTAGTTAAATTAAGGAAGAGGGTTTTGATTTAAGGAGTTTAGTCATGTAAATTCAATTAATCGAAGCTAGTCGGTTGAGTTTACATGAAGGATTTCAGCCGAATAAATTTAAATCAATTTAATTTATTTGGATGGAGTTAAATTGAAAGATTTCAGTCATGTGCGATTAATCGAACGAATTGGATTTATTCGGAGGAGGTTATTCAGTCAAGGTACCGGTTTAGTTATTCGGAGATTTTATCGGAGATGGGATTTAATCGGATAAATTGGATTGAAAATTCGAATTAATAGAAAAATAGAATTTTTATTTTATTATTTTGGTTGCCATATCCAAATAATGAAATATAATTTTATTTATGCTTTTATTTCATAATAATATCCAAAAAATGAATAAAGTTACAAATAAATTACAATATCAAAAAATGAATAAATTTACAAATTAATTTACACTTTTTTCTAAAATCCTAAAAAAATCCTAACAAGTCTTTCGCTTCCGATTTTCTTCGAGACCCCGATTTTTTGTTCGAACCTGCAAAGTCATTAACAAATGAGCAATGTTTAATGGTTAGAAATTTGGTTTTTTTCAGAGTCCGGTACCCTAAAAAATGTTCATCATCGGGTACGTTGGGAGGGCAACGACGAAGTTGTCGCCAGCTCTCGACTTAATTTCTCGACTTCGACCTAGAACCGGCAGAATCTGTTCAAAATTACCCAACCAGAGAGAGAGAGAGAGAGGAAAAAGGTGATTTGGTTTGAAGTGCTTTTGGAAAAAGAAGTTTTTGTCAAAAAGATGATTTTTCATGAAAAAAATGATGTTTGCCAAACGAGGCCTTAACACCATTTTCCAAGGAATCCTCAGTCCAACGGATCAAACGGCTCCAGAAAATTTCCGGCAAGTTCAAAACAAACTCAAGCAATATTAAATCACAAGCAACAATATTTCCACAGCCCCAAACAAACTCCCAGAAAAATCTCCGTCAAATACGCGAGCTACAACAACAATAGCTCCTGAAAAATTGCAAATCAAACACCAAATTCGTAACAATATGAACGATACCCAAGCCCATAAATCAAAAACAATATAAAGTCAGAGGGATGAGAAGAGGAGAGGGACGGATAAAGAAAAACCCAGAAAAGTAGCGAGTTTAAAAAAGATGAGATTCGCGAGATCATCAGGGAAAAGATTTAGAAACCCTTACGGTTTCATCATCATCAACGGCAAGGAGGCGGACGGACGAAGTCGGAAGGAGAAAGGAA
>OZ012738.1:124282295-124497295 GCA_963859935.3 Lathyrus sativus | reverse complement strand
GGACCTCAACCTGTTGATCATCATGTTGCTACTCCATAACCAGCTCAGACTCCTTAACGTCCAATTGTTAGACAAGACCAGTATCGAAATAGGAATTAATTTGATCCTATTCCCATGACATACACAGAACTTTATCCTTACCTGGTTCAATGAGGGATAATCACTACAAGGGCTTTACCTCCTCCTCCTAATCCTTCTCCAACTGGATTTAGGGATGATTTCCAGTACGCTTTTCATGAAGGTGCCTTAGGCCACGACTTGGATCATTGTTTTGCACTGAAAGCTAGAGTGCGTGAGTTGGTTAGAGATGGAATACTTGATTTTACGGATAATCCTCCAAATGTCCAGAAGAATCATTTGCCAGTGCATCAAAAGTGAAGCTACGATCTGACCCCAGCGGATTACTTGTTTTCCAGACAGGACGGCTCATTGATTTAGTCAATAGGCTTTTGTTTCTCGTTGTTTGTACTTTCCTTATTTTATTAGCTATTTACCTTCAAATTATGTTTGTACTTTTACATTAATGAACTGAGCATTGCAACTTTTGATTTAATTCATTTTATCTATTATTTGCATCTTTACGCCTTGTCTTTCAAATATTCACTCCTTGTTCAAATTTTTGATATGCAGAGATTGGAGGGAGGAAGACGAAAACGTTATACCCATAACTGCTGTCAGTATGCTTTCAATCAAACTTTGTTGATGGTCTGAGGCATTGTTTCAATTCCCAAACACTGGAGAAATAAGGCAGTTATTCCCTTGTCACCCCCTTCGAGCCTAGAAGTTGGAGTTTGTTTATTTAAGAAAACCCACAATCTTAACCTAGGGCATGGGTAGTTGTCAGTTAACTTGGTTGTGTTCCTGCAATACACCTTTCTTTCACAAATTTTCCTTCGCACACAGTAAGTAAGTGTCAAAAATGTTTTCCAATCAATGAGTCGAGGATGGTTATCCTTAATCATTAAAGTCAAGCATTCACTTTCTTTCTTCCAAAAAAAAATCAAAAGAAAAAAGTTCACTAAGTCAGAACCTATGAAGGAGACTTAGGCAAAACTGGGGCATCCCGCTGACTGTGTGCTTTTAAAGAAACAGTTCAGGCAAAAGTTAGGGATAATAAAAACATGAGATCTTTAAATCCTTACCCTGAAAATCCTCAATGGAAAAACAACCAAAAGTTATAGGGAAGTAGTGGCTGCTTTTCATAGGTCCCTTGACTTCTGAACCATCATTGCTACCGTCAGTGCAATTCCTAACCTATAGGAACCTGAATGCATAATATGAGTTAATCGAGCCTAGGACTGAAGATTATCATGGAGATTGGGTGGGTACAAATAAATTTTGAGCCTTTATCCTTTATTTCTTAAACCATGAACCAGGTCATGTTACAACCCTCAAAAGACCTAATTGAAGCAAGGTTATTTTGAAAGCATGCTACAGCAAGGTTGCGTAAGATGACTCCAAAAGATCTTTGCGAATTATTTATTTTGGCAGTACACTTCCGTTTTAAACTTTGAGCGGCTTGAACCATCGTGTTCTGACCAACGACTCATTTATTTTTCATCTTTCAAAAATAATTTTGATTTCAAAAGTTGCATGAACTTTGCATTACCATGTTCGTATGAATATTGTTGTTTGCAAACTGGCTTTCCTCTAAGGAACTTTCAAACAATTGAGAACCTTGGTCAGGTGATCCTATCAAGGGTAAGTTCCTTCGAGATCCAATTGAGAATCAATTTAAGATTTGTGGTTCGGGGGCATATCGTTCTCAGATTTAGTTTATCTAGAAGAATTTAAGACTCCGACTAGGGCAAGCTATCGAGGGTACAGTAAAACAATCATTTTCATGAATCAGACATGCTGAAGCATTATCATCTCATCTATAATAGACGGTTTAATCTGGGGCAATTTACTTGAAGGATCCCCAGGAAGCTCTTCATCCTTCCTACAAGGACCATCGACTTGATACAGTTTACCAGTGTGGCAGAGATGCGCCCAGTAGTAACAACATTGGTCTCCAAGTAGAATGAAATGATCTCCGTGTTGAGGAATCAGTCTTCCAGTCTTGTCATCTTACCAGAAGAGTTGAGCCTTGTCGCCGGCATCTGCATTTGCGTTTGATCATATTTCATAGCATTATTCTTATACATATGCATATCATGAATGTTTCATCCTTATTTGCATTTCTCCCGAGGTTGTGTTTTACCTTGTGGTCAAAGTCCAACTCACTTGGCACCTACCCAACAGTTCGTGTCGTGTCTATTTGATGTTCTTCCAGATATGATATTTCTTATCTGACTGTTCTTCCGGATATGTCTGTTCCTCTTACGTCCAATACTATTCTCATATGTTGTGTTTATACCTTTCATTCAAAGCCATTATTGGATGTCGGGTATCTTTTTATCCAATATCGTTCGTAGATGTCACCCTCGTTTCTCTTATCTGATGGTTTTCCAGATATTCCTTTTGATTCTGATGGTTTTCTAGAATCTATCCGATGTTTATCTGGATTTGTTTCTTCCTCTGATGGTTTTCCATATGGATTCTTTGTTCTGATGTTTCTTCCAGAACTTATCTGACGGTTTTCTAGATATTCCTTTTGATTCTGATGTTTTTTCCAAATCTATCCAATTTTTTTCCAGATTCGTTTCTCTTTCTGATGATTTTCCAGATTGAGTCTTTGTTCTGATGTTCTTCCAGAACTTACCTGACGATTTTCCAGATACTCTTTTGATTATAATGGTATTTCAGAATCTATCTAATGTTTTTCCGGAATTATTTCTCTCTCTGATGTTTTTCCAGTTTGAGTTTGTGTTCTGATGTTCTTCCAAAACTTATCTGATGGTTTTCCAGATGTTCCCTCAATTCTGATGGTTTTCCAGAATCTATCCGATGTTTTTCTGGATATGTTTCTCCTTCTGATTGTTTTTTCAGACTGAGTTTTGGTTCTGACGTTCTTCCAGAAATCCTTTGTTGTTTATCTGATGTTCTTCCATATATGTCTTCAAACTCTTCTTGTACATTTAATGTTTTACTAAATGTTTCAAATATACCTTCAGAGACTTTTCTTCCTCTCACGTTCCTATAGATGTTTTCATTTTTTTGGATGCAACCCAGAGATTATTCGATGTTTTTCCGAGTATCTCTGGTGTGTTTCAGAGTTCATTTGATGTTCTGCCGAATATCCCTGAAATTTGTTTCTTTGTCCTAAAGTTAATTCGATGTTTTTTCGAGTGGCTCTGGTGTGTTTCAGAGTTCATTCGATGTTCTTCCGGATGTTTCTGATGTCTTTTTCTCTCTGTATATTTTCTGATGATTCCTGAAGATCCCGATCGATCTCTTCATTTAAAGGAATGTCCCAAAAACTCCAGTATTTGTCGTTTTCCTGATCCTATCGCTGTGTGGATCATGTGTTACCTTGTCATCCTAGAGTGCTAGTCGGTTGAGTTTACATGAAGGATTTGAGCCGGATAAACTTAAATCAATTTAATTTATTTGGATGAAGTTAAATTGAAAGATTTTAGTCATGTGCGGTTAATCGAACAAATTGGATTTATTCGGAGGAGGTTATTCAGTCAAGGTACCGGTTGAGTTATTCGTAGATTTTATCGGAGATGGGATTTAATATGATAAATTGGATTGAAAATTTGAATTATCAGAATAATAGAATTTTTATTTTATTATTTTGGTTGCCATATCCAAATAATGAAATATAATTTTATTTATGCTTTTATTTCATAATAATATCCAAAAAATGAATAAAGTGACAAATTAATTACAATATCAAAAAATTAATAAATTTACAAATTAATTTACACTTTTTTTCTAAAATCCTAAAAAAAAATCCTAACAAGTCTTCCGCTTCTGATTTTCTTCGAGACCCCGATTTTTTTTCAAACCTGCAAAGTCAACAACAAATGAGCAATGTTTAATGGTTAGCAATTTGGTTTTTTCGGAGTCCGATACCCTCAGAAAATGTTCATCATCGGGTACGTTAGGAGGGCAACGACGAAGTCGTCGCCAGCTCCCAACTCAATTTCTCGACATCGACCTAGGACCGGCAGAATCTGTTCAAAATTACCCAACCAGAGAGAGAGAGAGAGGAAAAAGTGATTTCGTTTGAAGTGCTTTTGCAAAAAGTAGTTTTTGTCAAAAAGATGATTTTTCATGAAAAAATTATGTTTGCCAAATGAGGCCTTAACACAATTTTCCAAGGAATCGTCAGTCCAACGGATCAAACGGCTCCAGAAAATTTACAGCAAGTTCAAAACAAACTCAAGCAATATTAAATCACAAGCAACAATATTTCCACAGCCCCAAACAAATTTCCAGAAAAGTCTCCGTCAAATATGCGACTTACAACAACAATAGCTCCTGAAAAGTTGCAAATCAAACACCAAATTCGTAACAATATGAACGAGACCCAAGCCCATAAATCAAAAACAATATAAAATCAGAGGGATAAGAAGAGGAGAGGGACGAATAGAGAAAAACCCAAAAAAGTAGCGAGTTTAAAAAAGAGGAGATTCGCGAGATCATCAGGGAGAAGATTCAGAAACCCTTACGGTTTCATCATCATCAACGGCAAGGAGGCGGAACTTCATCATCATCAGGAAGTGGAAGAAAGCCGGAGCTTCACACTGTCGGCCAAACGGAAAGTTCTGACGGCTCCAGACGGAGGAAGGTTCAACGACTCTCTCCATTCAAAGCAACCGCCACGGCCTCAGAAACATCATAACCAACCAAAATCCGCTGCCAAACTACCGTAAGAATCTTTATTTTAACCACTCTGTATCTTCTTTTTGTGTGCAGAAAATGAAAGAAGAAGAGTTTGGGCGGTTAAAAACGGAAGTAAAATGGAGCAAAGTGAAGAAGAAGAGCTCGCATGCAACACCCATGGAGGTGTCTGCCGTCGGCGCTTTAAGGAAGAAGAAAAGGGGTTTAAAAACCCTAATAGAAAGTTTCAACTGCAGAACGTTGCCCTCCCTTTTATTATTTTAGGTTGTAAGTTATTATATTTTCTGTAATTTAATGTTTAAATCATTTAAAGTCAATTTTGTAATAATTCACCATTAATCAAGTTTTAAAAATAACTTATAACGATTTTTTCTTATAACTAACAATTAGCATTTTTGTATAATAAATATTTTTTAATAGTTTATAGTTTGCAACATTTTTATAACTTATAATCAAAAACAATTTTTATAATTAAAAATTAAATATGTTAGTAATTTAAAACATTTTCTTAGAATTTTAACATTCGTAAAGAAAAACCAATTTTAGTAAATTAATTTTTTTTTTAAGAATCTTAATATTTGTAAGGTAAAACAAGTTTTTAACCTAAAATTCACATTTTTCTTGTTTAGGATTAGAACCTATTTTATCAAGACTAACATCAAGCCATTTTTATTAAAATTCAAATTAATTTCTCTCTTTTAAATAAAAAAAGTCAAAAATAAAGAGTTCCTAATCTTCCCGTTCAAGTGTCGTCTGACCATCGTTATTTCCTATTCGTTTCTGCTTACTGATCCATGTTTGGTATTCATATTCCAATTTTTCAGTTGTAATCACACGAGGCTATCATCGCTTATATTATGTCATTTGTTTTTTCTTTTTCATGGTTGTAAATTATACGAGTCATCATCGCCTTGCACCCTTTTTACTGCTTTCATTATTTCCCCGTATTTCAACTATCGTCATGTAATAACTTAGCATTTGCATCATTTATCGCTAAACCTTCCGAATGATTAGTTCTAACCGTTTGACCGTCGAGTCAATAGCCCTGACCTTTGACTATTTTAAAACCCTAATTGCCTAGGCGTCCCGCCGTGGACCTAAATACCCTTTACCCTAGCATTAGGTTAAGGAGTCGCCGCATTCCGTTTTAGGGTTTCCCGCTGTGGAATACCTAGTTTACCTTTTTCCTTCAATTCAATTTCAAAGTAGAAATAGGAGTCGTCGTACTCCACATAAGTGCTTTCCTTACGAAACGCTTATTCCCCCTTGAAACCTCGACCACAGTCAAGACGTTTCTAACCTCCCTTTCAAGGGGAACTACGATTACTTTGATTCCATCCCCTGCCTCGGATACGTAGGCACAAGATGCGAATCTCCAACTTAGGACTAACCCTTAGGTCTCTCTGTCACTTTCTAACCCTTAGCTCAGTATATACCCTAAAAGCAGATAAAAAAAAGTAAATAGAAAACTTTAAACAAAAGGTTCTTGTAGAGTACTATAGAAGTTTAGGGTGCTAATACCTTCCCTAATCTAAACAAACCCCTTACCTAGATCTCTCCCCGCATTTTTTACGATGCAAAAATTAGGTTTTCTTTCATTTGACCTTTTCCTTCGGATAAATCAAAGATAGGTTGTTGTTGTACCCCAAAATTTAACTAACCTTTTTGCAGTAATTTAGCTTATGTTTCGTATCATTTTCAACAACATATCATTTATCGCATACTGTGCATTTTGTCAGTCAGAGCGGATTATCGTGATTACAGCCGCTTTTCTCGCATTTCAGGCGATTTAAACCAATTCAAGGAAAAGAGATTTATTCTGAAATCGAGTGGAGTTGGTTCTCATTCTGTTGGTCCAGTCAGTGCTGATATTTTCGGTGGCATTTTGGTGGTCGCCCTTTTTACCGTTTATTTCGCTGCATTCATGCATTTTTATTTACCGCTTTATTTTCTTTTCATTGTTTTCTATAGAGTTCTTGTTTATTAGTTTTTTTTAGAATTTATTTTATTTATTTTGGAATAGAGATTTATTTAGAATCATTAAGTATATTTTTTATTTTATTTTCATTTAATTAGACATAGATTAAATAGGATTTAATATAGGATGTTATTTTTGTTTTATATAGAAGATAGAAAATAGGTTTTAATATAGAGTTTTATTTTATTTTGTTTTAATAGAAAATAGAATTTTAATTAAGTTTAAAAATAGATTTTGTTTAAAGTTGATTAGTTATTATTAAGTTAGTTTTAGAATTATCTTATATTAGTTTTATTTAATTAGGAGTTAATTAGTTTTAGGGTTAATTGGTTTTAGAATTTTATTAATATTATTTAACTTGGTTTTTAGTTAATTTTTATTTAATTAATCAAAGTCAGCTATCCACTTATTAGGTATTAATTTAACCGTGTCATTAGCATATTCATTAGTCATCAAGTCAACTAACATCAGCAGTTATGTTTTTTAATCTGCAATTAATCAAAGCACAACTGCCACGTGTCAAATGACTATATATAATGCCACTATTCATTGTCTCCCTTCTTGGGGACTTAAACCCTAGCCGCTACAGTGTCATCCCTTTCGCCACATAGGGCAAAACCCTAAAAACTAACACAAGCCGTCCTCCTCCAGTTCACCATATCCTTCGTAACCCATAGCAGAACCATTGTCATCTTCTTCATAACCCATACAAACCTCCATAACCAAAGCTTCAAACACCATTAACAGCCGCAGAAACTTTCATCGCATTGTCACCTTCAGAGAGCTTCACCTTCATCAACCTCATCTCCCTCATCACCTCGTTTCAATCATCATCCTCATGAACTCGAAATCCACAACCCTGACAAACTTCCGTTAGCGTCATCTTCCCTAAATAACCAACAACTCAACTTACCTAGAAACTCCACAATCGACCTCACAACCCAATTTCGTACTTCATCAAACCTCAAACGTCTCCACCATCTTCAACTGTCTCCCTCAACTCGCGCTACCACCCTCATCTCAAATCCTTCTACCAAACTACCCCTGTTCTTCATTAAACCCATCCTCAAGAACATTAACAAACCATTCAAAACTCCATGGATGAAACCATCACCTTCAGAAATCACTTCAAGCCATGGAACTCTAAACCCAGATTTGCGAACACCACTAACAATTTCTTCAAATCACAAAACCTACACCACCTCCTTCAAACTTCCGTAAAACCCATTTCTACCCCATTAACGACCCTCATCCGAGCTACCCATCTTTTAATAACTGCAACTTCCATTTATTCTCTCCATTTTCAAATAGCCCACAAACCAACCTCGCAACAAAACCCTTTCTAGACCCGTCAAACTAGAAAACGGCGAAACCCATTCTCAAATTTCAACATCACGCATCACCCATAACGAAACCCTTTTTTCCAATCCCACCGGATTCAAACTAAAACCAAACATGAGATTACGTATTGGGAGGATATTTTCTGGCTTTTGTTGCAAAGAAGAAGTTAACATTGAACTGAGAGAGCAAGAGTGAGCGGAGAGAGTGACGAGTGAAAGGGAGAGGAAAGCTTTTATCATTTTGTTTGTTTTTTTTTTATTTTATTCTTTTATGCTTTTTACTTGGGCTGCAAGGCCAGTTTGACTTTTTGAACGGCACACCCCCCTGTGTTGTACCTTTCAGTTTTTCTTATTGGGTGTTGCTGAGCTGAGCCTCACGGCCCATGGATTTTCCCACCCCCTATTTCATTTAAAACCCCCTGTTCTTTCTTCTTTTTATTAAGAAATACTATTTTTATTATTTTGTATATATTATATTATTTATAGTTTATATATTAGTTCTATTATATTTTATATTTAGAATTTTATTATATTTCCTTTAGAGTTTATATTTTGAATATTAATTTTGTTTTAGAATATATCATTATTTGACTTTTAGAAGTTGGGTTTTATTTCGCGTTTGTTATTGGGCATTTTGTCACATTTCATCTGTTTTGGGTCGATGACGAGACCTTTGTCGTTTAGCCGTCAAATTATTGACGAGAAACGATAGATCCGATACCGCTCTCTTTCGTTTCCTATTTTCGATTTAATTTCGATTCTTTATGTCATTTCATTTGTTTTGGTCGATGACGACATTTCCGTAATTCATTACCAGTCAAATTATTGATGAATAATGTTGGATCCGAGACCACCTCTTTTCTCTCCTTATTTCTCTTCATCTTTCCGATTTTATGTTGAATTTTGGGGATCGATGAAGTCTTGTATCCATAAGACGAGATCTCACTGTTTTTGGCTCGTGCGACACGATTCGATTGGAGAATGATCCGCAATATCGTTTCTCTATCTTGTCCATAGCACGGAAGTCAATACGCGACCTCCTATAGTTTGACTTCCCTTATAAGTCGAGCTATGACGGTTTAGCGTCACATTGGTCCCGATTCAATTCACTTTGGCCCTTCCGATTCAATTTTAAAACGTCATCAAGGATCAAAGAGGAGGAGCTTGGAAATAAAGCATGCACGCAATGTCAAGGGTCAACGGAACCACTCCGTTCGGTAACATCTTTCTAATTCAATCTTTTATCCAACCGCCGAGTGTTGTGAGCTGTAAGTGATAGACACGTGGTAAATGATGAGTGGGGAGCCTCTTCTCATTCATCTAGAGTGTTTAGTGTATGTCCTTTGGACAATATGCGATGCATTCGCTCCTACTTCTTAGGATTTAGCACGCGCATCCCGATCCGAACCTTTTCTCGCATCCTTGCGATTGAGACCCTTTTCTCTCGCATCCTGGAGATTGAGATCCCTTCTCTTGCCCCCGTGCAAACGAGACCGCTTTTCTGTAGTTAATCGAACTACGACTACTCTGATCTCTCATATCTGTTGAGAGTACATAGGCATAGGATTACGATAATCCTAGCGAGCACTTTTCCCTCTTTCCTGTAGTTAGCCAAACTACGACCACTCTGATCTCTCATATCTGTTGAGAGTATGTAGGCATAGGATTGCGATAATCCTAGCAAGCAATTTTCCCTCTTTCTTGTAGTTGGCAGAACTACGGCTACTCTGATTTCTCATGCCAGATGAGAATATGTAGGCACAAGACACGGCGTCTTGGCGAGCATACTAACAACTAACATCTATCTTCTCTCGCCCCAGTGCGATCGAGACTTTCCTGCTGATGACTAATCATCACTTTCTCTTGCCTCAGTGCAATCGAGACTAGCCCGTTGTTCTAAACCTCTAGGTAACCCGTACCTTTTAACCAATGACGTGCTACGTCCTTTCTACCACAAACAGGTAACGCCTAAGTCTCCAATGGTCGAGCAGCAATGCACCGAACTGCTAGAATGCATACGCTAGTATCGTCTACTTTTGTCTCGCCCCCGTGTGATTGAGAACACCCTGTTTTTCCGTAGTTAGCCCGAATTACGTTTGCTCTGATTTCTCGTACCAGACGAGGATACGTAGGCACAAGACAACGGTTTCTTGGCGAGCAACTTCCCCCCTTCACCCGTAGTTTTCCGAACTACGTTGAATCTGACTTTCCCATTGCACGAGGGAATACATAGGCATAAAGCGGCGATGCTCTATCGAGTCTATTTTATTTTCTTTTTTCCCCGTGAGCCTCTAGCTTAGATAGTTTAACACCCTTTTAGATAGACAATAAGCGTGGATCCCGTTGAGGACAATGGACGCGAGGGGTGCTCATACCTTCGCCTTGCGTAACCGACTCCCGAACCCGAGATCTGGGTGCGATGACCTTGTCTTTCCCTTTTCCGTAGGTTTTCTCTGATCGTTTCCTTTCCCTATCTTTGGGATAAATAATGAACGGTGGCGACTCTTCTGTCTTTCGCCGGCCTCCTTTTTTGCAGTAGCGACAACTGGCGACTCTGCTAGGGACTAATCCCATCCCCTATGCGAGTCAATCCTAGCGTTTGTTTGCTTGTCTTTGGGTGTGTATATTTGTGTGTTGTATTTTGTATATTGTTGCATTTACATTTTCCTCACTCTATTATTATATGTTACTGTTGCACTGTTGGGTGGTTGTTCCTTTGAGAGATAAGCCAAAACCCAGGCTTGAGGATACACATAGCATTAGTAGTGGAGAGTATTAAGGACATGCACGTTAGGCGTGCACTAGTCTTCATGAAATTCGCGTTCAAACGAGGTTTTCTGTTGAAGACATCCTATCCTGTGCATTGGTCAAGAAAGGGTGTTTGATCTGGAAACTGTCGACTCTGGAGACCGATCATTTGGGAGTCAACTAAGTGAGGCCCTTTCATTAGACTATGACGCCAAACCAGAAATGGTGAATGTATCATCGTTTCTCGAAAGTCTGTGACATTGACAACCGCATAGGATGCCGAACCTTATCAGATTAGGTCCATACCTATGACAGGGATTGGTATATGCAGGAAACTTGACCTTCAACCAACCCGGTATTCTGGTATTCTCTTCAGAGTGAACTTTTGAGCTTATTCAGTCAACAGTGCAACCGTTTTTCAGAGCTTTGTGGTGGTTGTGATCCCGTGTTTGTTGCATTTTGCATTGCATTTGCATAAGCATCTTTGCATCATTTTGCATATCATTCTTCAGCTGGCTAGAGCTCTTATCCTGCCTTTTCTTTTGATCAGAAGTTGATTCTCCGGTGTTTGTTCTGAACAAGTGGTGATTGCTGGAAGACGACCAAGTGGTTGAAGCAGGGTTAAACAGTGTCAAGAAGTGATGTCAGATGAAAGTTGTTGGTAGCTATATCAAGAAACGACCTTCAGAATATTGATGCCTTGTCAGGTTATACTATGATGACCAATCCTCTGTATATGATTCTCTGCTTGATGAAGATTCTCCGCAAGTGAACAACCTAACTCAAGCTCAGCCTGTGCAGCCCTCTATTGAAGACCAAGATCTACATGAGCAGTTTCTTATCCAAAGTGAACGTTCTTCTTCTCCTGATGCTACAGATAGCCATGATGTTGCTTTCTCTGTGCCGAATTCCAGAAGAGAGGTTCCGATAATGAGGACTAAGGACCCAAGAGCTCTTGAGTATGTTAAAAGGTTTCATGCGTTGGATGAAAAATTCAAAGCCTTGGAAGTTAAAGATATTGTTGGTCTCAATGCTTCAGACATGTGTCTGGTTCCCAGCCTGGTGATACCTCTGAATTTGAAAGCGCTGAGGTTTGAGAAGTACAAAGGTGATAGTGGCTCGAGGAAACATTTGGTGATGTTCTGCAGAAGAATGACTTTGTTTGTAAACAACGACAAGTTGACGATTCACTGTTTTCAGGATAGTCTAATTGGAGCATCTCTGAGTTGGTATATGCAGTTGGAGAATAATCAAATCTGATCATGGATAGACTTAGCCAAGCCTTTTCTAAAGCAGTATGAGTATAATCTTGACATGGCTCCCAGTCGCATGCAGTTGCAAGAATTGTCTCAGGAGAACAATGAACCCTTCAGAAGGTATGCTTAGAGATGGAGAGAATTTGCTTCCAAAGCAACCACCGCTCCTAGACCAAGAGTTAGCGGACATGTTCATAAACTCCTTGCAGAGCCCATATTTTGAAAGGATGCTTGGAATTGCACATAACTTCTCTGAATTGGTAATAGCGGGAGAACGCATTGAGAATGGTATAAAGACTGGAAAAATTCAAGATGTCTCACACAGTCAGGCCAGTGAAATCAAATCTCTCGCTAGCTCCCAAACTGAAAGAGAAGATGTGATCAATGTAGTCATGGCAGATGTTGATTATTCTCAGGGTGAATCGGTGAAATCTTTTGGTTCTTCATCTTTTCAGCGGTCATTATCTTCTGTGTCACGTCATTCTGGAAAGACAGTCGTGCCTAGGGCACCACATTAGAAAACTTGGGTCGCTCCTCGGGAAAATCAACGAGTTCATGGTCGAGGTTATCCGAGTCAGCGTCAGAATCAGAATAGGCCTCGTAACAATTTAGAAAGAAGGAATGCTTCTTTTCATCCAGTTCTTGTGTCGTACAGTCAACTTCGGCCACATTTGATTCAGAACTTTTTGGTGGAGCCTAAGACTCTAAAGCATGTGCCAGAACCATACCCTCCTGGGTACAATCCCCATGCTCAGTGTGGATATCATGGCGGATCGATGGGGCATTCAACTGAAGATTGCAAAGATTTTCAGGCCAAAGTGCAGCAGTTGATTGACAAAGGGTCCATTTCTTTTCTAGAAGGAAGTTTGGTTGTTCATGTCAACCTCTCAGCTGTCTAAGCCCAAAGATTCAAAGGGTCATTTTCAGAAGCCAATGGTCTAGACAGGCAGACGTCCTAAACATTTGCAGTCCTTGGTGTAACAACCCAATTTTTAATAATTAATTATTTATATTAATTAATTTATTTATTGGGATTGTTTTAATTATTTGAATTATTGGATGATTATTTATCTTATTTGTGGAATTGATGTGTTAATGTTTTATGTTTGCATATTATGCTATTTTATCATTTGGAGAGTTTTGGGAAATTATGTTGGAGAGTATTTTAGATATTTCTTAATTAATGATAAGATGAGATATTTTGTGAGAAAATGAATTGGTAGATATTTTGAGAGAAAAAAAATAGAATAGAAAGATATATAAGAAAAGAGTAGAGAAAGAAAGAGGAAGAAGAGAAAAAAGAAGGAAAAGAGAGGAAAGCTTGGAAAGCTCAAGAACAACTTCTAGCTTTCGATTAAATCGAGTAAGGGTGTGAAATCTTATTATCTGATCAATGTATATGATTATGTATGTGTGTTTGGATTGTTTGGATGTTTTTACCCATTTTCCATTTTTAGGTTGAAAGGGTTTAATCGATAGAAACCGATGTTTTAACGGTTAGAATTTGGAATAAGTTGTGTAGTTTAGTCGAGGGATGTTAGACTAAGACTATTGGAACTCGTTTGGTGAAGATCAAATGATTTGTGAGCTTTTGATGATTTTGGGACAGTTGGGGTTTTGAACAACGCAGTATTCGCTAGGCGAGTAGCTAGCGAGTGATGTTGCGAGTTGTTCGCTAGGCGAGCAG
This sequence comes from Lathyrus sativus, assembly GCA_963859935.3. NCBI lineage: Eukaryota > Viridiplantae > Streptophyta > Magnoliopsida > Fabales > Fabaceae > Lathyrus > Lathyrus sativus. Next base: position 124,483,552 of record OZ012738.1, on the reverse strand, counting down.
GTAGCGAGCTGCCAGCGAACCGTCCCAGACTTGGGCAGAACCAAAAGATCCTACCTCGCTAGGAGCGAGTGAGGTAGCGAAGTGCTCGCTAGGCGAGGCACTAGCGAGTAGGTAGCGAACACTTCCAGTAGCTCAAATCAGCCTTCGCTAGCGAGTTCACTAAGTGAGCTAGTAGCGAGTAGTCGCTAGGGCTTTGCTAGGCGAGTGGGCCAGTGAGCATGACAGCAACTTGTTTTCTTTTTGTTGTTTCCGTTCAATGTTGATGCTTTGATTCTTCAACGTGTGGCTTGTCTGCTGTTATATGATATGTTGTGGGTAGCCGTATAGCGTGAATCCTAGACTATGGAATCGATTATGAAATGTGGCCTTTTGGAAAATATATGCATTGTTTAAATTGATTAAAAGTGCATGATGATTGTGATGGAGTTCGTTGTCGTGTGGTGCGATATTGTGAATGCATATTGATTGTATGCGATTGTATGTGAAGAATGCATGAAAATATATTTGTGTATTCTTGTGCACTGCTTGATAAATGTAGTGATGGTGTTGAAATTATGAATACTTTGATTATTATGAAATGTGTTGTGTGTTCAATCATGTTATAATTCTTGTGTGATGAATTATTTGAGTATGCATGGGATTAAGATACGAGAACGGTCTTAAGTGCATATGATTGTTGATTGGATACGCATCATTTGTTGACAAGAGGTAATGCTTGCTAGTTTCGTGGAGACTAGTGACTTGTACCAAACCTAGAGCGGGGTTTGAAAGCTTAGGGAATGGGCTTTTATTTGTTATTGGTCTAGGGAACGGACCTGGTTTAAATGTAAAAAGTAAAATATAATAACAAGTGTTGGTACCACATGGCATGAGTTGCATTGAGTCACATGGCATATATAATTGTTGTATGAAAGTATGCATATGTGTATGAATTGTTGAACTGAGAGTTGTGAATTGGTGAATAAACATAATTGTAAATGTTTAGGTGGAGTGATGAGAATTATGGATGTATGCATGATGAATATGTTTGGTGATTATCCATATATTTATATATACACTGTGATGTATATGGATAAATTATGGTGAGAATGTAGATTATGTGTATTCTATGATTGTAGATATATATATATATATATATATATATATATATATATATATATATATATATATATATATATATATATATATATATATATATATATATATATATATATATATATATATATATATATATATATATATATATATATATATATATATATATATATATATATATATATATATATATATATATATATATATATATATATATATATATATATATATATATATATATATATATATATATATATATATGTGTGTGTGTGTGTGTGTGTGATTATATGCATTGTTATTATGATAATATTTCTCACCCTTCTATTGGAATGATGTCCTACATGACATCATGGAGGTATCAAGGAGTAGTACTGCTCGTAGTTACGAGGTCGTTGTTGGTGTAGCTGTTAAGTATTTTAATTATGTTGGGTCGAGTCGTGCTCTGGCGATGTAACACTGGGATTGTTTGTTTTATATCTTAGAGATACATTATGTACTCTACACTATGTTTTTATATTCATTGGAATATTATGACGTTGGCCTCAGTACCTAATTAATGTTGAATTATGTGATGAACATGAATGTTCCCGTTAAGAGAATTATGATATAAATTGAATCCGCTGCTACATGCAAAGTGAAATCTTGAAAAGCATGATTATTTATTAAAGAGTTAATGAGCATGATAGATGTTTTCATATTTTGAAATTATGTGTGACACCCTTTTGTGAATGCACGATAATTTACTCTGATTATTTATATATATTCCGTGGGGTTTAGAAGGGTGTTACATTTGGACTTTTTATCATTTGCATTTGTAGTTTCTTTTCTGTTAGTTGCTACTTGCTTTTAAACGTTGTTGTTTTGAATGGTAATATTAAAGAAGTGATTATGCATTTTTCTGAATTAATTATGCCACATTCGCTCATTTATCACAAAGCACAGACACATGCACCTCTTATCCACTCCACTTTATCACTATTGTTTAGCAAAGATTGGAGGGAGGATGACAAAAACTGAATACTCATAACTGATGATCGTATGCTTTCGGATAAAATCCTGCTGATGATGTACAAACATTATTTCAAATCCCCTAAACACCGAAGATATAAGGAGTTAGTCCCTAGCTAACCACTTTGAGCCTAGAAGTAAGAGTTTCTTTCGGACTTTTCAAACCCTCACATCTTAACCTGGGGCAGGGTAGTTGTCCGTTAATTTGACCGAGCATGCAAGTCTTATAGAGGAGTGTCCCCATTCAAGGACCAATCACATCTTATCCCTTTCAAGAGGTCATCCCTCATCAACCGCAATGGTTAAATGTAACACCCCCTTTCTATGCCCCCAAATAATCAATTAAATCGTTTAGGCACATATTAAAAGTTTCCATCAGAGTATAATTAAAACATGGTATAAAAGAGGCATGTCACATTATACATGAAATTAAAACATCAAACACCTGCTCAACAATTGATATGCAACAATGGGGTAACTTGCACATAAGAACTTAGTCCTTATACCCACATCTCAACATTTAGAATTAAAACGGAAAATCTAAACATTGAATAACATCAAAACATATAATCATATATATGTCAACCAGTTTGATTCAACCATATTCAACATGTTTTCATAAACATTCCATCACCAAGATACATATACAACGTATAACAAAAGAATTCTATACAACCCTAGCTACCCGGTGCTACATACCAGAGCCGACCGACCAAAAGATGAAGACACACTTCACAAAAAGACATCCAGCAATCCTACTCTGCAATGCCTCATAGAGCATCAGAAAACAACAGAATGGTGAGAAATATTATCATAATAATCAATGCATATAATTATATATATACACAAACATAGAATACACATATTCTGCATTTCTCACCACAATTCATCACAAGTTGCTGTCACACTCGCTAGCTCGCTCGCCTAGCGAGTTCCTAGCGAACACTCGCTACCTTTTCGCCTAGCGAACAAGCTCGCGAAGGCAAACAGAAGCTACTGTAAGGCTTCTCTACCTAGTCGTTGGGGCTTCGCCTAGCGAACCCCTCGCTACCTTGCTCGCTACCAGCGAAGAGGGTCAATTCCATTTTGTCCAAGTCTGGGACCATTCGCTACTAGCTCGCTACAGCGAACACTCACGACCTGCTCGCCTAGCGTAGGTGCTAGCGAACGTCTGCGATGTTCAAAACCCCAACTGTCCAAATTCATCAAATCATCACCATATCAACCGATTCAATTCCAACGACTTCCAGTAGTCTTAGCCTAACATTTCTTGACTAATCTACACCATTTATTTCAGATTTTATCCGTTAAAACATCGATTCTACCGATTAATCTCGTTTCTGCCCTAAAATGGAAAATGAGCAAAAGTCTCCAACAATCCAAACTAGTTCAACAAACACATACATAATCATAAAAATTGATAAGATAATAACGTTTCACACCCTTACCAGATTAAATTGAAGCCTAGATGTTGTTCTTGATGAATCCAAGCTTTTCCTTTCTTTCTCCTCTTCTCTCTTCTTCTTCTCTTCTTTCTATTTCTATCTCTTTTCTCTCCTCTTTCCACTTATATTCCTTTCTATTCTATTTCTCTCAAAATATCTATTAATCCATTTCTCACAAAATATCCAACTTAACATTAAATACTAAATGTCTAAAATACCCTTCAATCTATTTTCCCCGAAAACTCTCAAAATCGGTAAAATAGCATAATATGCAAACATAACATATTAACACATGAATTCCACAATTAAAATAATAATCACCCAATTAAACCAAAAGACTCACCAAAAAAATGGGAAATCAGAATCGGGGCGTTACATTAAACCTGGCGAATCAGAAGTGAGACAGTCATAACCCTTTCAGAGAAATCAAGACAACTAGTGTCACACGACGTGTTTCAAGAAAAGAAAAAAAAGGAAAAGGAAAAGCCCACTAAGTTAAAGCTGAAAAGAAAATACTTAGGCAAAAATGGGGCATCCCGCTGGACATCAAAATCAGGAAATGAAAAGAGTCAGTCTAGGAAAAAATTAGGGAACGAAAGAATAAAAAGAAAGGATCTCGAAAGCAAAAAATCCTCAAACAAGAACAGAGTCGTGTGACTACTGTAACACCCCGATTCTGATTTCCCATTTGTGTTGAGTCTTTTTGATTTATTTGGGCGATTATTATTTTAAATTGTAGAATTTATGTGTTAATATGTTATGTTTGCATATTATGCTATATTATCGATTTTGAGATTTTCGGGGAAAATAGATTGAAGGGTATTTTAGACATTTAGTATTTAATGTTAAGTTGGATATTTTGTGAGAAAATGAATTTAATAGATATTTTGAGAGAAATAGAATAGAAATAAATATAAGTGGAAAGAGGAGAGAAAAGAGATAGAAATAGAAAGAAGAGAAAAGGAAGAGAAAGAAAGAAGAGAGAAGAGGAGAAAGAGAGGAAAAGCTTAGATTCATCATGAACAACATCTAGGCTTCGATTTAATCGGGTAAGGGTGTGAAATGTTATTATCTTATCAATGTTTATGATTATGTATGTGTGTGTTTGGATTTATTGGAGGTTTCCCATTTTTTCCATTCTAGGGCATAAATGGATTTAATCGGTAGAATCGATGTTTTAACAGATAAAATCTGGAATAAATGGTGTAGGTTAGACGAGAAAGGTTAGACTAAGACTACTGGAAGTCGTTGGAATTGAATCGGTTGATTTGGTGATGATTTGATGATTTTGGACATTTGGGGTTTTGAACATCGCAGACGTTCGCTAGCACCTTCGCTAGGCGAGCAGGTCACGAGTGTTCGCTGTAGCGAGCTAGTAGTGAATGGTCCTAGACTTGGATAGAATGGAATTGACCCTCTTCGCTGGTAGCGATCGAGGGGTTCGCTAGGCGAAGCCCCAGCGAGTAGGTAGAGAAGCCTTACAGTAGCTTCTGTTTGCCTTCGCGAGCTTGTTCCCTAGGCGAACAGGTAGCGAGTGTTCGCTAGGAACTCGCTAGGCAAGCGAGCTAGCGAGTGTGATAGCATTTTCATTTCCTTGTGTTTCCATCCAATGTTGGTTGTTTGGTTCGATTGTGTTTAATCCTTATCGGAAATGAATAATTTGTGTGTTGTTGTGTGATAAGTTGTGGGTAGCCGTATGGCGTGAATCCTAGATTATGGAATCGATTGTGAAATGTGGCATGTTGGCATATATATATATATATATATATATATATATATATATATATATATATATATATATATATATATATATATATATATATATATATATATATATATATATATTTATATATATATATATATATATATATATATATATATATATGTATATATATATATATATATATATATATATATATATATATATATATATATATATATATATATATATATATATATATATATCTGTGTGTGTGTGTGTGTGTGTGTGTGTGTGTGTGTGTGCATTATTTAAATTGATTAAAAATGCATGGTGATTGTGATGGAGTTTGTTGCCGTTTGGCATGATATTGTGAATGGATATTGATCGTATGTGACAATATGAGAAGAATACATGAAAACATTATGAATATGTATGCATTTAAAGAAGTGTATGGAGTCATTTTTCATGTGAAGCATCATGATATACATTCTTGTGCTGATTGATTCCGCGTAGAATCTGCTAAATGATTGTGTGCCCATGTGGGGTGTGAGCAATCGGATTGTGTGCCCGTGTGGGGTGTGGGCAATCCATAAACATTGTGTGCCCATGTGGGGTGTGAGCAATGGGTGAACATCGTGTGCCCATGTGAGGTGTGAGCGATGGTTCCAATAAGTTCCTGAGTGAAGTTGAGATGATTGAGTCGGTACTGCATGTGCATCTGCATAGAGTCGTGAGTCGGTCTCTATGAGTTGCATTTATCATCATTATACATGATTGGTGAATAAACATAATTGTAAATGTTCATGTGAAATGATGTGGATTGTAGAAGCATGATTGATGAATATGCTTAGTTGTGTGAATATTTACATTGTGATGTATATAAATGAATGGTGAATATGTGAATGACGGATATGCTTGGTGAATTATATATATGTTGTGATATATATATATATATATATATATATATATATATATATATATATATATATATATATATATATATATATATATATATATATATATATATATATATATATATATATATATATATATATATATATATATATATATATATATATATATATATATATATATATATATATATATATATATATATATATATATATGATTGAATTTTGATGAATTATGGTGAGAAATGTGGAATATGTGTATTCTATGCTTGCGTATATATAGATATATATAATTATATGCATTGATTATTATGATAATATTTCTCACCCTTCTGCTATTTTACGATGCTCTATGAGGCATTGCAGAGTAGGATTGCTGGAGGTCTTTTTGTGAAGTGTGGCTTCATTCTTTTTGGTCGGTTGGGTCTGATATGTAGCACCGGGTAGCTAGGGTTGTATAGAATTATTTTGTGATACATTGTATATGTATCTTTATGATGGGATGTTTATGAAAACACATTGAATATGGTTGAATCAAACTGGTTGACATATATATGATCATATGTTTTGATATTATTCAATGTTTAGATTTTACGCTTTAATTCTAAATGTTGAGATGTGGGTGTAAGGATGAAGTTCCTATGTTGCCAATTACCCCATTGTTGCATATCAATTGTTGAGCAGGTGTTGGATGTTTTAATTTTATGTATAATGTTACATGCCTCTTTTATACCATGTTTTAATTATACTCTGATAAATGAATTTTAATATGTGCCTAAATGATTTAATTGATTATTTGGGGGTATAGAAAAGGGGGTGTTACAACTACAGACGCAGAAGACAAGAAGGGATAATTGTCACACTGAAAACCTTGTGAGTTCCTTAACCATCACTCCTGCCATTCAGTAAACCTTTTGGAGAGGTGAGCGTTTGTGCCAAGTTAACTGGACATTAGGATCGAGATCATCATGGAGAAAGGGTGGGTATAAATCATACTTTGAGCCTAATATCCTTTGTTTCATAAACCGTGAGCCAGACCACGATTGAACCCTTAAAAGACCTAATTGAGGCGGGGTTTATTCTGAAGGCATACTACAATGAGCTTGAGTAACCTGACTCCTACATGATTTGCTAATCAGATCGTTGTTGTATCTTTCACACCAATCAAGTTAGCATAACGTTTGGACTGTATAGTCCATTCGTTTCACTATCACGACACTTAATAAGTGATATTTCTTTCAAAATTTGCATGAACACCGCATTAAAATTACCATTCGTGAACAAACAATTTCAATTGTAGGTCGGTAGTTGACATTGAGGAAATTCCAACAGGGAACAGTCAAACAGGACTAGATCATTCAGCAGTCTGGATCAGAATTGTGTATACTTGGAAGCCCTATGGATCTAAGGTATTGACATCCAATGAATTTGGAATCGGTCAGTCTGAAACAAGTCCCGAAGCATCGGTTGATTATGGGGAAAATCATTCAAGAATCAGTTGATCAGAAGTGAATCATCTTGAGACTCCACCAATCAGGGGCAGACCACCCAGATTTTCTTTGATTTGAGGATAGATCCCTCTAGTGTTCAGTCAGGACAAATTAAGTCGCTTCAACGCTCATCCAGGGGCAAGCTGCTTCAAGAGTACATTGAAGCCAACCATTCTAAGATTGGGATAATCAAGGATGAATCCTTTCGTGGTATAGATTCTGGGGCAAGCCATCTCGAGGTCGTCTCATGGCAAGCTACTTTCTTTTCAAGTTGAACTACCTTAGGGCATGTTAGACTACACCGGGGAAAGTTTTTCAAGCGAGTTTATTCTCCTCAGCCAGAGTTGAGTGTCGGGGAATCGTGTCATCGCCTCATCAAATAACCTTAACATTCTGAAAAGGCCTTGCTGACATTGGATTGTCATCCCACAACCTAAACCTATTACCTGTCAGAACCTTGTAACCAAAACCTCCAAAGCCCAGTTCTCGTCTGGCAAGCCTTCAAACCAGTTCTCGTCTGGTCAACCCGTCAGTAAACCCCAGTTCCCACCTGATACATGTCAGCTTTTAAACCAGTTTTCGTCTCGTCACCCTTTCTTTAGCCTACTGTTCAACCAGTTCTCGTCTGGAAAGCACAGTTTCAAAGTCCAGTTCTCGTCTAGCAAACCCCAGAAATCAATTCTCGTCTAATACCAAAACTAGAAGTAAGTTCTCGTCTGAAAACTTGACCTTTTTGCCACCAGTTCTTGTCTGGTAGTTTACCCTCGAATGCTAGTTCTCGTCTAGTATTTCCCTTTTAAATCCACTTTTGTTGGTAACCAGAAATAAATCCCTATCACCATAAACCTGACCCTACCTAACCAAAAAGCCCAGTTGTACTTAGTACAAATTATTCCTAGTGGCTTACATGTTATCACATTCCCCGACATGAGGCTCGATTATGTATTCCCCAGGATAGTGTTGTCAAATCAGGAGTATCTCACCAGCAATAGTGCGTGCTTATCCCCAGCAGGTTGAGATTGTTACTCCCCAACAGTTTAAGATCACAACAAGTTGAAATTGTATTTATCCCCTATCAGGATTTGATCAAGGTTATCCTCGGCAGGTCGAGATTGGTATCCCCGGAAAAGTAGAGCCATCCCCATGAAATGGATTATGTACGACCATCCCCAGTGGGTTGGGATTGAAGTTTTCCCCGACAAGCAGATTTGGGTTTATTCCCCCAGCGGTGGGATGAGTGCAGTGTTGTTGCCCCCACGGAGTCTAAGTCTTTGACTCCTTTCCCCTCAGAGTCTAGGTCATTGACTCATTCCCCAAGCAGAGGTTGATATTATTAAATTTATTGCTCAAGCAGAGGTCGATGCTGATTCCTTCATTGCCTAATCCCCAGCAAAGTCAGCGGAGTAGGTTTCTTCCCTGCAGAGTGGGACTGACTCAGAGTTTTTTAACATAGAGAGTATGGGATGATCTCCTAGTAAATCTTATCCAATCTCCAGCAAAGCAGAATCTCTGACAGTATGGAGCTATTCTCAGCAATTTGCTTTGCTTCCCCAGTAGAGGATATTTTTGTTCCGGAGAATGTTATATTCTGGAAGGCCATCCAAGGCTGATTTCCCCGGTAGAATGGAGTTGTTATCTCTAGCCGAGTTGTTTGTTCCCCATAAGAGTTATATTTTGGTAGGCCATCCAGGGTGTTTTCCTCAGCAGAGTTTGATTTGATCCCCAGCGGAGTGGATTTGCTCTTAGCAAAGCACTGTTACCCAGAAACGTTCTCCAAGGCCATCCAGGGTTTAGGTTTTCCCCAGCGGAGTTTAGTTTCCCTTTCTATAGCATTTATTTTTCTAGATGTGTTTCCTTTGCATTTTCATCATGGATAGCATCCTCACAAACATGTAGCATTTCCATTTTGTATGGAGTATTACGCCATATTCAAACATGTGCATTTGAAACATAAGCCATGTTGTTACCTTTTGTTTTCAGGTATATCTATAGCAGAAAATGTCATTTTAGTAAGCTCGTGTGGTATCCAGACCCCGACTTCCTCCGGTTATTGCAGTAAGCCCGTGTGGTATCCAGACCCCGACTTCCCCCGGTTATTTCAGTAAGCCCGTGTGGTATCCAGACCCTGGCTTTCACCGGTTTTTATTGGCTCAAACCCGTGTGGTATCCAGACCCCGACTTCCCCTGGTTTATCTCTTTATCCTGTGCGGTATCCAGACCCCGGCTTTCACCAATTTTATCGGCTCAAGCCCGTGCGGTACCCAAACCCAGACTTCCACCGATTTATTTCCTGAGCCTGTGAGGTATCCAGACCCTGGCAAGTGATTTGTTTTGCCTATGCGGTATCCAGACCCCAGCAGACTATGATGTTTCCTTTAACTCATGTGGTATCTAGACCCCGATTAACATCATTTTATTCCTTTAAGCTCGAGCAGTATCCAGACCCTAGCTTACACTATTTGATTCCTCAGCATGTGTGGTATCCAGACCCCGACTGATGGTTTATCTTGCTTATGTGGTATCCAGACCCTAGCAGATTGTAAAATTTTTTCTCGCCTGTGTGGTATCCAGACCCCGGTAGATTATGATCTTCAAAGGATGTGTTCATCTTATCTTCTCAACTTTGTGTTGAGTCGGCCTTCGGGTACGATGCTCGCTTTTATTTAGCGAATGCCTGACGGCGAGGTTAGATGTTCTTCTCAACTTTGTTTTGAGTCGGCCTCCAGATTCGATGCCGGTTTGTTTAACAGATGCCTGACGGCGAAGTCAGATGTTTCTTCCGACTGCGTGTCGATGTTTTCTAATTGATAATCAGTTAGCTTATTGTCGTTGCAACTATCAAATGCAGTTTTTTCTGGGTTTCTATTCCATTAAACAATTTTGCAGTTCCACTTTTGCGGTTTTTTCTTTGGTATTCAATCGTCTTTTACCTTGAATGTTTGAAAGTCGTTCTCTTTTCATCCCTTCAGATCGAAGTAGTTTGAATAGGGGCAGCTGTTGTACCCCAAAATTTGACCAATTTTTTCCAGTAATTTGGCTTATATTTCATCTCATTTGCATCAACATATCATTTATCGCTTACTGTGCATTTTGTCAGTTAGAGCGGATTATCGGGATTACAGCCATTTTTCTCGCATTTCAAGAAACTTAAACTAGTTCAAGGAAAAAAGATTTATTCCGAAATCGAGTGGAGTTGGTTCTCGTTCTATTGGTCCAGTTAGTGCTGATATTTCCGGTGGGATTTTGGTGGTAGACCTTTTTACCGTTTATTTCGCTGCATTCTTGCATTTTTATTTACTGCTTTATTTTATTTTCATTGGTTTTTATAGAATTCTTATTTATTAGTTTTTTAGAATTTATTTTATTAATTTTGTAATAGAGATTTATTTAGAATCATTAAATATATTTTTTATTTTATTTTCATTTAATTAAACTTAGATTAAATAGGATTTAATATAGGATGTTATTTTTGTTTTAGATAGAAGATAGAAAATAGGTTTTAATATAGAGTTTTATTATTTTTTGTTTTAATAAAAAATAGAATTTTAATTAAGTTTAAAAATAGATTTTGTTTAAAGTTGATTAGTTATTATTAAGTTAGTTTTAGAATTAGCTTAGACTAGTTTTATTTAATTAGGAGTTAATTAGTTTTAGGATTAATTGGTTTTAGAATTTTATTAGTATTATTTAACTTGATTTTTAGTTAGTTGTTATTTAATTAATCAAAGTCAGCTTTCCACTTATTAGGTATTAATTTAACCGTGTCATTAGCATATTCATTAGTCATCAAGTCAACAAACATCAGCAGTTATGTTTTTTAATCTGCAATTAATCAAAGCACAGCTTCCACGTGTCAAATGCCTATATATAATGCCACTATTCATTGTCTCCCTTCTTGGGGACTGAAACCCTAGCCGCTACAGTGTCATCCCTTTCCCCACACAGGACACAACCCTAAAAACTAACCCTAGCCGCCCTCCTCCATTCATCACCATCTTCATCCTCCAAAACCCAGTTCACCATATCCTTCGTAACCCATAACAGAACCATTTTCATCTTCTTCGCAACCCATACAAACCTCCATAACCAAAGCTTCAAACACCATTAAAAGCCGCAGAAACTTTCATCGCATTGTCACCTTCAGAGAGCTTCACCTTCATCAACCTCATCTCCCTCATCACCTTGTTTTAATCATCATCCCCATGAACTTGAAATCCACCACCCTCACAAACTCCCGTTAGCGTCGTCTTCCCCAAATAACCAATAGCTCAACTTACCCAGAAACTCCACAATCGACCTCACAACCCATTTTTGTACTTCATCAAACCTTAGACGTCTCCACCATCTTCAACTGTCTCCCTCAACTCGCCTTACCACCCTCATCACAAAACCTTCTACCAAACTACCCCTGTTCTTCATTAAACCCATCCTCAAGAACATTAACAAACCATTCAAAACTCCATGGATGAAACCATCACCTTCAGAAATCACTTCAAGCCATGGAACTCTAAACCCAGATTTGCGAACACCACCAACAATTTCTTCAAATCACAAAACCTACAACAACTCCTTCAAACTTCCGTAAAACCCATTTCTACCCATTAACGACCCTCATCCGAGCTACCCATCTTTTAATAACTCTAGCTTCCATTTATTCTCTCCATTTCCAAATAGCCCACAAACCAACCTCACAACAAAACCCTTTCTCGACCCCGTCAAACTGGAAAACGGAAAAACCCATTCTCAAATTTCAACATCACGCATCACCCAGAACGAAACCCTTTTTTCCAATCCCACCGGATTCAAACCAAAACAAAACATGAGATTACAGATTGGGAAGAGATTTGCTGGATTTTGTTGCAAAGAAGAAGTTAACATCGAACTGAGAGAGCAAGAGTAAGCGTGGAGAGTGATGAGTGAAAGGGAGCTGAAAGCTTTTATGTTTTGTTTGTTTTTTTATTTTATTCTTTTCTGCTTTTGACTTGGGCTGCAAGGCCCGTTTGACTTTTTGAACGGCACAAGCCCCCTGTCCTGTACCTCTCCGTTTTTCTTATTGGGTGCTGCTGGGCTGAGCCTCATGGCCCATGGATTTTCCCACCCCCTATTTCATTTAAAACCCCCTATTCTTTCTTCTTCTTTTTAAGAAATACTATTATTATTATTATTTTGTATATATTATATTATTTATAGTTTATATATTAGTTCTATTATATTTTATACTAGTAGAAGACCCGTGCGCCCGCACGGGATCCACAGAAAAGTTAATTTATAATATAAGAGCATTTGTTAAATAGAAATAACAAAATCAAAAAGATCATAATTTCACAGTATTAATTGTGAAAATATTCAACTGTTTTAAAATATTTTGATAGTGCGTAACACAATTGGAATATGTTCAACATAGAATAAAAAAATAATAATAATAAATATTTGATTCTAATAATACAATAAGTCTTGTTAGAAGCAATTGTAGAGATTATATAACTTACAAGCATGGTAAATAAAAAGAGAATTAGAGAAATGTTCTAATTAGAAAAGAGAAAACATTATTTTGACCTTGAAAAAATGACTTACATTTGCATGGTGACATTTGTATTATTTCTTCAAAAATGATAGTGTGTGAAAGCTTAATAGAGAAATGTAGGTGTTAGGAAATATAGCAAAAAAAAAAGAGAATTTTATCAATAAAGTTAATAGTTTAAAGAAATAGTAAAATTGTACCTAGATGACGTTATGAAAAACTTCTTTGAAGACAACATTTGTTGTTTGAGTTAAGGAGTTGTTGTCTTTGTCATGTATTAAGATTTTCAATCCAGCTTTACTCTTAACTCTTGAAATAGCAACATAGAGTTGTCCGTGACTGAAAAGATTCTTGGGCAGATATAAACGAACATAATCTAATGATTGCCCTTGAGATTTGTTGATTGTCATAGTAAATGACACTATAATTGGGAATTGTCTTCTGATAAGTTTAAATGGCCATGGAGATTGAGAAGGAGACAAAGACATTCGTGGTATGTAAATAATGTTTTTGATATTTGTACCTAAAATTATCTTTGCTTGTATTACATAGTTGGCTAACTTAGTAACTGTCAACCTTGTACCATTGCAAAGCCCTTCTGATTGATCCAAATTCCTTATCAACATGACGGTTGTACCAATTTTCAATTTCAATGAATGGTTAGGCAAACCAGAAGTTTTAAGATAACTCAAGAATTCTGGTGTCAAATACTCGAAAGCATAATTATCATTTGTTTATGATCTATCAATGGAATCACAACTCAAATACTCTTCATATTCACCTTCATGAAAAAGAATGATTATTAAGGTATAAATATTTATATATTTGAAACAAAAAGAGTATACAACTCTTAAATATCATATTAAATAGTCCAACTTCACAAAATACACATTTTTAAAGAAAAGAGTATTCATGTATCAGACATAAGTAATAGAGATTAAAATATACCTGGAAGAGGATTAGTTATGTAGTCATTAATGCCGTCAACAATTTCAATAGTTGATGCTAGAATTGCTCGACATTGAAGGAAATCTGGATTTGTGTAATTTTGAAGTAGATTTGGATAGGTACTTGTAACAATTGCCTCAATTGGATCCATAAAATCTCTAATGAGTAGCTCTTTAGGAATATCTATTTCAACATAGCCATCATTGGGTTCTGAGACTTTCTCATTGCCAACTTGTAAAATCCAATCTGAGAATAGCCTAACTTCTTCTGAATTGCTTAAATTAGGACCGCTTTGCAATCTCATATTTTTGGTTAGATTCAAAACTTTACAATGATCCCAAATATATGATGCATTTATTGTTGCATGGACAATATCAGACCTAGTACCTCTTGGTACAATAGGTAAAATTTGTCTGAAATCTCCACCAAAAATTACAACTTTACCTCCAAAAATTTGTTGACATTCAACATTGTCATCACTCATTATATCCTTCAATGACTTGTCAAGAGCTTCAAAACAAAACTTATTAGCCATAAGTGCTTCATCCCATATAATGAGTTTTGTTACCTTCAAGAGATTAGCAAGATCTGATTTTTCTCAATGCTACAGATGGAAGATTCCAAACATGGAACTGGAATTTTGAATTTAGAATGTGTAGTTCTCCCACCTGGTAACAACAAACTTGCTATTCCGCTAGATGCTACATTTAACAAAATATCTCCTTGACAACGCAAAGCAGCAGAAAGTGTGTTCCACATGAAAGTCTTTCCAGTCCCACCATAACCATATAAGAAAAAAACTCCACCATTTTGATCTGTGGCAGCTTGCATAACTTGTCTAAAAATTTCATGTTGTTCATCTACATTAAAAAAGAACACACCATCAAAGTTGTTACATTAGCAAAGTTTAAATGTTCAATTCCTATTAGGAGGTATACCATAACCATTACCATATAATGAATATCATTAATATAAAATTACTAAAATCTACTCCATGAACAGTATAGAATAGATACCGCATATGTGTTTAACTTGATGAGAATGAAGATGAACAACTATTATAGAAGGCTTAATAAAGCATAAAGTAATATTATTGAAATAATAGTAAAATCAATACCCATTAATTTTTGAAATAGATTATGGTAAATCTATTCTTGAGCCTTGATATCATATTGTATTTCATCATATATCAATCTATTTCCAAGAAAGTCAAGGACATAATTATTTGGATATGACATTGGTTTAAATTCTTTCAAACTTCTTCTATTTTCTGCAGCTGCTTCTCAATTTCCATCAAAGTGAGTTGTTGAATATCTTCATCTGACAAAGTTAAATCTACAAAAAAATAAACATTAATTAATGAAAAAATAATATTGAATAAAAGTATTATAAAAGCGTTGTAGAAGTGAATAAAAGTGTTGTCAACGAAAGTGTTGTAAGCAATAACATGGAGGCGATAAAATATAACTTATTGTGACATAGATATAAAAAAAATATGTATTCATATAACCTGGATTTTGTGACAATAGTCTTTGTTCATATAGTGTTCCATCTGATAATTATATCCAAGTGTAAAGTCAGACATGTTCTGGTCGATTCAATGAAGCTGATAATAACATTGTAACAAAAAGTTTACGCAAAAATACTCCAGAACCCCAGCTATAAGCTTCTTTAATTGCCTCAATGAACTCTTTGTCATCTTCTAGGAAGGCCAATGCAAACCATGCTTCTCTAAAAGAATTGTGCTTGAACCCCTCAATTGTCTTTAATTCATCATAAGATCTTGGCCCTTTCTTCATAGTCAACAACATCCTCATATAATACAATTCTCCGGTCGTTGGTGGGACCCAAATGAGTCGGCCAATTGTGTAACCTCTTTTACGTGGTTTCCAACACCTTTTCCTCTTGTCATATACAAATTCTGACACAAATTGTCCATATGTTAAAGTTCTTGCTTCTTCATATTGGCTATTTGCGAGAAACCAAGAAGTAAATATTGATTCTGTGACACTTGGTTTAAGTAGGAGAGTACCTATTTGCTCAAAATCTTTGTAGTACACAGAATTCTCTCCTTCCATGTGAAAAAATAATCTTTCAACATGAATTGAATAAGAGAAGATTCTCCAGCAAGGTTCACTTGGTGATACATATCTACAATCAAGGTATTGCTTGATTTCATCAGTATTTCCATCTTAACCAGTGTTATTTGGAACGATAACAGCTGAGATCCTATCAGAACCCTTGTTGATGTATTTGAAAAGATATTTAATTGACGTACTTTGATTGCACCACTCCATATTTATATGTGCCTCATATTTCATCAGCAAACTTGGATTATCGGGTACAACATGACCACTGTGCAGTGTGACTCCGTTTTTCTCAAATGTATTACCTTGATCTCTCCTTCTATAAACTAGATATCCATCTTGATCAACAATTGTGACATCTTGAAATTTCTTAGGATAGTACTTGGAACACTTACCATCTTTCATGCAAGGGCATTTAGGATTTTCTAAACCACAAGGTCCATGTGCCATGTGGGTTTTCACCATATTATACAGTCTTGGATGTTTCAATGGATCGGGAACTTCAGCAGAAATGATTTTGTCTATGTCTTCAGGAGTGGGTTATTTATTTGATGGATGCAAGAAAATAAGAATGTGTGCATGTGGGAGACCCCTTTTCTGAAATTCAATTGTGTACATATATGAAAATATTTTCAAATGTTAAAAAAATAAATACCTATGAGAATTGGGTAAATAAGAATGTGTGCATGTGGGAGACCCCTTTATGTGTAAACATTGGATAAAGTAAAATGATAGCAAAAAAGAAATGGTAGACTTACATGCGAGAACCTTGCCTAAAACACCTTTCTTTGTCATGTTTCCTAGGAGGTTATCAAACTTCATTTTAAATATTCTAGCAATGATATCAGGTCTATCATGTGGCTTCAAATTTTGAGGACCAAGCAATCTTTGAATTTCTGGCCAATTTGGGCTGCATGTGAATGTAATGAAAAGATCTGGAAATCCCACCTTACTACAAAATGCCATGCCATCATAGTACAATTGATCCATAAATCGTCTACTCCCCCACATAAGATGATGGTAATATGACTCTTTTTCCTATGCTTGATCCATTTGTTTGTTCTTGCTCTACATTTATACTTGTATACTTTGACACTCTTAGTTTGGACTGATTTTTCCTAATCCATTTCAATCTCTCTCCTTCAAGCATTGTGTAACCATCCACCAAAAACTGTTGAAACAATCTTCTGGATGATAACAAAGTCTTTGCCTCATTGCACCTACTTTTGATTCTAAATGTTAGCCATTCTCGAATAGTTAGTCGGTTCCTTTGACTGTCATCAAAAATGTCAAGATCTCTGTGTGCAATGGCGTCTCTATATCTATCCTCTCCATAAGGAAAATTCAAGGGATACTGGTAAGACAAGTAAGCTGGATGAAACTCATCAATGCGTTGAAGTTGCCCCCCTTTGGCTTGCATTATAATGTCTCTTTCTTCAGCAGTGTCAATGTCACCAACAATTAAAGTTGCCACTTTAGAAACAGTTGGTTGATTGTACAATCTTCCATCAGTAGACCTAGTTGAAATCAATTTGAGTTTTAAATTATGAACATTGTTGTGATTGAGCCACTGTCTAGCCATTAAGAAACTTTTGGCATGTGTGTTATGTGTGTACAACACATCTAACAACTTTTGTATAGTCTCGGGCTGGATGTTGTTTTTGTTTCTACAACAATGACAAAAAACTAATTAGTGTGCATTATAACGATAATAAGATATAGGTAAATAAACATGATGTTTGGTTACCTGAGACCGTCCACTCTATTTGTAACTTCATTTTCAGTGCCATATATGTAAATTTGGGCAAATTTAGGTGGATGTCCTTCTGGTTGTAATAAACTACCAATTCGGTGGCAAGCTTGTCCTTGGATTCTAATAGTAGGTGGGCCACGACCATTATCAAATCTATTGTGCAACTTAGCTCCCGGTGAAGTGAAAGCAAACATCATGTTGTATGTCCTTATTTGTGACTGGAAATTCTTACTATCCATGGCATTATGATCAAACAGAAGATGTGATAAAGGTTGCGGTGGATGTTTTAAAAATGGAAGTTCGACTTTACCATTTCCACAACATAAAAAAAATTTGGGATTTGCTGAATGTTTCTCTTTGTGCATCCTTTCTTGATACCACATTATTGCTTTACAATATCGACACTCAATCAAAGGATCTCCCAAATCGAAGTACTCTGTGTATAATACAATAATTTTATAATTAAAGCAGTGAATAGAATAATAGTAAAAGTAACATTTTGTATTTACTCAAGATTTATGTTGGTTACCTTCATTGTTTATGTCTGGTTGGTTCGCTGTTGAAAAAGGTGGCAAACCATTTTCATTATTAAGGCTTTCATCTTCATCATATTGCATTGCTGTTGTAAACATACTAATTATATCATGAATTGTATGTGAAGAAGCATGTTTTAATTATACCAAGAACAGAAACACATGTGAATAAACAGGTATTATGAGATATACATTTAACAACAATTTCATCTTAAAAGGTATATGAGGATATTCAATGTAGTGTATCTCTTCACACCTATCCTTCAAATTTTAGTAAATAGAAGGATATGAGCAGGGACGTAAACTGGATTGAATTATTTGGTGCTAGCTTAGCCTAAAATTTCACAGTGCCATGACTCATATAGCTGCTTCTTGATATTTTGATTATTTTCCTCTCAGCATTCATGTTTAAAAGTTTTACAGGCTTGAAAGTTCGCCTGTTTTGCAAGGTTTAAAAGCGCCAAATTTCAGGAATCTGAGTTGAAATCTTACTACATTTGCTAGGCTGAATTAAATTCTGTTTGAAACTGATACCAATGGCTTGATTGAAGTAGGATAGATTTTCAACCTAATTTATGTCTTGCGCAGCTGCCTTAAGGCATAATAATAGCTATCAATTTGAACTGGGAAGTGGTTGGACTATTGTTTACTGTTTTTGTGCTTTATATGACTGTTTCTAAACCAGTACAGGTATGCATGTATAACTTTTCATGGTATAGTAATCTTGTGATCTTACATTAAGAAATATGCTACAACTGACTTGTTAAAGTAGTTGTGAATTAATAAATCATTTTAGAAAATATAAATGTAAGAGTTGTAGAATAAACAATATAAATTGTAAGTTTTTGGATCTACCTGTGAATGGATCATAGTCGAATTCATTTCTGTTATCATCACTGTCAAAATCAAAATTAGCCGTCAAGTAAATAAAGTAGAAGTATTTCTCATACTTGCTGCCACTGTTGTAGTTTCTGTGTAGCTATCATTAATTGGTATAGATCTTGCTCCATTACTTTGAGGGTTGTTTATAAAAGGTTATGTAAGTAATTAGAAGGATGATATAGTGAATAACAATACATAGAGACTAACTTAATTATCCTCTATGATGGAAACACTTACATGGATGGAAATGACGGAATTTTTATTACATTGCGACGTGGCATTAAGACAACACTACATGTTTGTGAACATGTTGTGTCGGAAATCGATGCTCTGTGTATGCTAAGTCCTTGATGGGATTGTTGCACCCCAAATTTTGACCCCTTAGATCCTCATCATCATTGTAGGATCATATTCATTTGATTAACTAACATTAATCCAGTTCAAGTTTATCTTTGTCAAGATGCAGATGAATTAGGGTTCCGTACCATCAAAATCGAGACTTCAGTGGTCCGATCAATCAATGTTTGGATTGATTCAAATTCAAACAAGATCAAGAATACAACATTGGGTCAAGTATGAATCCAATTTGAGGTGGTCACCCGGGGTTCGAGAACAGTGCAATTTGAGACACCCAATTAGGGTTTTTGACTGGAAAAAGTCAACTGTAGTTTGACCTTTGATTCAAAGAGTATTTCAATGATGGGATCAAGGTCCATTAAGCTCCCATAGTTTAGTAAAGTCCGTCCAAAGAGTTTCAAGTCCTCAGGATGTCCGGATCACCAACGGGTGACTCGGTAGACACCGATCGATCGCACGGTTGACCGAAAAGTCAACTCTTCAACCATAAGGAATTTCACTTCAAGGTGTGAATGAAAAATGTTCCTTATATCATATTACACCTCCCCATAAAATTTCATGACCATTGCATCAAGGGTTAGGAAGTAAATACAAAAATCGAGAATTAGGGTTTCGAAAGGGGCAAAACCATAACTCCTCAACCACACATCCAATTGAGGTGGTTCTAAGCTTATTTGAAAGGTCTTGACAAACCCTACAAAATTCCCAGTGGTCCATATTCAAAAAATGCATGGAATTGGAGTTATAGAAAAATCATTTTTCTAGTACAAAACACTTGGAGAAATTTCATTAAATTCTGGCCATACAAACCACCTTTTTCAGAACTTTGAAGGGTTTTTCAACCTAGTTCCATCAAGAATTTGGAAATTACCACA
This sequence comes from Lathyrus sativus, assembly GCA_963859935.3. Classification (NCBI taxonomy): domain Eukaryota; kingdom Viridiplantae; phylum Streptophyta; class Magnoliopsida; order Fabales; family Fabaceae; genus Lathyrus; species Lathyrus sativus. The sequence continues at coordinate 124,462,945 of OZ012738.1, read as the reverse complement.
ACATGAAAGTTGTAGAGCTACACAAGGGCTTTCTAAAAAGTGCAAGAACTCCTCAAAAGGATTTGTGAGCAGGAAGTTATGATGCATTGAAGTTGGGCCTGTCACACTTGAAATCCACTTGGTCCAACTTCTCAAAATCAGAATTGTTCATCTCTAACCACTCTCCACCCTTGGATCATGATACATTATGATATTCAGATGTGTAGAGGAAGGAAATGACAGAAAAAGAGAGGTTGAGGAGAGAGAGAGATGCAAGTTGTGATTTATGGAATAAAAATATTGAAATGTGTAAGAATGAGAGAGAAACTTTTTCTCCCAACTGCTGCAGTTGTGCCATCCTACCCTCTAAACTTAACTCAGTCATTTCATGTCAATATCCACTTGATATTTCTGATCTTCCTTGAGCCATGGAGCTGATATGGAGATTTTGGCAACATTTTGCAAGAAACTTCATCATATTCCCTCCAAAAGTGGTGAAAAACCAAATCTGCCCCAAGCTCCTCATGGCCTATAAATAGAGGTTTCTCCACACTCTATTTTACACACCAAAACTATCTCAAGCATCATAAGCATATAGTTCTCCTTCTTTCCCTTCTTGCTTGTAAGTGAAGAAAAGTCACGAAAACACTAAATTAGCCACTTTCCATTTTTCATACCAATCATTTGTCTAAACCCAAAAACACTTCAAAGACCATTCATACAACTTTAAAATGGCCATTTGAAGCTGTTCCCATTGTCACATTTCTCAGAAAAGCCACCAATCCAAAAGTCAACTCTCACACCCCATATTTTGACTTTTATGCATTTTAAGAGTCAAATCACTACATAGGTCTTTTCCATCTGTTTAAACCATACACACACCTCACATGTGTCATGATATAACTTTCCAAAGCATTGAAAACTATTGGTGAAGTACATTTCCTCAACTGTCCATAAAATTGCATTTTGCTTCAAAAAGGAAGGAGACTACAAGTTGGCTCAAAAGAGGAGGGAATTCTTGCTTTGTGCTGTTAGCTGGTTGAGAGGAATCTATCAGAGGTTAGTACTTATAAACCCCTTCCTTGTATGCATAAATATCATCAACACATGTTTGAATCCTAAACTTGAAAGTTTGGTTTATCACATTGGACTTGTTGTTATGTTTGGCTGCCTTTGAACTACAATCATAGAAAAAGCATACTTTGAGTGTGCTAAGGTTTGACTTAGGCAACATCATGTATTATTGGTTATGTTGAGAAGTATATACATTGTCATGTTGGTTTGATCTATTTATGTCTGTTGTCATGTTTTGGTTGTTAAATTGACATTGTTATGTTAATTACTCTTAGGACTTAGTATGTATACTAGGACTAGTTAACTGTCATTGGAGCACTATTTTAGGGTTGTTGTCAAAGCTTATGCTGAGTTTGAGTTTGTCAACTTGACATGTTTTAGTGTGTTGACTCTTTGATTCCAGTGTACATTATCCTTGATTTAGCATTGTAATGTTAAGATTTGTGGTACTAATCATGATAATTCCTTTGTTTGATTAGTGAATTTGTGACTTCATATGGTGATTTAGCTTGATGAAATAATTTGAACTTTGGCAATGTAATAACTGTTTTTGAGGGCTGAGTGTGTCGAATCCTACCTAGTTTTGTCAAGCTAGTTTTCTTATAGTAGAAGTTGATTTATGTTGTGACCTCCATCTAAGATTTTTGTTCAGAACTGAGATATGGTCAAGGTGTGCTTTGCTGCTGTCAGACCAAAACCATCTTGCTCTATTTGTTTTTTTTTATCTTGATTACCATGTTGAAGTTTGTATTCTTGATCTTTCAGTTTTTCTGTATCAACACTGGTTCAAAGTAACTGTTTTATCATGTATAATTGGGAGCAGTTTGTAGTTTAAGCTTGTTTGTCCCTATGTTCAAAGTTTCATTGTTGTAGAATTATGTGAATCAGAGTTTGTCAAATTTTTGATGACTCATTCTGTTATTTTTACTTTATGCTTAAGTGAGTGATAACACTGTGGTGTTGGAATAGACCGATTGTTTTGAACACTGTCAAGACCTGTTTTTCATGCTAAACCTGTTTTGAAACTTGATCTTTCAATGTTTTTGTTTCTGCCAAGCCTTTTTTTCATTTAAATTTCTAAATCCCTTTGAGGTTGTAACATTGCTGGTGGGCTGTTCAGCCATGGAATAAAGTTGTTTTCTGGTGAAAAGATGCACTAGCTGTTGTTGCAGCATTTGATGATTCATATTGGTTTTGCATATGTGGCTGTCAAAATTTGTTTTTCTTGCTTTTGTTTGTGTAATTTAAAAGCTGTCATTAAGGTAACCATCATTTTGGATTGGTAGCTGTTATGGAGGCCATTAGGAGTAATGATTGAAAACAAGGATGACCTGTGCATTTCCTTGATATGTCTTGTTGTCCAAGGGATGCTTGTTGATGAATCAGTCAATCTTTGAAAGCATGTTCAAGACAGCTTAGTTTGCTGTCAAAACCTGTGACCAAAACAACCTTACTTAATTTATGCCATGGTTTTGTTTTTATGATTTGTTGTGAATTATGCTTTGGGAATTCATCAATAAGTTTGGTTTGAATACTAAAACAGGCTGGCTGTCAGATTATCAAACTTTTGTTGTTTTCAAAATCATCTTTTTATTACAGTGTGATGTTTGTTTTTTCAACAGAGTCTCTACAATCATGCTGTTATGTTGAGAGTTTAGGCTAGCCTTCTTTTTTTTTATTTCAAACTTTGTCATTTGATTGATGATTTGGTAATTGGTATATAAGGGTCCATTGTATGATGTTTGGTGTGGTAATAGCCAGTTTGTTCCTGTCATTTGTAGATTGATTGATTGTCCTTAATACATGATTATATCTGTTATGTGCCTTTAGGCAGTTGCTTGAATTTTTTTTACTTTGAACCCTTTTGAGCTTGTTGCTGTTATGAATTTTCTGGAGCTATGATTGGAATTCATGGGTTGGAGTACCAAGAGCTCAATTGGTGGCTGCTGCCTAGACCAATAGAAGTTTGGATGAACATGGTTGTCATCCTACAAAACCTATACATGATCTGCTGCTCACTGTCTATTTTAAAATGATTTAAACACTGATGCTTTTGATTTCAAACATTACAGTCTTGTTTATGATAAGGTTCATGACCTACTGTATAAAAAATGTGTACATTGTGATACCATTCCTGTTTTGTTCCAAACTGCCTTGGATTTTGGATTTAATCATCTATCTGCCCAACTTATGTTGGCTCACCACTGTTACTTGCTTGCTAGCCATGTTAGAATTTGAAGTTGACCTTTGGTCTGTAGATAGGCAGTGCTTTTGTAAAAGCACTATAGTTGACATTCATTATGTATGCTATTGGAATTTTGATTTGAGGTTTGTACCATTTAGACTAGGATAAGTAAGCTCCAGCTTGTTGGCCCTACTGATTGGGAAATTTCTTTAGAAGGCTGAGGTTTGATCTAGATATTTCCCCTACCTGAAATGTATCTTCCCTACCTACTGTCATGAAACTAGGCCTTTGGTTTAAAATCAATTGGATTGATTGATTGGAAATTTTGCTGCCATCAAAAGAGAGGTTCTTGTTACTATCAAAGATGCTGCTAACAGTTTTGTTACCAAACCTATTGATGCTAGAATGTCTTGTGGAGAGTGAGTGTGAGGATTGACTAGATATCCTGATAAATTTCATTGGTCTGCATTCTGACTTGACCAGTTTGGGAGATATTTTCATAGGACTGTGGCTGTTTGTGAAATATCGTGAAGAGAGCTAACTTGTTTTTAGGTTAGATGAATTTGCTTTGATCATCTCAAACTGTATGCACATTACTGTTATTGATATTGCTACATGTACAATGCTTACATTCTGATGCATATGGAAACTAAACTAACAAGCAACAACACATACTACATTCCACTCCCATTTTGTGAACACTAACAACATCATCATCAGGCTGTGGTAGATTAGAATTTGCATTGTTTGGTTTTGTTTTTCAACTCTGCTGTCATAAACATCAAATAACAGTTGAAAATCTCTTTTTGCATAAGCATTACTTTTCTCATCTCTTGAACATGTTTTAAAACACATTTGAACATTGTATGGATGTTGGCTTCTAGCTACTGATGCATCGGTTGTGATCCCATGGTCATGTTAAAAATCACAAGTCACTCAAATGCCACACTTTGCACCAAATTGTTTTTTTCATTCATTCCACTACATGTTTGGAAGTTGCTCAGAGTATTAACTTGCTTTAAACACATCAGTTCATAAACTTAAAATTCCAAATGTTCTTCAAAACTCACATATGCATGTTCCATCGAATTCCTTTGTGTAAGCATGATTTTGAAAAATGGTTGATACTATCTTATTCCTCATCAAATTTCAAGTGGAATAGAGTCTTGTTTTATGAAAATTGATGAAGTTTTGAAAGAGTTCGAGTAAAATCATATTTCAACTTTTCCTTGTTTTTGCCTCAAGGTTTGCCCAGAATAACACGCGTGAAGGCTTATGTATTTTTTGGGGTGGGATAATCAACGGATGTATCGCCACCCCAGTGGTTATTGCCTTGCCATTAAAACGCCTATCATGCCTTGTGTCCTGGGTTCGAGCCCCAGCGAGGCATTTTTTGCTTCAATTATTTTCTTTTCTCGTTGTTTATATTTTATTCATTCCTTTCCTTTCCATACCAGCACGCGCATAGTGCTCCAGTGGTAGAGTTGGTGTGTTGGTAAACACAAGGGCCTGGGTTCAACTCCCAGCTTGGCCCTTTCTCTTTTTATTTTCATTTTGTTTATTTTTTTTATTATCATAAATCACCTAAACTTCCGAATTTCATAACTCATTCATCGTTCATTATTTTCAAACCGTTCTTTTTGCAAATTTTTCATTGTGATGTCTAGTTGTATTAAATGGATTTATAATTTCATAATTGCTTTTTTTTACAATGCTTTTGCATACTTGTTAGTAGACTTATTCTTAGGTCGTTACCTTACGTCTCGATTGAATTTCCCTATATGCCACGCTTATGTTTATCTTGTGAGATTTGTGGATATTTAATTTCTTCATGTTTGTTAACATGTTGAGATTTCATCTCTTGTTGGTTGTTACCATAACTTGTCGTTCTCTTCCTAAATTTTTGAGTTTAGCTGTTGCGATCATTTCTTGCGTACTTGATTGTCATCAATGCTTAAATATTGTTACCTTTGATATACTTTGGATTTATAACATGATTCTTTTAAGTTGTAACCTACTTGCATGAATGTTGCTTCAATCTTTGTCAAGATATGCACCCCCTAATCCTTGTTAAGATGATTGACTATTGGTTGTAACCCTTGATATCATTTGAAGTATATGCTCATTCAAATTGGCGTGCTTACTTGTTTTGATCTTATCTCCTTCATACCTCCTAAGTTACGAGGCTAAACTAATTTAATTGTGTGAGATTGTTATTTATGCATATTGTTGTTACGCTTTGAGTTTATAACATGATTTGTTTTCAAATTGATATTTGTTTACATGGTTGTCACCTTTATCATGTTTCCTAATCTTTGTTAAGACCGTACTTTCAATCTTGGTTAAGATATGCCTTCATTTTTCAAGATATGCCATTTGTAACATGCTTGTATATTTTGGTTGTAACCATTCATCTCACTTGAATTGCTTGCTCATTGTAATGTGTTGGTTAATCCTTGATCATAATCATTGTCTTCTATATTCCTCATGCTTGAATATGTTTATACTTTGTTAAGTATTTTCTTCCCCAAGTGATGGAACTCTCTAGTTCTCATCCATGTTGTCTCCCCTCTCTCCTTCCAAAGGAAAAGTCTCTCCATTGACCTTTGTGTCATGGATAGCTCATTACCCCTTTTGACTTTGTAAAGTCATCTTGAACCTTAGTTAAGATTAGAACCCATAAGACATTAGACTTTAAGTCTAAAAGACCCACCTTTACTAGGAGTGCTCCTCAACGTAGAACTTTAGGATAGATTTTGGTTAACCCTATGTGAGAATCATGGATATGATTACTTACTCCCCTTTCTTGAGAGTTCAACATAGATCTAGAGAGTTTTCTTAAACTCTACCCAAGCATGGATATGTTTGTTCCCCTTTGAACCTTGATCATAATCAAGTGTTCTTCATCCCTTGTGAGGTGAACTACGATTGCTCTGATTCTATGACGCGACGTCTTTGCGAGCAAACTTAGAAACTATCTTTAGGTTTTAACCTATACCCTTTACCCAACCCAAACATTAGCAAACATTTACCAACTTAGCATGCAAACAAACAAAAGGTTCCTGTAAAGTACTACAGATGTTTAGGATGTGAAATACCTACCCTATGCATAACCAACCCCCGATCCCCGAATCTCTTAGCGTTGTTGCTACATCGCGAAAAAGGTTCTTTCTTTCTTTAGACCTTTCCTTTGGATAAATTAAAGTCCGGTTGTAAAAGAATTAAGGTTCAAGTTAATTCAATAGCTTGATATCCTATTTTCACCGCAACAGATATGGCGACTTCACTGGGGAGACGTAAAACTTGAGGGTTTAGCCTAATTTGTTTAAATTGCATGCTATATTTGTAAATATTTGCTTAACATGTATATTTGTCAATATATTTGTTTAATTGTTGGATATTGGGTGCTTTGAGTGGTGAGACGGTCCTATACCCGGACTTGAGTGCAATTGTGATAAGATGGTGGTATATTCAAGAAGGCTTATAGGGAGTTGATTCCCGACCAAGATAACTTGAGAAACCACCGCTCAGTGTAGGCCCTCTTGAAAGTTTAGTATTGTTGATCGAGTATTCGTGAAAACAATGCTACTTTCAACGAAGGAGCCCATGACACTGTGGACTTTTAGAATACATTCTACCCCACTTTGGCCTTATTAGGACGTAGTGCGATGACTATAAGAAAGTATTTCCGAAATAGTTGATACGCGATACTACACTCAGACGAGATTCTCTTGAGAATATTATCGATTACCAAGTAATTTGGGAAGTTGATAATACCCGAAAGATGGGTTGATGACTCTGGGAACTTTGTAGAACCCGTTCGGCAGGTACAAATCAATCCATAGTACAATCTTTGGCGATGGGTAGGCCCTTGGACTCATGCTTGTCCTTAACCTTAAGTTTTTGTGCATGTGCATTTGCTTGTGTTTGCGTATTCATATCATCATGTCATCATATCATCATGTGGTTTCATGGAACTCAGACTTTGTTGTTTGTAAACATCAGAGGTCGTCATGAACAGTGAAAGAAAGAAGACTTTGAAGTAAACTTACAAGGGTTTTAACCTAGGTGACTTGAAAAGGTTGAGCACCTTAGTAACAGATCAAGAGGGATTTCAAAGCCGATATGGGAAGCTGTTGCTACTCTTGAAGATAAAGATGGATTGTGGACTCCTTTCTACTCTCCTCCAGTTTTATGACCCGCTCTACCACTGTTTCACATTCCCTGATTATCAGCTAGTGCCCACGCTAGAAGAGTATTCCCAGTTAATTGGGTTGCCTATTCTTGAAGATTCTCCTTTTCCGATTGCAGAGAAGGACCCTAAAGAGCAGGACATTACCAAAGCTACATGTTTGGGAGTGGATGATATAAAAAAGAATCTGATTACAAAAGGGGGAGTCTTTGGGTTAAAAGCAGAATTCTTGGTTGAGAAAGCTCAATATTACGCAAATCATTTAAGCATGGATGCATTCGAGGCTATCCTTGCCTTACTCATCTATGGTATATTCTTGTTTCCAAGCTTTGAGAATTTTGTGGACCTCAATGCCATCAAAATTTTCTTGAAGAAGAATCTTGTGCCTACCTTGTTAGCAGACACGTACCATTTTGTTCATCTGAGGAACTTCCATAATGGAGGAATGATCACTTGTTGCGCTCCTTTATTGTACAAGTGGTTCACTTCACACTTACCCAAAGCCAACGCTTTTTGGGATCCAAAGAAAGGATGGTGGTCACAAAAGATCATGGCTCTTACCCATTCCGATATTGATTGGTATAGTCGTGATTATGATGGGACAATGATTATTGACGGTTGTGGGGAATTTGGCAATGTACCTCTCCTCAGCATTAATGGAGGGATCAGCTACAATCCAATACTCGCCCGCCAACAATTGGGATACCCTCTAAAGGACAAACCCAAAAGTGTTCAAGTAGAAAGCATCTTCTTCAAAGAAGGGGAAGATAGTCAAGGATTAAAAGAGAAAATTCTAGAAGCTTGGAAGCATCCAAACAAGAAAGGAAAGAAAGATCTTGGAAGACTCAACTATGTTTCTTTGGAACCTACCTCCAATGGGTTCGGAAAAGAGCCGTCATACTAAGGATGCCGTATCCTAAACAAGAGCCTATGGCCTTAAAGGAAGAACGCCCGTTGGTCTTCATGTCTGAAGAAGAAAAGTTGAAAATTGCTTTGGTCAAAGCACAGCAAACTGAAAAAGATTGGAAGCACAAGTATCAGATAGTCATTGAAGAAAATGCAGAGCTCCAGAGACAACTCCAATTGAAAGATGAATAAATCCTCTCTTGTAAGAAGAGGAAAGCACTAGAGGAACCATATGAGCCACAGTCTAATCCATGGAAGATAATTGTGGACAGACTCATCATTGAGAAGACTCAGATGGAAAGAAAGATCGAGAAGCTCAACCTCAGGCTATTAGGAGAACCTTGATAGAATTCACCTAGTTGTTTAGTTAAAACTCTTGTAAGAGGAAACGATGTTTTGTAATCCGTTTTGTTAATCAATGAAATAACGACTTCTGATGTTCGGAAATATCTGAGTTCCATGACAATCATTTGCATTTGCATTTGCACTTCTTCTAACCATTCAAGGAAATTCATCTTTTTCTTTACAGGCAACAACATGGTAAGAAGAGACATGCTTCGAGTCCCGGATCTGTGATTAGGCCGTCTAAGAATGTTAACCAGACTTGTCCGAAACCTTGTTGCTTTCATAGCCAAATATGGGGACCTATTGCCATTAATAAGCGCTCCGATCAATGAGCCCGTGTTGCAAGCCTTGGTGGAATTCTATCATACAACTTACCACTGCTTCGTGTTTCCGGATTTTCAATTACTCCCGACCCTCGAAGAGTATAATGCTTACTTAAAGATCCCATGGACTTTTACGCTCCCTTATGGAAAACCAAAGAAGAAGGACTTAGCTAAAGCCCTGCATATCAAGCTGGAAGACTTACCACCAATGAGGTCGAAAGGAGGGTGGTATGGAATGGATGTCGGGCCTCTAATGGAGATGGCCGAGTATCACTATGAAAGCAGAAACCTGGGCATTTTTGAGGCGATTTTGGCACTACTAATATATGGACTGTATCTGTTCCCAAGCAGTTATGACTTCATCAGCGAAGAAGAAATCCTCCTTTTCATCCTCAAAAATCCGGTCAACACAATACTGGATGATACTTATGTAGTCATTCACCGTTTCGCCTTGTATGATTGTGAACGATTCTCATGTTGTCTTGCACTGCTCGACCGATGGTTCACTTCTCATCTGCCAAGGACCCATATCCTTTGGAGGCTGCCTACCAAAAGCGCATGGGTTTCTAAACTTGTCACTCTCAGACACCATGATATCACATGGTATGACACTAGCATCGGTGACCAAGTCATGATTTCCAGCTACGGAAATTTCCCCAATGTGCCTCTCATTGGGATAGAAGGGGTGATCACTTATAATCCTATTCTCGCTCGGCGTTAACATGGGTATCCTACCGGGCCCGAGCCTGAACCAGAAATGTTGAGGCCTCGCTTCTGTGAGACAGGTCGCAACCAAGAACTAGAAGAAAATGCTCAATACGCTCAAAGAGATCCACACCTCGTGGGCCCAACTCTAATAGAGAATGCAAGTTGTTTAACCACCAGGGGGTACCTGCTATGGTCAAAGGAAATTTCCTTAATCATGTTATACACTCATGACTATGAGATAACCATGGAACCTGAGGTCCCCGCAACTAGGGAAGAGCTAAGATACGCTTTGGTTAAAGCGCAAAGAGAAAACGAAGACCTGTGGGAGATCATCCGCCAGGATCAAGCTCATGTCAGAGTCCAAGAAGGAGAAGGGTCGTCTTGTTAGATTGATCTTTGTTTCACCATTTCCCTGCTTTCCCTAAAAAAGGATTGAAATCCTGCTTGTTGCATTTACTTTCATTGTAAGAAAAGTCTTGCTTTTTAGCAAAGGCCACTCTATTGTAATAGATTTCCAGCTATCAAATGAAAAACGCTTTTTAAGCATGTTGTTATGTGTTGGTCTAACTTTTTGTTTGTAAACGAAAATTTTGAGTTTCCTTGAATGGTTTATGCATCCGCATTTGCATGTCATCCTATACCAGTGCTGCATTTGGGGTTCCGCAGCTCATCTTTTGTTCTTGTCCAGAAAGAGAGAGAGGAGATAAGAAGTCATGCTGAGTACCCACAGATACAACACACGGTCCCAAGCTCAAAAGAAGATGGCAGATAACGACCAAAGGTTCGATCAAATGGATAATGACATTGAAGGGATCAAAGGGGACGTCAACTAGATCTTGGAAGCCCTCAACGTGATCAAAGCAAAAATGAATACACAACCTACAGTGATCTCCGAAGTTGCCACAGTAGCAGCCAAAGTCACAATAGCTCCTGTTACTTCAGCGGAGTTTCCCTATGGCATGTCCCGAGATTTTGTGCCACCTTTCAACAACATGCAGTCTTCAGGTCTCAATCCGTTGTTCGACTCAATAATCAGAAACCCCATTTTTACTCCAGCAGGTGGACCCACCACAGTACGACCAATCTTCGCCAATCCACAGCCAATCTTTGATATACCCGATGGATCCGAAGCTGAGGACGAAAAAAACGAAAAGTTAAGAGCGGAGATGGACATCATGGCCAAAAGGATGAGGGTCATTGAAGGAAATCGTGTCTTTGGATCTGATGCCAAGGATCTATGTCTGGTATCTGGTTTGGTCTTTCCTCAGAAATTTAAAGCACCAATCTTCGACAAATATGAGGGGACCGCTTGTCCTAAGGAACACTTAATCATGTACTGTAGGCGGATGGCTCCGCATATTGAAAATGATAAACTGTTAGTACACTGTTTCCAAGATAGTCTTAAAGGGGCTTCGGCCAAGTGGTATCTTGGTTTAGATCAACCTAAAATCCACAGTTTCCAAGACCTTTCAGATGCTTTTATTCAACAGTACAAGTACAACATGGACCTAGCTCCCGACCGCCGTCAGCTTCTCAGCATGACGCAGAAAAATACTGAAACCTTCAAGGAGTATGCGCAAAGATGGCACAGAACTGCAGGGCAAGTCGAGTATCAGTCTGGCAGTCAGCAACAGTATCGCACCAATAATCAACAACAATACCAGCAGCCGCAAGATCAACAACCTCAGAACAGGGCCCTGAGGGCAAATTATCAAGCAAATAAGCCAAAGATACAGCCTATTCCAATGAGTTACACCGACCTGTTTCCCATGCTAATAGAAAGAGGTTTGGTTAAAACGAGAAAATTAGGTGCTCCACCTAATCCACTCCCGTTCTATTACGATGCAAATGCCCGCTGCCCATTTCATGAGAATGCTCCAGGCCACAATCTCGAAGGTTGCTTCGCCCTTCAGCACCTAGTTCGTGAACTTATTGAAAAGGGAATTCTATTCTTCGAAGACAATCCGCCCAACGATAAGAGCAACCCTCTTCCAAATCATGGTGGATTCAATGCCATTACTGAAGAAGGGGAAGGGTCAGAAGACAAGAAAGTTACTACTGTTGGTGAGATCAAAGTGCCACTAGCAGACCTACACAAACGCCTCGCTCAGGCGTGGTCACTCAAGACATCTCACGAAGATTGCAAAGAATGTATGATGAATCCTGAGGGTTGTGACGCTGTGAAAAAAGACATCTGAGTTATGATTGAACAGGGAATGATAGAAATTGCCCACCGAAAAAAGGAAGAAGATGTGGCAGTCATCGAGCCTGTGTTTAACATACCAGGAGAATCCAATAAAGGAGCCGTACTCAGAGATGATAACAGTAACAAAGACTACAAGTACGTTCGGCCAGTATTTCGTGATGATGCACCCCCGAAATTCGGGAGGGGACAGACTAGGTTTGAGCCAAGGGGAGGATCCAAACCTCACCCAAGAGCCATGACACCAAAACAAGACTATTCATGGTGTGAAGGGATTTTCAAAGAAAAGAAACCAGTAAGTGTGGCCAACATTGCCGGTGAAAGCAAAATGACCCGAAATGGTCGTGTCTATCAACCTCGAACATACAACGAGGCTCCTCCACCAGCAGTTTCTGTTCAAAAGACGCCTGTTCCTCAGAAGCCTGTTCCGGAGACAACCACCGCCAAAGAACCTTTAGTTAGAGGAAAGGAAAGTCTCAAGAACGATGAAGAAGAGTTCTTAAGAATCATTCGACGAAGCGATTATAGGGTGGTGGACCAATTGAATCAAACACCCTCCAAGATCTCGGTCATGGCTTTGCTTTTAAGTTCTCCAGCACACCGCCAGGCATTGCTCAAAATCCTGACACAGGCCCACGTCACTAAAGATATTACAGTGGGGCAGTTCGACTCCGTTGTAGCAAATATCACTGCCTGCAACACTTTGAGCTTTGATGATAATGACTTGACGGCTGAGAAGCGCAGTCACAATTGTGCCTTGCATGTGTCAGTCAAGTGTGAAGAGGATACAATGTCCCGAGTTCTTGTTGACACGGGATCCGCCCTCAATGTAATGCCTAAAAGGACTTTGGCCAAGCTGGCATATCAAGGTGCTACCATGAGACCAACCTCTCTTATAGTCAAGGCATTTGACGGGTCCAGGAGAACTGTGATAGGAGATGTTGATCTTCCTATCCTAATTGGACCACAAATTTTCGAAGTCACCTTCCAAGTGATGGACATAAATCCGGTTTACAGTTGCCTATTGGGAAGACCATGGATTCATACAGCTGGCGCTGTCACTTCCACGCTCCATCAAAAAATGAAGTTTGTTGTGAATGACCAGCTAGTCATTGTCCATGGAGAAGAAGACTTAATGGTGAGCAACTTGTCATCTTTTCGGTATATTGAGGCTGATGAAGACTCTCTCGAGACAGCTTTTCAAGCGCTAGAAATAGCTCACGCTGTTCTAGTTGATGAATCAGACATAACCCAAGGGATATCATTTACCTCTGCTCAAAGTATTAAGGAAGCACTGAAGGCCGGAGTCCCACTGGGATGGGGAGAGGTCATCGAAGTCAATGCTCGAGCCAAGAATGATCGACAAGGGTTGGGTTATAAACCAACTCCGGAAGGCGAGCCAGAAGAAAGCACCATGAAGAGGAAGTCCTTAAAAGAGATATTCACCAGTGGCGGTGTGCAAGTCAATGCCATTATTGCTGAAGATGAGGACAGTAATCTGGATCGTCTAATAACTAGAGAAGGAGGAGCATTGCGCAATTGGGAGGCTGTTGAAGTTCCCATCTTTTCACCTTTAGAGTAATTCATTCTGCTTGTTAGCTTTGTGTTTTTCTTTAAAAATTTCCTAGTCTTGCCCAAGACCTGCGAATTATTTTGTATTGGGCCACTTTGCAAAAATTGAAAATCATTAATGAAAGAGTGTTTTTGTTAAAACTCTTGTTATTTGTTTTGCGCATCACTTTCACTCTTTTTGAAAAAATGGCAATCTCTTTTAAAAAAAAATAATAATAAAAACAACCCTTCATCTGCATGTCTGTGTGTGAGTGCCTGATTGTTCCTAAATAAAACATGCAAAATACCCCCATCAACCACAGAATCCTATGATCATTCGGTTCCTTCTACTAGCGGTTCATTTGTCTTTCAAGCTGAAGAAGAGAACGGAGAAGAGTTAGAAGTCCCAGAAGAGTTAAAGAGAATGGCTGAATACGAAGATGATTATATCCAACCCCATAAAGAGCACACAGAAGTCATCAACTTGGGGTCAGAGGAGGACAAAAGAGAAGTTAAGATTGGGGCATCATTAAGGCCAGAAATCAAAGACAAGCTGATAACAATCCTCAGAGATTTTGTTGACGTATTTGTTTGGTCCTACCAAGATATGCCAGGGTTGGATACTGACATTGTCATGCACAAGCTCCCCCTGAAACTAGAATGTCCTCCAGTCAAACAAAAGCTTCGCAGGTCGAGACCAGACATGGCGCTTAAAATCCGAGATTAGGTCAAAAAGCAAATAGATGCCGGCTTTCTAGCAGTAACCAAGTATCCAGAATGGGTGGCAAACATTGTACCGGTCCCGAAGAAGGATGGCAAGGTCAGGATGTGCGTCGACTACAGGGATCTAAATAAAGCAAGTCTGAAGGATGATTTCCCGCTGCCACATATTGACACTTTGGTGGATAACCCAGCAAGCTTTGCAGTGTTCTCGTTTATGGATGGATTTTCTGGTTATAACCAGATAAAAATGGATCCAGATGACATGGAGAAAACAACTTTCATCACACCATGGGGCACCTATTGTTATAAGGTAATGCCTTTTGGTTTGAAGAACGCAGGGGCAACGTATCAGAGAGCTATGGTCACACTCTTTCATGATATGATGCACAAAGAAATCGAGGTGCACGTGGATGATATGATTGCAAAATCCCAAAGTGAAGAAGACCACTTGGATCATCTGCTGAAGCTATTCAAGAGACTCCAAAAGTATCAATTAAGATTAAATTCAGCAAAATGCACCTTCGGAGTTCGCTCAGGCAAGTTACTTGGTTTCATCGTTAGTCAGCGAGGAATTGAAGTAGACCCTGACAAGGTTAAAGCAATCCAGGAGATGCCTGCTCCAAAAACTAAGAAACAAGTTAGAGGCTTCCTTGGACGTTTGAATTACATCTCCAGGTTCATCTCCAATCTGACTCCTACCTGCACACCGATCTTCAAGTTGTTACGAAAAGATCAAACAGTGGTATGGAATGAAAACTATCAGGATGCGTTCGAGAAAATCAAGCAGTATTGGCAAGAACCTCCAGTGTTGATCCCTCCGGTACCTGGAAGGCCTTTGTTCATGTATATGACAGTGTTAGAAGATTCAATGGGCTGTGTTTTAGGCCAGACTAATGAGTCAGGAAAGAAAGAACACGCAATCTATTACCTAAGCAAGAAGTTCACTGATTGCGAGAGTCGTTACTCTCCCCTGGAAAAAGCTTGTTGTGCGTTAGCATGGGCTGCCAAACGTCTGAGGCAGTACATGATTTGTCACACTACAATGCTGATTTCTAAGATGGACCCCATCAAATACATCTTTGAGAAGCCAACTCAAACAGGAAGATTAGCCCGATGGCACATGCTCTTATCAGAGTACGATATCCAGTATGTCGCTCAAAAATCCATCAAAGGAAGTATCTTGTCAGAACACCTTACAGAGCATCCTATAGAGGATTATCAACCGCTCAAGTTCGATTTTCCTGATGGAGATGTGATGTATATTCAGCGCACGAAACCAGAGCCTGGTCCAGAGGAAGGTCCCGAGCCGGGATCCTGTTGGGAGATGATGTTCGATGGAGCGTCAAACAAAAATGGACATGGCATCAGAGCTGTTCTGAAAAATCCAACTGGAGGGTACACTGCGGTCACAGCCCGATTTTGTTTCTCATGTACAAACAACATAGCAGAGTATGAAGCCTGCATCCTAGGATTGGAGGCTGCCATTGACCTCCGTATCAAAATCTTGGAAGTAATTGGTGATTCTGCTTTGGTGATATACCAACTCAAAGGAGAATAGGAAACCAGGGATGAAAAATTGATTCCTTATAAGACCCACATCTTAGAGATGGCTGAATATTTTGATGAAATTACCTTCATGCACGTACCAAGGGCAGAAGATCACATTTCCGATGCGTTAGCCATGATGGCATCCATGTGGAAAGTCCAGTTTGTCAACGAGGCACCTCTAATCCGCATCGAAAGAAGGACAGTACCCGCATACGTCATGGAAATAGACGAAGAATCTGGGGAGAAGCCATGGTTTCATGATATCAAGAATTTCCCTCAAAACCAAGAGTATCCCGCTAACGCGTCCACAATTGACAGAAGAGCAATACGAAGGTTGTCATCTAAATTCTTCATCAGCAACGACATCTTGTACAAAAGAAACCATGACATGGTCTTACTCCGATGCGTCGATGAAAACGAGGCGAATCTCATAATGACCGAAGTACACGAAGGAACCTTCGGCACCCATGCAAATGGCCACGCCATGGCTAAGAAAATCTTAAGAGCGGGTTACTTTTGGTTAACTTTGGAGACGGATTGCATAATCTTCGCTCGAAAGTGTCATAAATGTCAAGTTTATGCTGATAAAGTGCATGTCCCTCCACATCCTCTCAATGTGATGATATCACCTTGGCCTTTTGCAATGTGGGGCATAGATATGATCGGAGCAATAGAGCCAAAAGCTTCTAATGGCCATCGCTTCATCCTTGTCGCAATCGATTATTTCACCAAATGGGTGGAAGCAGCGTCATATGCAAATGTGATGAAGCAAGTGGTTGCACGCTTCATTAAAAAGGAGATCGTCTACCGATATGGTATCCCTAACCAGATCATCACTGACAACGGGTCGAATCTGAACAACAAAACAATGAAGGAACTTTGTGATGATTTTAAGATCAAACATCACAACTCGTCCCCTTACAGACCTAAGATGAATGGTGCAGTTGAAGCTGCAAACAAAAACATCAAAAAGATAATGCAAAAAATGGTCGTAACTTACAAAGATTGGCATGAGATGTTACCATTTGCTTTGCACAACTACCGAACATCAGTACGCACTTCGACAGGGGTAACTCCCTTTTCCTTAGTGTACGGGATGGACGCTGTGCTACCCATTGAAGTCAAAATACCTTCATTGAAGATCTTGGCGGAAGCCAAGCTGGATGAAGACGAGTGGATAAAAGAAAGATTCGATTCGTTGAATCTCATCGACGAGAAAAGAATGACGGCCATGTGCCACAGTCAAATCTATCAACAAAGGATGGCCCGAGCGTTCAACAAGAAGATTCGTCCCAAAGAGTATAGGGAATGAGAGCTTGTGCTTAGAAAAATCCTACCTACACAAAAAGACATGCGTGGCAAATGGATGCCCAACTATGACGGCCCTTTCGTTGTGAAGACTGTTTTCTCCAAAGGATCTCTGATTCTCGAGACTATGGATGGCGAACCCCTCAAGTATCCCATCAACTCAGACGCAGTAAGAAAATACTACGCTTGAAACGAAATACATAGAAGGAGGATTCCAGTGCCTCGACAAGACGAAAGCCCAATGTTTGAAAGATGACAGACGCTGGGGCAGACTCCTGTGCAGAATATTAGAAGAAAGGTCAACGCTTGTTGTTCTCGTCAGAAGCAGCAAAGCAAGTGAACTGGCAGTCGGAAGGACCGGATTATTAGGGGGTTCTGTAACCTTTTCTATTGCCATTTTTCAAAACTTATAAAATTCCCAAGGCTTTGCCTTTTGTAAATTTCTTGTCTATCAATAAAATCAGTTTTTGGCCAAATCATTGTTATGATCTGCTATTCTTGTTAAGCAATTTCACTTATTTGTTAATAAGAATTTTCATGAAAGAAAAGTGTTTTGAAAAACTTAAGTCTTTTTTTAAAAAGAAAGCACAATTTGACAAAATGATTGAAAAGTTCTAGAGGTAATGTGATGATGTTACACAGTTCTTGAAGTTGTGGAAATCGCTGTTACCTTTGACCGAGATAGATGTGTCTGACAGCAGTTCTAGCTATTAAGCTAAGACTTCCTCTCTGCAGAATTACGGAGATATTACTGAGAAAAGATTGTTATCTGCACCGAAGAAGGAAATGTCGCCTGACTTGAGGCATTTTGAAACTCAGCGTGACGAGTTCTCTCTTTGTTTGGTTTTCCTTTGTTCCTACGGGTCGTTCTGCGTCTTGCATACAACATCATGCCGGCATACGCATTTGTTTGCATTCCTGCCGTCGGGATCCTTTGGTCGTTACCTTTATCTTTGATTTGTTGTTACAAGTTCGCTTCAAAATTGACATCCTGGGGTTTCCCTATCTGCTTTGGGAAGCTAGTGGTGACTAGCAATGTCTAATTTACACAAACAGGGGGTTACTACAAATTTTCACCTTTGATTTGGTCGTCACCAACAAACTTTGAAAGACTAGTGGTTACTAGCACATGTTCAGAACTAACTACATTCGGTACAGTAATTCGGTCGTC
Source organism: Lathyrus sativus (assembly GCA_963859935.3). Lineage (NCBI taxonomy): Eukaryota > Viridiplantae > Streptophyta > Magnoliopsida > Fabales > Fabaceae > Lathyrus > Lathyrus sativus. Next base: position 124,444,729 of record OZ012738.1, on the reverse strand, counting down.
ACCAACTGTTTTTCAAACCCAGTTGATACTGATTCTGTTATAAAGCAAACCAATTGTTACTGGAGTCCCTCTGATTCGGTTTTCACCAATTTGGCTAAAAATCTAGTGGTTACTAGTATTGCCCTCTAAAAAACCAATGATCATTAACATTGGAGTTGGTCGTCACCAAAATTCCCTAAAAGTCCAATGATTATTGGCATCACCTTCAAATCCAATTGTCATTGGTACCCCTTGATTCAGTTATTACCGGTCTCTATAAGTTTAGAGGTCACTAGCCTTGTTTGGAAAATCTAGTGGTTACTAGCATTATCCAGAACCAATTGTTATTGGTATGCCTAGTTCGGTCGTCACCAATTGACCTAAGTCCAATAGTTATTGGCATCGCTTGAAGCGGGTCATTATCTTCTGGTCGTTACCAAACTTTGTAAAAGAAGGAACCAATGGTCATTGGTTTCCCTGGACTCGGTCGTCACCAAAAGCCCCAGTTAAGTCTAGTGGTTACTAGCATTGTCCAGAACCAATTGTTGTTGGTATATCTTGATTTGGTCTTCACCAGTCTCCTCTAAGACCAGTGATTACTGTCATTGATTGAAAACTAATCGTTATTAGTACCGAAAGTTGATTGTTACCAACTTCCCCAGCCAGGGGCCTGTTGTTTTGACAACATTGCTTGGAATTTCCCAATTGTAATTGGAAATTTGATTTGGTCGTCACCATATCCCAAGGAAGTCTAAGGATATTTAACACTTCTTAGAAATCGTTATTGTTTTGGTCGTCACCATATCCCCAGGAAGTCTAAGGATATTTAACACTTCTTGGAAACCGTTATTGATTTGGTCGTCACCATATCCCCAGGAAGTCTAAGGATATTTAACACTTCTTGGAAACCGTTATTGTTTTGGTCGTCACCATATCCCCAGTAAGTCTAGTGGAAACTAGCATTGTTTGAAGCTATTTGTCATTCTGGTCGTCATCAGTCTCCCCAGTTGAAGCTTTTGCTTTTCCAGTCGAGTGCCGGAGAACTAGTGGATACTAGTTTCCCCGGCACGTCCGGTCTTATTTCTAACCTTTTCCTGAAGATCCCGTTTGAACTCTTCGTTATAGGAAATTTTTCTCAATCTGGTTATCCCCAGTGAGAATCGTGTCTTTGTTCCGTCTTTTCCCCGATGAAGTTGTGCTTCCCCAGTGGATTCATTCCCCAGCAAAGTTTTCCCCATTGAGTTTTCTTTCCCCACTGTGGTTTGCATTTCTTTTCTTTTGTTTCCCCATTGAAGAATTGTCATCTTCCCCGGCGGGTTTCATCATCTGGTTACCCCCAGTGAGGATCATATCTCCTTTCCCTAATGAAGGTGTGTCTTCCCGGGTGAAATTTGTGTCCCCTGCGTGAGATATTTCTTTGAACAACATCGTTAGTCATGTTTGAACTATTCTGCTTACTTTGCCTTGAATCTTTCCCAAGTGTGTTGGGTCACTGTGAGTGGTTACTCGTCGTTTTGCCGTTCTTTCATATTTGTTCGTGTGTCTGCATCTGACTGACATTCAAGCCTCATATAACATCATTTATATTCATGGCATATTTGCATTTATCCTTTTGCATACCATCAGATCTAAGGGACAAAATTTCTGGTTTGCTATATCTAAATACCTTTCACTGCGATTCTATGAGGATTGTCATGTCTCATTACCATCTAGTGAAGATATTCAAATAGGGACATCTGTTGCACCCCAAATTTTGACCCCTTAGATCCTCATCATCATTGTGGGATCATATTCATTTGATTAACTAACATTAATCCAGTTCAAGTTTATCTTTGTCAAGATGGAGATGAATTAGGGTTCCGTACCATCAAAATTGAGACTTCAGTGGTCCGATCAATCAATATTTTGGATTGATTCAACTTCAAACAAGATCAAGAATACAACATTGGGTCAAGTATGAATCCAATTTGAGGTGGTCACCCGGGGTTCGAGAACAGTGCAATTTGAGACACCCGATTAGGGTTTTTGACTGGAAAAAAGTCAACTGTAGTTTGACCTTTGATTCAAAGAGTATTTAAATGATGGGATCAAGGTCCATTAAGCTCCATTGGCTTAGTAAAGTCCGTCCAAGGATTTTCAAGTCCTCAGGATGTCCGGATCACCAACGGGTGACTCGGTAGACACCGATCGATCGCACGGTTGACCGAAAAGTCAACTCTTCAACCATAAGTAATTTGACTTCAAGGTGTGAATGAAAAATGTTTCTTATATCATATTAAACCTCCCCATAAAATTTCATGACCATTGGATCAAGGGTTAGGAAGTAATTGCAAAAATCGGGAATTAGGGTTTCGAAAGGGGAAAAACCATAACTCCTCAACCACACATCCAATTGAGGTGGTTCTAAGCTTGTTTGAAAGGTCTTGTCGAACCCTACAAAAGTCCCACACTGGTCCATATTCAAAAAATGCATGGAATTGGAGTTATAGAAAAATCATTTTTCTAGTACAAAACACTTGGAGAAATTTCATTAAATTCTGGCCATACAAACCACCTTTTTCAGAACTTTGAAGGGTTTTTCAACCTAGTTCAATCAAGAATTTGGAAATTCCCACAACATAAAAGTTGTAGAGATACACAAGGGCTTTCTAAAAAGTGCAAGAACTCCTCAAAAGGATTTGTGAGCAGGAAGTTATGACGCATTGAAGTTGGGCCTGTCACACTTGAAATCCACTTGGTCCAACTTCTCAAAATCAGAATTTTTCATCTCTAACCACTATCCACCCTTGGATCATGATACATTATGATATTCAGATGTGTAGAGGAAGGAAATGACAGAAAAAGAGAGGTTGAGGAGAGAGAGAGAGAGATGCAAGTTGTGATTTATGGAATAAAATATTGAAATGTGTAAGAATGAGAGAGAAACTTTTTCTCCCAACTGCTGCAGCTGTGCCATTCTACCCTCTAAATTTATCTCAGTCATTTCATGTCAATATCCACTTGATATTTCTGATCTTCCTTAAGCCATGGAGCTTATATGGAGATTTTGGCAAGATTTTGCAAGAAACTTCATCATATTCCCTCCAAAAGTGGTGAAAAACCAAATCTGCCCCAAGCTCCTCATGGCCTATAAATAGAGGTTTCTCCACACTCTATTTTACACACCATAACTATCCCAAGCATCATAAGCATATAGTTCTCCTTCTTTCCCTTCTTGATTGTAAGTGAAGAAAAGTCACAAAAACACTAAATTAGCCACTTTCTATTTTTCATACCAATCCTTTCTCTAAACCCAAAAACACTTCAAAGACCATTGATACAACTTTAAAATGGCCATTTGAAGCTGTTCCCATTGTCACATTTCTCAGAAAAGCCACCAATCCAAAAGTCAACTCTCACACCCCATATTTTGACTTTTATGCATTTTAAGAGGCAAATCACTACATAGGTCTTTTCCATCTGTTTAAACCATACACACACCTCACATATGTCATGATATAACTGTCCAAAGCATTGAAAACTATTGGTGAAGTACATTTCCTCAACTGTCCATAAAATTGCATTTTGCTTCAAAAAGGAAGGAGACTACAAGTTGGCTCAAAAGAGGAGGGAATTCTTGCTTTGTGCTGTTAGCTGGTTGAGAGGAATCTACAAGAGGTTAGTACTTATAAACCCCTTCCTTGTATGCATAAATATCATCAACACATGTTTGAATCCTAAACTTGAAAGTTTGGTTTATCACATTGGACTTGTTGTTATGTTTGGCTGCCTTTGAACTACAATCACAGAAAAAGCATACTTTGAGTGTGCTAAGGTTTGACTTAGGCAACATCATGTATTATTGGTTATGTTGAGAAGTATATACATTGTCATGTTGGTTTGATCTATTTATGTCTGCTGTCATGTTTTGGTTGTTAAATTGACATTGTTATGTTAATTACTCTTAGGACTTAGTATGTATGCTAGGACTAGTTAACTGTCATTGGAGCACTATTTTAGGGCTGCTGTCAAAGCTTATGCTGAGTTTGAGTTTGTCAACTTGACATGTTTTAGTGTGTTGACTCTTTGATTCCAGTGTACATTATCCTTGATTTAGCATTGTAATGTTAAGATTTGTGGTACTAATCATGATAATTCCTTTGTTTGATTAGTGAAGTTGTGACTTCATATGGTGATTTAGCTTGATGAAATAATTTGAACTTTGGCAATGTAATAACTGTTTTTGAGGGCTGAGTGTGTCGAATCCTACCTAGTTTTGTCAAGCTAGTTTTCTTATAGTAGAAGTTGATTTATGTTGTGACCTCCATCTAAGATTTTTGTTCAGAACTGAGATGTGGTCAAGGTGTGCTTTGTTGCTGTCAGACCAAAACCATCTTGCTCTATTTGTTTTTTTTATCTTGATTACCATGTTGAAGTTTGTATGCTTGATCTTTCAGTTTTTCTGTATCAACACTTGTTCAAAGTAATTGTTTTATCATGTATAATTGGGAGCAGTTTGTAGTTTAAGCTTGTTTGTCCCTATGTTCAAAGTTTCATTGTTGTAGAATTATGTGAATCAGAGTTTGTCAAATTTTTGATGACTCATTCTGTTTTTTTTACTTTATGCTTAAGTGAGTGATAGCACTGTGGTGTTGGAATAGACCAATTGTTTTGAACACTGTCAAGACCTGTTTTTCATGCTAAACCTGTTTTGAAACTTGATCTTTCAATGTGTTTTGTTTCTGCCAAGCCTTTTTTCATTTAAATTTATCAATCCCTTTGAGGTTGTAACATTGCTGGTGGATTGTTCAGCCATGGAATAAAGTTGTTTTCTGGTGAAAAGATGCACTAGCTGTTGTTGCAGCATTTGATGATTCATATTGGTTTTGCATATGTGGCTGTCAAAATCTGTTATTCTTGCTTTTGTTTGTGTAATTTAAAAGTTGTCATTAAGGTAACCATCATTTTGGATTGGTAGCTGTTATGGAGGCCATTAGGAGTAATGATTGAAAACAAGGATGACCTGTGCATTTCCTTGATATGTCTTGCTGTCCAAGGGATGCTTGTTGATGAATCAGTCAATCTTTGAAAGCATGTTCAGGACAGCTTAGTTTGCTGTCAAAACCTGTGACCAAAACAACCTTACTTGATTTATGCCATGGTTTTGTTTTTATGATTTGTTGTAAATTATGCTTTGGGAATTCATCAATAAGTTTGGTTTGAATACTAAAACAGGCTGGCTGTCAGATTATCAAACTTTTGTTGTTTTCAAAATCATCTTTTTATTACAGTGTGATGTTTGTTTTTTCAACAGAGTCTCTACAATCATGCTGTTATGTTGAGAGTTTAGGCTAGCCTTCTTTTTTTTTTATTTCAAACTTTGTCATTTGATTGATGATTTGGTAATTGGTATATAAGGGTCCATTGTATGATGTTTGGTGTGGTAATAACCAGTTTGTTCCTGTCATTTGTAGATTGATTGATTGTCCTTAATACATGATTGTATCTGTTATGTGCCTTTAGGCAGTTGCTTGAATTTTTTTTACTTTGAACCCTTTTGAGCTTGTTGCTGTTATGAATTTGCTGGAGCTATGATTGGAATTCATGGGTTGGAGTACCAAGAGCTCAATTGGTGGCTGCTGCCTAGACCAATAGAAGTTTGGATGAACATGGTTGTCATCCTAGAAAACTTATACATGATCTGCTGCTCACTGTCTATTTTAAAATGATTTAAACACTGATGCTTTTGATTTCAAACATTGCAATCTTGTGTATGATAAGGTTCATGACCTGCTGTATAAAAAATTTGTACATTGTGATACCATTCCTGTTTTGTTCCAAACTGCCTTGGATTTTGGATTTAATCATCTATCTGCCCAACTTATGCTGGCTCACCACTGTTACTTTCTTGCTAGCCATGTTAGAATTTGAAGTTGACCTTTGGTCTGTAGATAGGCAGTGCTTTTGTAAAAGCATTATAGTTGACATTCATTATGTATGCTATTGGAATTTTGATTTGAGGGATGTACCATTTAGACTAGGATAAGTAAGCTCCATCTTGTTGGCCCTACTGATTGGGAAATTTCTTTAGAAGGCTGAGGTTTGATCTAGATATTTCCCCTACCTGAAATGTATCTTCCCTACCTACTGTCATGAAACTAGGCCTTTGGTTTAAAATCAATTGGATTGATTGATTGGAAATTTTGCTGCCATCAAAAGAGAGGTTCTTGTTACTGTCAAAGATGCTGCTAACAGTTTTGTTACCAAACCTACTGATGCTAGAATGTCTTGTGGAGAGTGAGTGTGAGGATTGACTAGATATCCTGATAACTTTCATTGGTCTGCATTCTGACTTGACCAGTTTGGGAGATATTTTCATAGGACCGTGGCTGTTTGTGAAATATCGTGAAGAGAGCTAACTTGTTTTTAGGTTAGATGAATTTGCTTTGATCATCTCAAACTGTATGCACATTACTGCTAGTGATATTGCTACATGTACAATGCTTACATTCTGATGCATATGGAAACTAAACTAACAAGCAACAACACATACTACATTCCACTCCCAATTTTTGAACACTAACAACATCATCATCAGGCTGTGGTAGATTAGAATTTGCATTGTTTGGTTTTGTTTTTCAACTCTGCTGTCATGAACATCAAATAAAAGATGAAAATCTCTTTTTGCATAAGCATTACTTTTCTCATCTCTTGAACATGTTTTAAAACACATTTGAACATTGTATGGATGTTGGTGTCGCTTGCGCGAAAATAAGGTGCCGGCATGACAGAAGAGTCGCCACCTTTCGTTATTTATCCCTCAGAGCGGGAAAGGAAACGATCGGAAAAACCTGACGAATAAGGGTAAGACAAGGTCATCGCAACCATTGTCTGGGTTCGGGAGTCGGTTACGCAAGGGGAAGGTATTAGCACCCCTCACGTCCGTCGTACTCGACGGGATCCTCGCTTGTTTGTTTACTTGGACGGGTTGGTTATAATCTATCTACCTATCAAGGCTGGCTGAAAAAGAAAAGAAAAATGACTCGGCAAAGCGTCGCACTTTATGCCTACGTATTCCCGTCTGGAACGAGAAATCAGAGTCAACGTAGTTCGGCCTACGAAGGATTACGGGGGAAAGGTTGCTCGCTAGGATGTCGCATCCTATGCCTACGTACTTTCATCTGGTATGAAAGATCAGAGCAAACGTAGTTCGGGAAACTACGGGAAAAAAAATGGCTCAACTAGGAGGGAGACTATCAAGTCCTACTGTTATCATGCCATGGATTCATCCTATGGTTGAGGTTTGAACAGGGAACTCCTAGAAGTTGTCATGCATAGGTTTCAACCTAAAAGTCTATCATCAAATCCTTATCAAAGGAAATGAGAGTCCTAAGGGATCATGTCAAGGATACACCAAAACAGACAAAAACATCAGCTTTAACAGTAAAATGCATGCAATGCAAGTGAGGGAGGAAATGTGTGTGGGGTGTCAGCCTCCACAAGCTCGTCTCGACCTCAAGCCAGTCATGAAATAACAGTAATCATACTGAAAATAAACAACATACTATCAAGCAATGAACAGATAAGAGAAATGAAGTGCCAACAGGCCAACAAAACACACATGCTTGAGAAAGAAAGAATCTACTCTCTAATCCTGACCCTAATCACAGAATCTAATCAAATCTAAGCAAAGCCCTCAAGCAAAACCTAAACAGGAGAAATCAATCCCAGTCTTCAAGCTTCAGAACAAGCTTACCAAAGAAAGGGAGCTAAGCAAGCAGACTCATAGTGTCTTCCTCAGGAAAGCACTAAGAGGTGTATACTCAGGAGTCATACCCTATGTGGCTCAACCACTGTGATCAGTTTATATTCCTCCTCAGGAGAAACTAAACTCACAAGTAGGCTCCAACATCACTGGATATTTAGGAAATCCTATCTGAACTAGTGGAGCTAAGTGAATAGACTCATAGGACCTTCCTCAGGAAAGTACTAGGAGGCTTCCACTTAGGAGTTGTATCCTCTGTGGCTCAACAACTGTGATCAGTTTACATTCCTCCTCAGGAGAAATTAAACTCACAAGTTGGCTCCAACATCATTGGATACTTAAGAAATCCTAGATAAACTAAGGGAACTAAGTGAATAGACCCATAGGACCTTCCTCAGGAAAATACTAGGAGGCTTCCACTTAGGAATTGCATCCCATGTGGCTCAACAACATGTGATCAGTTTACATTCCTCCTCAGGAGAAATTAAACTCACAAGTTGGCTCCAACATCATTGGATACTTAAGAAAGAGGTGAGAAGAAAGAATGAAAGTCATTCATAGTGCCTTCCTCAGGAAAGTACCATGAACTCCCTTCAAACTTCAGGATCTCAAACCTCACAAACAGGGAACAAGCCAAGCTCTGGGTCTCTGAGTCTTGATCTGCAATCTTCACTTCATCTTGCTCTCCAACAAGGTCTTCAAGGCAACACAAGCCCCTCAACAAATTCCCCCACAACAACCCCCCCAGAGATGAACAGATAACCACAGGGGAGACAAAATCAACAGGCAACTTCAGAAAATACCTAAAAATACTAAACCAAGGGGGAAAAATCTAACAATTATTCACAAGGGTCTACAAAGTCTACTCATAACATCTACATAGGCCTCTACCTAAAAATCAAGACAAAACTCAAGCAAAGAAAGGAATTCATCACCTAAACACAATTTAAACCCTAATTAGGATGCCCTACATCAACCCTAATCAAACTAATCAAAACTTAATTCTAAAATTCTAGAAAAAATCCTATGGGGAACTATGATTCATCATCTAATTGCACAAAAAAGAATGGATTAAAAACCCTAAGGGAAGGTCCTAAAATAATTTCTACAAAATCATGATACAAAACTAATCATTATAAAAGCTATTTAAAAGGAAAATCTATTAAAAATACTAAACTAAAAAATAAAATCCCATTTTTATTTTTAATATTTTCTACACATTATCATCTAATCATAGAAAAAAGAAGAATTAAAAAATCATCTTTTATCAATTATTTATGAATTAATCAAAACAGAAAAAATAAAAGAAGAAAATAAAAGAATTTAAATCAATTAAAGGGAGGGGGGGTATGAATAGCACCTCACGCTAGTTCAAATCATATGGGCCAGAAAAAAGGGGGGGGGGGGCGAATAGAAAGCTGAGCCCAAGCGCGGTTTAATGAAACGACCGCGTTTCAATTATTTGAATCTTTCCCTCCATCTCAGATTAAACCGTGGCCGTTAGATCTGATTAATTGGTCAAACCTAGAGACTGATCTAAGGGACCTCCTTCATCGTCCCAAACGCAACTAGGGTTTTCAGAACCCTCTCCTCCATGCCCTAATCTTCCTCTCCCTCGTTCTCTCTGCTCAGGCCATGGTTTCACACGATTCCAAAACAAAAAAAGCTCTACTACTCAAGAGCAACACAACCATATGCTCACCTTCCCCTAACTCTCCCTAGATAACCCTAACAGAAGACTTCAAGATCATGGTTCCACCATGTTCACCTGAGACCGACCATGGTGAAACTTCAACCTAAGGATCTAACCCTGCTCTTCATGCTACCCTAGTCAACCTGACCTAACTCATGCTAACTAAAACGCCCTAAACAACTAGTTCTTGAAGATTCAAGAATCACTCACCTGCCATGAAACCTCACGCAGAGCTCTCAAACTCTCAGAAATTGATCCTCTATCCTAACACATTAATTCTACACCTAAAGAATGAACTAAAACTACATAAATTAAGAGGATTAAGGAGGAGAAAGAACCTGTCAAGTAATGATGGAGAAGGCTCGTGGGGATGCTTGCAGGCCTTGAAATTGGTTCAAGATGTTCCTTGGATGATGAGAAACTTTCTGTTTGCAAGAGTTGTTGATGGAAGATGCTTGTGATGGAAGAAAACTCAAGTTGCTTGATTGTGAAGGTAGCTCTTTAATGGCAATGTATCTCTCTCTTTCTCCTCTGACTTGACTCTCTATCACCAACCTTGAACTCTCTTCATGGCATTCTTTTTATAATGATCATTGGATGTGTCTAGATTCATCTAGGATGTGGTGGAAGTTTCTTGAAATTCTCATGTGATGACAAGTTGGAAATTTCATCTCCCATGCTTCATGCCTTACCATTTGGTCTTAAAATATCTTTTCATGAGATATTGAGAAGGGATGAGTGAAAAACAAGTTCATCTTTGGCTTGTGTAAGGTTTTTCAACATTGCCTTCTTTTTCAAGTAATAACTTTTCAAAGCATCACCCATTTTAAAGCTCCAAATCAAAATTCTAGCTAAACCAATGTTCTCAAAATGGTTTTTCCAATCAAAATGATATATTGGATGACCTATTTTGGGTTTGTGGATCTTCCAAATCACTTTTCAATTTCAACTTTTCAAGTTTATAAGCCATTTTTAGTTCATTTTTGACCAATCATGTAATCTCATGCTATGGGCTTTTCCAACAATCAAATTCATTCTCAAAGTCTCAGAACCATCTGAGGAGCACCTACAATTTTCAAACTGTGAGGCACACAACCCTGGTTTCAAACCACTTCTTCTGAGGATCTCTTGAACTTTCTGATGAAGGTATCCACTTTCAAACACTCAATGAATAAATAATTGTTGGTCAAATTTTGGGGTGCAACAGCTGCCCCTATTCAAACGGCTTGAACCTGACTGGGTGAGAAGCGAACGGCTCTCAACCAATCAAGGTACAAGACGGTTGAATATCGGTAAACCCGAAAATTTGCCAACTGCACGAGCACACGGTACTCTGCGGGGAACAAACCTTTGAATCCTACAACACTAGCTGCTCAACAACTAGCTGGAGAACCAAAGCTGACATCACTGCTGGAGAAACATCTTCGACTTCAATCAGAAGACGTATCATTCACTTGATCGCAATCAATCATCACCTCAGGATAACTGACTTGGTCTTCAGACCCACGCGAATCATGCTGTTGTATCTACAACCTCTGGAACCTTATCTTCATCCACCCGTTGATTCTTCAACACGGAAATCTGGACTTGCAGGAACCTTCTGATATCGCCTTCGGGCGCTTACGAAATCCATCTTCAGATTAGACATCGTGGTTGGAGCAGACATATCATGCTGCTCTGGTCTTCAAGAATCATCTTAACCAAACAGATCCGTCGGGCATCTTCAAGAACCGTCCTGAACTGATAACCTTTCTGGAGCAAACCTTCTGGTTGGGTATTCCCGAAATCTTCCTGGGCAACTCTTGCTGGAGGCGCCGTTGGGGAGCTCAAGTATCATACTAGGCGAACCACTCGGGAAGCTGTACTGGGGTCTTAAGAATCGTCTTAAGCAAATGGCCCTGCTGAGGGATTTGAGAATCATCTCGAACCGAAGACTTCGCTGGGGATCTCAAAAATCATCTTGAGCGAGCGACTGCGGGGATCACACCGGGGTCTTTTAGAATCATCTAAGAAAACAACCTTGCTGGGGAGAACATCAAGAATCGTCCTGAGCAACCGATCTTTTGGTGGTACACCTGTTCAACAAGGATGATAATGACCTAGAGCATGCTTATGATGCGTATGCTTCGGCGTCATGCCCCACACAGTGGGAATGATATGCGTTTATGCTAAATGCTGTGCAATCATGCACAATGCTATGCAGCGTTAAATGCTATGCAGTGTTAAATGCTATGCAGTCATGCACAATGATGCGATCCCATCAGCAAAATAAATGCCGAAGGGGGGAAATCCTCCTGTCAAGGAGAAAGAACCACTCAGGTAGAGGAATCATCCTGCTGAGGAGAACGTGAACACGCCAATATCAATCAGGCTCTGTCTGGGGAATTGATCTTCCGCGAACTGCTGCAGGGGAACAACTTCAGCTGACTGCTGCAGGGGACGAAGCTCTACGAGAACTTGGGTCTGCTGATATCAATCGCGAGAATGAACTGTGCGGCCGTCTCGGCTACTCTTCTGGGGATGACCACTCTGTGGGGAACCAACTTCAGCTGCTCAACACTCCACTGGGATTAAAATCAATCATGATCTGATCAACTTCCAAGGATTCGGCCCTTCTGGATATCTGCAAACTCGGCTTGAGGGAGGAGAAATCATTCTGCTTCGATGGAGAGAGTGCGATTCTGGGGAACCACAGCATTAGCTGCCCCACGCTCTGCTGGGGAACATCGATCATGATCTGACCGACTTCCAAGGATTCTGCTTTTCTGCGGACTCAACCGGGGAGAGAAATCATTCTACTTCACTGGAAAGTAAGACTCTTGATGAGGAATTCGATTCTACTGGGGAAGAAAGGAATCATCTGACTTCGGGGGAGAGTACAACTCTGCAAGGGAATACAACATCAGCTGTTCCAACACTCTACTGGGGAAGAGGGAGTCATTGGACTTCAGGAGAGAGCCCGACTCTGGTGAGGAATCTCAATTCCACTGGAGAAGAAAGGAATCATCTGACTGCATAATCCGGTATATGACTAGCTTCTTACGAATCCTGCACTTGTGACCCGGTGCGGGGGGAAAATCCTGCTTCAGTGACTTTACTGGGAAAACACGAGCTTCGGCATCCGAACATTTCTATGAAGTCTGCACTTGTGACCCGGTGCTGGGGGAAAGACGACATCATTCTTCGACGCTTGGCTCAGCTGATGAGGTGACATTCCTTCAGGATGCGCCTGCTTGGGGAAGAGAATCACCTCTTCCTGGGGAAGACATATCAATGCTCACCATCTGATTCTGATTCTGCGGAGGAGAGACTACTGAACTCTGCTGGGGAAGGAGGACTCATCCTGCTTCGGGGATACGCACGGCACATCTTCTGGCAAGTGCTACACCTGCAACAACACAAACAAACAGACAAGATACCCTCCTCAAAGGGGCCTATCCAGGTTATTATCTCGTGACAATGTTCCGTTAGTTAATTGTTTCAACAATCAATGGGCCTAGGCCCGCAAGTTTATGTATGCGCATTTTATCAAAAAACACATCGGCGTTATCATTCGCAAACAAAACAGATAAATGCTAAACAGACAAGTAGAATTGCTGAATAATGTGCATTTTATTGATAATGAACCCCTGAACGGGCAAAAATGTTTTACAACAGAGGCAAGCTCCTGGAATGAGGAAGCCGCGCAAAAAGAAAACATAAATATACATCAGTATATACAAATGTCGGCAATCGAGGCGTAGACGAACACCATGAGTTGATCCCTCTAAGACCCACTCGACTTCGATACTTCTCCGATGCTTCAGCTTTGGAAGAGATTGATTCAGATAAACGGCCCTCAGGTCTTCCGAACCACTAAACAATGAAAGTCCATACGCGGAACGCAGCCATTTGCTTATTCAAATCCCTAACTTTTGCGTGAACCGCCCTTTCGGGTTTTCAGTTCACCGGGATACCCTTTTTTGCCGAAGCCGCCCAGTGTAGGTTTTCGACTTCGCGGGTGTACATTTTTTCAATATATCCCTAATTTTTGCCCGAACCTTTTATTCTGTTTTTGGTTCGCCGGGATGCCCCTTTTTTGCCTGGACTCTTTCCTTTTTTGTCCAGCGGGTCGCTTTCAAGCAAAGTATTTTTTAACTGCGTCCGCGTTCACCGGGGATGCAAAATCTTCACCATCCATCGTGGATAACAACAAAGCTCCTCCCGAGAAGACCTTGCTGACGACATACGGCCCTTCGTAATTCGGAGTCCACTTGCCCTGGTGATCGGAGTGTGGCGGAAGAATCTTCTTCAGGACGAGATCACCCGTCTGAAAGCTTCGAGGACGCACCTTCTTATCATAAGCTTTCTTCATTCGGCTTTGGTACAGGCGACCAAATGCAATCGATGCTAACCTCTTCTCGTCCATCAGGCTGAGCTGGTTCAAGCGATTCGTAACCCATTCTGCCTCATCAAGTTTCACATCAACCAAAACTCGCAAAGAGGGAATCTCCACTTCTAGCGGTAGGACAGCTTCCATACCGTACACCAAGGAGAAAGGAGTTGCCCCGGTCGACGTACGCACCGTCGTACGATAACCGTGCAAGGCAAACGGCAGCATCTCGTGCCAATCTTTATACGTCACAACCATCTTCTGAACAATCTTCTTGATGTTCTTGTTGGCCGCTTCAACAGCGCCATTCATCTTCGGCCGGTAAGGAGATGAGTTGTGGTGTTCAATCTTGAAGCTCTGGCACAGCTCCTTCATCATCTTATTATTCAAATTCGAACCATTATCAGTAATGATCCGCTCGGGAATTCCATAGCGACAGATGATGTCCCTCTTTATGAACTTAGCTACCACCTGCTTGGTCACATTAGCGTACGAGGCTGCCTCCACCCACTTGGTGAAGTAGTCGATAGCTACCAAAATGAAACGATGACCATTGGATGCAGTGGGCTCGATCTTGCCTATCATGTCAATGCCCCACATGGAGAACGGCCAAGGGGAGGACATGACATTCAATGGGCACGGCGGCACATGAACTTTATCAGCATAAATCTGGCATTTGTGACATTTCTTCGCGAATCTGAAGCAATCCGACTCCATAGTCAACCAGTAATATCCTGCTCTCAGGATCTTTCTCGTCATGGCATGCCCGCCGGCGTGCGTACCAAATGTGCCCTCATGGACTTCTTCCATGAGCATACTTGCTTCCTTCTCATCCACACATCTGAGTAGCACGAGATCGTGGTTTCTCTTATACAGCACTCCATCAGGGTTGAGGTAAAAGTTTCCAGATAGCCTCCTCAGAGTCTTCTTATCCTGGGTTGACGCACCCGCAGGATACTCCTTATTCATAAGGAAGGTCTGGATGTCGTGGAACCATGGCTTGCCGTCAGTGGCATCATCGATTGCGAACACATATGCTGGTCTGTCAAGACGCGAAAGAACAATGCTTGGAGCTTCATTCCAAAGATTGACCTTATACATTGAAGCCAACGTGGCTAAAGCATCAGCCATTTGATTTTCAGTCCGGGGTACATGATGAAGTTCTACTCGGTCGAAGAACGGAAGCAGCCTCCTGGCATAATTCATGTACGGCACTAGATTCGCTTGACGAGTTTCCCACTCCCCTTTGATCTGATTGATTACAAGCGCTGAGTCACCATATATGTCTAGATTCTTGATTCTCAAATCAATTGCCTCTTCTAGACCCATAATACATGCTTCGTACTCGGCTTCGTTGTTGGTAACTGAAAACGTCAGTCTTGCAGTAAACGGGATGTGGGATCCGTGAGGAGTCGTGATGATAGCCCCGATACCACTTCCATAGGAATTAACCGCTCCGTCGAATATCAACTTCCACTGAGACTTCCTATCCGGCCCCTCATCGGGCAATGGCTCATCGCAATCCTTCGCTTTGAGAAACATAATGTCCTCGTCAGGGAATTCGAACTTCATTGGCTGATAGTCTTCGATTGGCTGTTCGGCAAGGTAATCAGACAATACGCTTCCCTTGATGGCTTTCTGGGAGACGTACTGAATATCATATTCTGTTAACACCATCTGCCATCTGGCAATCCTGCCCGAAAGAGCCTGCTTCTCGAAGACGTACTTGATCGGATCCATCTTCGAAATCAGCATAGTGGTGTGATTGAGCATATACTGTCGTAGACGTTTGGCAGCCCAAGCTAATGCACAACACGTCTTCTCCAGCATCGAGTATCGAGATTCACACTCAGTGAACTTTTTACTCAAATAATAAATGGCATGCTCTTTTCTGCCCGTCTCGTCGTGCTGACCGAGAACACACCCCATACTATTCTCCAGAACTGTCAAGTACATGATTAATGGCCGTCCAGCCACTGGGGGTATCAAGGTTGGAGGTTCTTGAAGATACTGCTTTATCTTATCGAATGCCTTCTGGCAATCCTCATTCCAAGTAATCGCCTGATTTTTCTTTAACAACTTGAACATCGGTTCACAAGTGGCCGTGAGCTGAGAGATAAACCTTGCAATGTAGTTTATTCGGCCCAGGAAACCACGAACTTCCTTTTCTGTTTTCGGCGCTGGCATTTCTTGGATAGCTTTTATCTTCGCAGGATCAACTTCAATACCTCGTTCACTAACGATAAACCCCAATAACTTTCCGGACCGCACTCCGAAAGTGCACTTGTTAGGATTCAGCCTCAGCCTGAACTTCCTAAGCCTTTCAAACAGCTTCAGCAAATTGACCAGATGCTCATCCTCCGTTTGGGACTTTGCAATCATGTCATCAACATAGACCTCGATCTCATGATGAATCATATCATGAAACAAAGTTACCATTGCTCGCTGGTAAGTGGCCCCTGCGTTCTTCAGACCGAAGGGCATTACCTTGTAGCAAAACGTGCCCCAGGGGGTAATAAACGTCGTTTTCTCCATGTCCTCCGGCGCCATCTTAATCTGATTGTAACCGGAGAAGCCATCCATGAACGAAAACACGGAAAACTGGGCTGTATTGTCGACCAACACATCGATATGAGGCAACGGGAAATCATCCTTAGGGCTCGCCCTATTCAAATCCCGATAATCGACGCACATGCGTACCTTACCGTCCTTCTTCGGTACAGGCACTATGTTGGCAACCCACGGAGGGTAAGTGGTGACCGCTAAGAAGCCAGCATCAAGCTGTTTCTGCACTTCTTCTTTGATCTTAACGGCCATATCTGGTCTCGTCCTCCTAAGCTTCTGCTTAACTGGAGGGCAATCTTCTCGCAACGGCAAGCGATGAACCACGATATCTGTGTCAAGTCCGGGCATATCCTCATATGACCAAGCAAAGACGTCACTATACTCTCGAAGCATCTCGACCAGTCTAAGCTTGACATCATTCTGCAGCGCAGCCCCTACTCTGACATTTCTGACGAGCTCCTCAGAACCCAGATTTATGATCTCAATATCCTCCTCGTGAGGCAGAATAACCTTCTCTTCTTGTCTCAACAAGCGAGCCAACTCTTCCGGAAGGTCTTCGTCTTCATCAATCTCATCCTCGGCTTGATAGATCGGGCAATCAAAGTCGTAGTGAGCCGTAGAGGGTCCAGAGTCAATGTCATCTGTTACGTGGATCCTGCAATAACAAGGGTTAAGTTTAAAGCAAGAATATGCAGGTTAGCACGAACCTCGTTGCCATTTTGCTGTTTTTCGAAACAAACATAAAGCATGAATAACAGAGAACACAATATTTGATTACAAAGAAAACGCCTTTTATTTATTAACAAAATGCATACACATAATCCAACAAGGCCCTGACAGTAAAACCACTATGTCCCGGGCAGGGCATAGGGTTGTACAAAGATTGTAAAAAGCAAATCATTACTCTTCACTTGTCAGCTCGATAATCTCCTTGATGGTCCAGTTGTGGAGGCGCTCGCCTGGCTTGCTCGGTTGAATCCAGGCGTCAAGATCACAATCACTGTCTCCGCTGTCCTCTGACGCAGCGTTGATACTCTCGAAGATTACTCCCCCCTTGGTGAATAGGATCGGCCCTTTCCCACGGGACGAGCTGCCAGAAGAAGATGAAGCTTCAGCTTCAGGAGAATATCCCAATCCAAACTTATCCTGCTTGATTGGTATATCCAAAACATGCCCCCAGCCTGGGGTGGAACCAGCTTCGACAACAGCCCGAGCTTCCTTAAACGAGGAGAGGTTCAACTCTTGCTTCTCTGCAACAACGGGAGCTACCTCCTTCACCCTGACGGTTTCAAAAGCCTGGCAAAGAGTCTCATGGATCTCACCATCCATTTCGACGTATTTAAAGGACGAAAGGTGGCTTACCATGATGTCCTCTTCTCCACAGACTGTCACTATGCTGCCCCCAACAGCATATTTAAGCTTCTGATGCAGCGTGGACGTCACGGCACCAGCAGAATGGATCCACGGCCGACCTAAGAGGCAACTATAGGCGGGCATGATATCCATAATATAGAAAACCGCATTAAACGTCTCCGGTCCAACTTGAATTGGCAGGGTCAATTCTCCGAAGACGTGGCGCTTGGTTCCGTCAAAGGCCTTCACGACCAGATCACTGGGCGTGCACAGCAGTCCACGGGTATCCAACTTCATCAGTGCCTTCTTCGGAAGCACGTTTAGCGAGGAGCCCGTATCTACTAGGACATGTGACATAATCGTGCCTCTGCACTCTATCGAGACGTGCAAGGCGCTGTTGTGATCTCTTCCCTTGGGCGTCAGCTCCAGATCTGTAAATCCCAGCCCATTACCAGCATTGACATGGGCTACCACTTCCTCGAGTTGGTTCACTGATATCTCCTGCGGCACGTATGCAGCATTCAATACCTTCAGCAATGCGTTGCGGTGCGCTTCAGAACACAGCAACAGGTTAAGAATCGAGATCTTTGACGGAGTCTGGTGAAGATGATCTACAATCTTGTAGTCACTTTTCCTGATTAGTCGCATGAACTCTTCAGCATCTTTAACCAGCAAGTCTTTCTCTGCCCCTGCAGGGACCTCCTCAACAGCTTTACCTTTACCCTTATCCACAGCGTCAGCTCGGACCACTTTCTCTACTGCAACCTCCACCGGTGCGAATACTCTTCCGCTCCTAGTGATACCACTGACCTCAGCAAGATTCTGCGCAGTCGATCTGGACGGCTCAAGCTCTATCTTCTGACCATTACAATATACTTCGGCGCCGTAATGCCATGGGACGGCATTAGTGCTCTCGAATGGGATTGGTCCGGCCCTGGTGATGGTGATAGTAGGCGGTCGGGGCGCCGAAATAGTGATAGGGTGGCGAGGAATGGTAATGGTAGCAACTTCGTCCGCCTGCTTCAGCACGACTTCCCCTGACGCATTCTCAACGCTTCGACTGAACTGCAAAATACCCTCGGCCATCAGACTCTGGATACCTTCGATCAACTGCTCACACCCATCAGGAAGTGTAGCACAAGCCATGCAAAACTCTCCACATCCAGGAAAGAAGCCTTTCTTTAGCAACTTAGCTTTAACAAAACTCAACGGCGTCTTCAGATCTTTGACATCGGTCAGCAAGTCTGAATTCTCCTCAGTGATAACAGCATTCACTCCACCCCCCCTATGATGAGGCATTGGATTTTTGGTGACGTTGGGCACGTTGTCAGAAAAGTTGATAACCTTGGCGTCGACCAAGTCCTGGACTTTGTGCTTAAAAGCTTTACAATTCTCAACCGTATGGCCAAGTGCCCCAGAATGAAATTCACAAGTAGCATTAGCATCATACTCTGGTGGCGGTGCCCCTGTCAAGGGAGCCATCGTCCGCTTCTGCACTAATTGGAGCTGAAGCAGCGTTTGCAGAAGCTGTGCATATGACATAGGAGGAGTTTCCAAATGACGGTTTGCGAGGGGACCCCGATTCTGATATCTCTTATATCCCGGATTATTCTGTTGCTGGGGCTGCTGCTGCGGCTGCGGGGGAGCGGCTGGGATGTTTATGCTAGCGATCTGAGACTGAGGGCCCTTGCCCTTTCTCCTAGCATTAGTGACAGCACTGGCATCTCCCTCTCGACGCTTGCCAGTATAGGGTTTCTTGCTAGCTCCTCCAGATGAGGATGATTCGCCCTGAATCTTTCCGATCTTTATACCGTTTTCGACATGCTCGCCCAAAGTGATGAGGGCCGAGAATGTTCCGGACATGCCACTGATCAGCTTCTCATAATAGACTCCGGGAAGGGTAGCCACGAACAGTTGTACCAACTCACGCTCAACCATCGGCGGTTGAACCCGAGCAGCCAATTCACGCCACCGCTGGGCGTACTCTTTGAAACTTTCATTGCTCCGCTGCGAGAGATTCTGAAGCTGAACTCGGTTGGGAGCCAAGTCGCTATTATATTGATAGTGGAGAACAAACGCTTCTGCAAGATCTTTCCAGGTGCGCACAGCAGCGGGTTCCAAACCCATATACCATTCGAGCGATGGGCCAGAAAGACTATCCTGAAAGAAGTGCATCAGCAACTTCTCATCATCAGAATAAGCGGACATCTTTCTATAATAAGATCGGAGGTGAACACGGGGACAAGTAGTGCCCCTATACTTCTCAAAGATAGGCACCTTGAACTTGTGAGGTACTTTAAAGTCAGCAATCAACCCGAGTTTGGACATGTCAACGCCCAATGTGTTCTGATTTTCTATATCTCTCATTTTATCTTCCAGCGCCTTGAACCTGAGTCGAGCCTCAGCAGTCAATTCAGCCTCTACACCTCTCTGAGAGAATATGTCATCCTGATGGTCCTCCAGCCACGGTTGAGGCACCACCATATTTCCTGCACCAACATTGCCGTTGACCGGCCCCACGTTAACATTGGCTCCCAAACCACCATTGACGGCGCCCGCCGCGTTAAGTCCGAGATTAGTCATGAGATTGCCGTTAGCACTACCGTTGCCTCCGGCAGCAGGAACAACGTTCTGTGGAGTATCCCCTTGGGGAGGAGTGGGCACGGCCCCGCCGTGAAGTATTCCATTACTATCAACCCTGGAGATGAGAGGTTGGACCAAAGTACGAAGCTGGTCTTGCCCATTCGCAACTACTTGCATCAGCTCCATAAAACGATCCATCCGTTCACGAAGCTCTTGAACATCTGACTGTACTTGGTCCATGATTCTCGTTTGATTGGCGCGAGTTGAGTAGCGGTGGATGAATCTTTGATCAATCCTGGAGATCGAAAGCAGCTCGGAACCTGAGTACCTGAAAAACCTGTCAACATCAAAGGTTAGGAAAAGGTAACATAATGTATGTCATGCAAGAATGCTTCATGCAAATGCATGCGTGAGTCTGTGTGCTTGAGAGGTTTCCCCCGGTCCTGGCACCTGCTGACAATAATAAGGAGAGGAATCTGGGCCCAATCATGGAAATAGTAACCTCACATAGCAATAGTCAGATTCGACACATCAAGGACCGAGAACTCATACGCATCAGTCTTCCTGAGAGAGGCTGCAGTAACACAATAAAAGGCGAGAGATCCTGGATCGGGGAAACGGTACCTGTCACAGACACACGCTAATGGAATGATTATGCAAGCTAATGCAAAATGCAGGTATGCAACAATATATCCAGGTGTCTGCTGCAGAGATTCGATGTTAACAGTCGCGGATGAGAAGGAAACCCCGGTGTAAAACCACTGATCTGATCTGCTGTGAATAACCATCGGGTAGGATCGAGATCAGCATTCTGCCCTGACAAGAATGAAGGCCTGATAATAAAGACCCCGGATGCAAGATCAAGGAATATCTGTTGATGAAGTCTTCGGACCCCAAATCACAAATCTGCCCTATCTAGAACAACACACAGCTGCTGATGAGATCTTCAAACCTCACTCAAAATCTGCCCTATCAAGAACAAAATAACAACCGCTGACGAGATCCTCAGACCCCACTCAAAAATCTTCTCCATCCAGAACAAACCTCTGATGACAATACTCTGATCAAAGCCTGCTCTATCAGGAACAGACAAACACCCGATGATAAAATCCTCTGATCAAACCCTTGTTCTATCAAGAACATCTCTGCAACTGAGAACCCAACATAACTGATTCACTGTCAAGAAAACCAGGTAGTCTGGAGGTCGAAGTTTCCTGCAATATCCCAACCCCACTCACAGGTACGATGGACCTAATCCACGGACAAAGGTACGGCACCCTATGCGGTTGTCAGCGTCACAGACATTCATGAGTGACAATACGATTCCCAGAAGGAGTGGCATCGTCAAGTCATGAAGAGGCCTCTCTTAGCTGACTTCCAAATGATCGGTCCCCAGAGTCGACAATCCTCACGTCTGGACTCCCCTCAGATCCTCAGGACCGGAAAGGAGCACCTCTGCAAGAATCTCGTCTGAGCGCAGATTTTCGTAGGGAACTGTGCCTGCTCAACAGACAGGTTCGTCTACTACTTCTCCGCAACTATATCTAGGTGTGTACTCAAGCCCAGGTCCGGCTTTTCACTCACAGCAACATCCCTCTCCCACAGAAGCACAGATAATCATATCAAACTGGAAATAAAATGCGGGAAATAAAATGTGGGAAGTAAAGATGCGAGAAGTAAAAATGCGATAAATAAACGCAACCCAACAAGCAAACACACAAACGATAGGATTGACTCGCGTAGGGGATGGGAAACGGTCCCAGCATAAGGGATGGGAAAAGTCCCTAGATGCTCCAGTGGAATCGAATTCCCCAGCAGAGTCGCCAGCTGTCGCTTGCGCGAAAATAAGGTGCCGGCATGACAGAAGAGTCGCCACCTTTCGTTATTTATCCCTCAGAGCGGGAAAGGAAACGATCGGAAAAACCTGACGAATAAGGGTAAGACAAGGTCATCGCAACCATTGTCTGGGTTCGGGAGTTGGTTACGCAAGGGGAAGGTATTAGCACCCCTCACGTCCGTCGTACTCGACGGGATCCTCGCTTGTTTGTTTACTTGGACGGGTTGGTTATAATCTATCTACCTATCAAGGCTGGCTGAAAAAGAAAAGAAAAATGACTCTGCAAAGCGTCGCACTTTATGCCTACGTATTCCCGTCTGGAACGAGAAATCAGAGTCAACGTAGTTCGGCCTACGAAGGATTACGGGGGAAAGGTTGCTCGCTAGGATGTCGCATCCTATGCCTACGTACTTTCATCTGGTATGAAAGATCAGAGCAAACGTAGTTCGGGAAACTACGGGAAAAAAAATGGCTCAACTAGGAGGGAGACTATCAAGTCCTACTGTTATCATGCCATGGATTCATCCTATGGTTGAGGTTTGAACAGGGAACTCCTAGAAGTTGTCATGCATAGGTTTCAACCTAAAAGTCTATCATCAAATCCTTATCAAAGGAAATGAGAGTCCTAAGGGATCATGTCAAGGATACACCAAAACAGACAAAAACATCAGCTTTAACAGTAAAATGCATGCAATGCAAGTGAGGGAGGAAATGTGTGTGGGGTGTCAGCCTCCACAAGCTCGTCTCGACCTCAAGCCAGTCATGAAATAACAGTAATCATACTGAAAATAAACAACATACTATCAAGCAATGAACAGATAAGAGAAATGAAGTGCCAACAGGCCAACAAAACACACATGCTTGAGAAAGAAAGAATCTACTCTCTAATCCTGACCCTAATCACAGAATCTAATCAAATCTAAGCAAAGCCCTCAAGCAAAACCTAAACAGGAGAAATCAATCCCAGTCTTCAAGCTTCAGAACAAGCTTACCAAAGAAAGGGAGCTAAGCAAGCAGACTCATAGTGTCTTCCTCAGGAAAGCACTAAGAGGTGTATACTCAGGAGTCATACCCTATGTGGCTCAACCACTGTGATCAGTTTATATTCCTCCTCAGGAGAAACTAAACTCACAAGTAGGATCCAACATCACTGGATATTTAGGAAATCCTATCTGAACTAGTGGAGCTAAGTGAATAGACTCATAGGACCTTCCTCAGGAAAGTACTAGGAGGCTTCCACTTAGGAGTTGTATCCTCTGTGGCTCAACAACTGTGATCAGTTTACATTCCTCCTCAGGAGAAATTAAACTCACAAGTTGGCTCCAACATCATTGGATACTTAAGAAATCCTAGATAAACTAAGGGAACTAAGTGAATAGACCCATAGGACCTTCCTCAGGAAAATACTAGGAGGCTTCCACTTAGGAATTGCATCCCATGTGGCTCAACAACATGTGATCAGTTTACATTCCTCCTCAGGAGAAATTAAACTCACAAGTTGGCTCCAACATCATTGGATACTTAAGAAAGAGGTGAGAAGAAAGAATGAAAGTCATTCATAGTGCCTTCCTCAGGAAAGTACCATGAACTCCCTTCAAACTTCAGGATCTCAAACCTCACAAACAGGGAACAAGCCAAGCTCTGGGTCTCTGAGTCTTGATCTGCAATCTTCACTTCATCTTGCTCTCCAACAAGGTCTTCAAGGCAACACAAGCCCCTCAACAAATTCCCCCACAACAACCCCCCCAGAGATGAACAGATAACCACAGGGGAGACAAAATCAACAGGCAACTTCAGAAAATACCTAAAAATACTAAACCAAGGGGGAAAAATCTAACAATTATTCACAAGGGTCTACAAAGTCTACTCATAACATCTACATAGGCCTCTACCTAAAAATCAAGACAAAACTCAAGCAAAGAAAGGAATTCATCACCTAAACACAATTTAAACCCTAATTAGGATGCCCTACATCAACCCTAATCAAACTAATCAAAACTTAATTCTAAAATTCTAGAAAAAATCCTATGGGGAACTATGATTCATCATCTAATTGCACAAAAAAGAATGGATTAAAAACCCTAAGGGAAGGTCCTAAAATAATTCCTACAAAATCATGATACAAAACTAATCATTATAAAAGCTATTTAGAAGGAAAATCTATTAAAAATACTAAACTAAAAAATAAAATCCCATTTTTATTTTTAATATTTTCTACACATTATCATCTAATCATAGAAAAAAGAAGAATTAAAAAATCATCTTTTATCAATTATTTATGAATTAATCAAAACAGAAAAAATAAAAGAAGAAAATAAAAGAATTTAAATCAATTAAAGGGAGGGGGGTATGAATAGCACCTCACGCTAGTTCAAATCATATGGGCCAGAAAAAGGGGGGGGGGGCGAATAGAAAGCTGAGCCCAAGCGCGGTTTAATGAAACGACCGCGTTTCAATTATTTGAATCTTTCCCTCCATCTCAGATTAAACCGTGGCCGTTAGATCTGATTAATTGGTCAAACCTAGAGACTGATCTAAGGGACCTCCTTCATCGTCCCAAACGCAACTAGGGTTTTCAGAACCCTCTCCTCCATGCCCTAATCTTCCTCTCCCTCGTTCTCTCTGCTCAGGCCATGGTTTCACACGATTCCAAAACAAAAAAAGCTCTACTACTCAAGAGCAACACAACCATATGCTCACCTTCCCCTAACTCTCCCTAGATAACCCTAACAGAAGACTTCAAGATCATGGTTCCACCATGTTCACCTGAGACCGACCATGGTGAAACTTCAACCTAAGGATCTAACCCTGCTCTTCATGCTACCCTAGTCAACCTGACCTAACTCATGCTAACTAAAACGCCCTAAACAACTAGTTCTTGAATATTCAAGAATCACTCACCTGCCATGAAACCTCACGCAGAGCTCTCAAACTCTCAGAAATTGATCCTCTATCCTAACACATTAATTCTACACCTAAAGAATGAACTAAAACTACATAAATTAAGAGGATTAAGGAGGAGAAAGAACCTGTCAAGTAATGATGGAGAAGGCTCGTGGGGATGCTTGCAGGCCTTGAAATTGGTTCAAGATGTTCCTTGGATGATGAGAAACTTTCTGTTTGCAAGAGTTGTTGATGGAAGATGCTTGTGATGGAAGAAAACTCAAGTTGCTTGATTGTGAAGGTAGCTCTTTAATGGCAATGTATCTCTCTCTTTCTCCTCTGACTTGACTCTCTATCACCAACCTTGAACTCTCTTCATGGCATTCTTTTTATAATGATCATTGGATGTGTCTAGATTCATCTAGGATGTGGTGGAAGTTTCTTGAAATTCTCATGTGATGACAAGTTGGAAATTTCATCTCCCATGCTTCATGCCTTACCATTTGGTCTTAAAATATCTTTTCATGAGATATTGAGAAGGGATGAGTGAAAAACAAGTTCATCTTTGGCTTGTGTAAGGTTTTTCAACATTGCCTTCTTTTTCAAGTAATAACTTTTCAAAGCATCACCCATTTTAAAGCTCCAAATCAAAATTCTAGCTAAACCAATGTTCTCAAAATGGTTTTTCCAATCAAAATGATATATTGGATGACCTATTTTGGGTTTGTGGATCTTCCAAATCACTTTTCAATTTCAACTTTTCAAGTTTATAAGCCATTTTTAGTTCATTTTTGACCAATCATGTAATCTCATGCTATGGGCTTTTCCAACAATCAAATTCATTCTCAAAGTCTCAGAACCATCTGAGGAGCACCTACAATTTTCAAACTGTGAGGCACACAACCCTGGTTTCAAACCACTTCTTCTGAGGATCTCTTGAACTTTCTGATGAAGGTATCCACTTTCAAACACTCAATGAATAAATAATTGTTGGTCAAATTTTGGGGTGCAACAGCTGGCTTATAGCTACTGATGCATAGGTTGTGATCCCATGGTCATGTCAAAAATCACAAGTCACTCAAATGCCACACTTTGCACCAAATTGTTTTTTTCATTCATTCCACTGCATGTTTGGAAGTTGCTCAGAGTATTAACTTGCTTTAAACACATCAGTTCATAAACTTTAAATTCCAAATGTTCTTCAAAACTCACATATGCATGTTCCATCGAATTCCTTTGTGTAAGCATGATTTTGAAAAATGGTTGATACTATCTTATTCCTCATCAAATTTCAAGTGGAATAGAGTCCTTTTTTATGAAAATTGATCAAGTTTTGAAAGAGTTCGAGTAAAATCGTATTTCAACTTTTCCTTGTTTTTGCCTCAAGATTTTCCCGGAATAACACGCGTGAAGGCTTATGTATTTTTTGGGGTGGGATAATCAACGGATGTATCGCCACCCCAGTGGTTATTGCCTTGCCATTAAAACGCCTATCATGCCTTGTGTCCTGGGTTTTGGCCCTTTCTCTTTTTATTTTCATTTTGTTTATTTGTTTTATTATCATAAATCACCTAAACTTAAGAATTTCATAACTCATTCATCGTTCATTATTTTCAAACCGTTATTTTTGCAAATTTTTCATTGTGATTTCTAGTTGTATTAAATGGATTTGTAATTTCATAATTGCTTGTTTTTACAATGCTTTTGCATACTTGTTAGTAGACTTATTCTTAGGTCGTTACCTTACGTCTCGATTGAATTTCCCTCTATGCCACGCTTATTTTTATCTTGTGAGATTTGTGGATATTTAATTTCTTCATGTTTGTTAACATATTGAGATTTCATCTCTTGTTGGTTGTTACCATAACTTGTCATTCTCTTCCGAAATTTTTGAGTTTAGCTGTTGCGATCATTTCTTGCGTACTTGATTGTCATCAATGCTTAAATATTGTTACCTTTGATATACCTTGGATTTATAACATGATTCTTTTAAGTTGTGACCTACTTGCATGAATTTTGCTTCAATCTTTGTCAAGATATGCACCCCCTAATCCTTGTTAAGATGATTGACTATTGGTTGTAACCCTTGATATCATTTGAAGTATATGCTCATTGAAATTGGCGTGCTTACTTGTTTTGATCTTATCTCCTTCATACCTCCTAAATTACGAGGCTAAACTAATTTAATTGTGTGAGATTGTTATCTATGCATATTGTTGTTACGCTTTGAGTTTATAACATGATTTGTTTTCAAATTGATATTTGTTTACATGGTTGTCACCTTTATCATGTTTCCTAATCTTTGTTAAGACCGTACTTTCAACCTTTGTTAAGATATGCCTTCATTTGTCAAGATATGCCATTTGTAACATGCTTGTATATTTTGGTTGTAACCATTCATCTCACTTGAATTGCTTGCTCATTGTAATGTGTTGGTTAATCCTTGATCATAATCATTGTCTTCTATATTTGTCATGCTTGAATATGTTTATACTTTGTTAAGTATTTTCTTCCCCAAGTGATGGAACTCTCTAGTTCTCATCCAAGTTGTCTCCCCTCTCTCCTTCCAAAGGAAAAGTCTCTCCATTGACCTTTGTGTCATGGATAGCTCATTACCCCTTTTGACTTTGTAAAGTCATCTTGAACCTTAGTTAAGATTAGAACCCATAAGACATTAGACTTTGCTTAAGTCTAAAAGACCCACCTTTACTAGGAGTGCTCCTCAACGTAGAACTATAGGATAGATTTTGGTTAACCCTATGTAAGAATCATGGATATGATTACTTACTCCCCTTTCTTGAGAGTTCAACATAGATCTAGAGAGTTTTCTTAAACTCTACCCAAGAATGGATATGTTTGTTCCCCTTTGAACCTTGATAATAATTAAGTGTCCTTCATCCCTTGTGAGGTGAACTACGATTTCTCTGATTCTATCCTAGTTAGGATAAGTAGGCAGAGGACGCGACGTCTTTGTGAGCAAACTTAGAAACTCTCTTTAGGTTTTAACCTATACCCTTTACGCAACCCAAACATTAGCAAACATTTACCAACTTAGCATGCAAACAAACAAAAGGTTCCTGTAGAGTACTACAGATGTTTAGGATGTGAAATACCTACCCTATGCATAACCAACCCCCGATCCCCGAATCTCTTAGCGTTGTTGTTACATCGCGGAAAAGGTTCTTTCTTTCTTTAGACCTTTCCTTTGGATAAATTAAAGTCCGGTTGTAAAAGAATTAAGGTTCAAGTTAATTCAATAGCTTGATATCCGATTTTCACCGCAACAGGGATGGTGAAGGAGTCTTACGTTTTCTGTTACAATAGTTGTAAAACAAAAAATATTTCATGAGTTGGCTAGAACAGATTATAGAGAAATTGTTAAATTGCAAAATCGTACTCAGTAGTAAATGATGGACTTTGGCGTGTCTTATGTTGTTCATCGCAAATAAGATTGGTTGCTAAAGCTGGAATGCTGTCGCGGTGAAAATTGGATACCAAACTATTGATTAGTTTGACTCTTTAATTCATTTTGCAACCGAACTTTTATTTGTCCAAAGGAAGGGATAAAGATCGAAATTCCCACAATGCTATGCAAATGCAAGGTTTAGAGAGTTATAGGTTCGGGGGTTGGTTAAACTTAGGGAAGGTACTAGCATCCTAAGTTTCTGTAGTACTCTACAGGAACCTCTTGTTTTATATTTGTTTATTGCTTTGTATTTATCTCCTTAAAGGTATAAGAGACCCTAGTGTTTTATTTCTAAGTATACTCGATAAGATGTTGCATCTTATGCCTACATATCCTTACGGGAGTGGAATCAGAGTATTTGTAGTTCCCCTAAAGGGTTTGAGGATTTCTTTGACTGTGGTCAAAGTTCCTATGGGTTTAGGGTAGTTGATTGATTGATTTTAGGAGAAGAGATGTGTCTTCATTTTAAGGGAGATGTAACCGCCACAGGTTGTAGGAAAATAGTCTTTGCATCGTCTTAAGAAAAGGGCTCAAGTACTCAGATTGTTTGACGAGTACGCATTTATCTCTCTTAAGGCAAAGTCCCTACGGCTTGATTGTATTGTTGTGGGGTGGAGATTCTATCTCGCTTAAGATGATTTGGCATCTTTCTCTAATGTGTTTGAATATTTTTTAATTTGTATGGATTGTTTGTATTGTGTTGATTGTTTTGTCTAAGTTGTAAGATAAAAGACAAGGTCCTTCCTATGGGGTAGGATCTATCTTAAGCGATCAACTTGAATTGGATCAAGGATCGGGTGGGGGAATGATGCAAATGAGATGCACTACACACAAGTGTTGACTTATGTGTAGGTTTTTCCTTTGGACGGAATGCGATGCGATAAATGTAAATGTGATAATATTAAATTGCTGAAGAATAAATGGCAAGGAAAGTAAACCATACATAAACACATGAAAGCGCTGAAGTGTGTGAGAGTGAATGTGTCGTGGGGTGCACGATTAAGTTGTATTTTACGCTGTTGATTGTTTTTTTTAGACGAAGTTCATTTTAGTTTGAATTAGGAAAAAATGTTGATTGATCTTAGATGAGATTTAAAATTAAAGTCTAATAAGACGCTATGATGATTAATTTATTAAGTAAAAAAGAAAAATAATTTGCTCTAATGTGAGAAGTTGATTTTGAGCGAGAAGTCGGTATAAATTAAATTCTAAGGTTTTTTAATAAAATACTATAATGATTTACTTTATTATCTAAGAATTAATTTACTTTATTATAGCTATTATTAAAAAATGTTGGTTATAGAATAAAAATAGTTTTTATTATTCCTTTTTTAAAAGTTAATTAAATACTCAGAATTTATTCAAATAAATAAATTAACAAGTAGGTGTGATTTATTTATAAAAGGTTTTTAGTGAATAAATACTTATTTGATTAAAATGTTATTAAAATGAAAAAGGTTAAATTAATTAATTAGAAAAATAATTTAATAATGAATTGATAAGATTTTTTTTTAAAAAAGTTGTTTTTAGTTATTTAAAGAGATTATGAGATTGGTTTAAATTGGGATTATAAATGGATAAATATGATGAATTATTTAGACTAATTAAATAAATAGTTAAAAAGAAAACAGAAAAAATGATTTATTTTAAAAAAATTAGTTAATTAATTAATTAATTAATAAAGTTTAAATTAATTAGAGTGATTAAACGCGGTTAGTGTGACAGGTGTGTGTGTGTGTGTGTGTGTGTAAGTGATTACAACATAGCCACAGATTAACAACATAGAGAAAAAAATGATGAACCCTAATTCCTTGAACGAATCCCCAAATTCCCCTTTTCGATATCTCGTTTCCGCCCTTCCTCTTCCGTCGTCTCCGTTCATCTTCGATTCAAACATATCTTCGCTTTTCCTTCTTCTTTTCCGTTTTTGTTTTTGTTTTAAACCTGCAACAACACATCAAAGCATCAATGGCACAAGAAATTTTAACGTGAATGATGGTTTTACCGAGATTTGGGAGTGGTGGCTGGTGATGAGGTTCCGTCGGTTGGTGCTTGCGGCGGTCGGAAGCGATTTCGCTTGCTCACTGAGATAAGTCACCTCGCTCAATTTTTCAGTAGCTGCGATTTCCGTATGATGGTTTTTTTTCGTGAATCCTTTTCTCCTCTTCTCATTCGTCTTATATAGGCTTCAAATTGAGATTTTCTGTGTTAAAGTCTAATTAAAACCAAATTGAATGCTGATTGATGATTGATTTGGGGTTTCCTATTTCGGGTTGAATCAATTTGAAACTTTCCCTTTCCAAATGACTGTAGTAATGATTTGTTAATCGATATCTCAAATCCTTGATTTTATTGTATCAGTTTGATTAATGCTTATTTGTCTAGGTTCAATGTTCTGAATTCAGATTGGATATTCCAACGGTATATTCTTCAAGGGATTACTGACTTGTATTTGGTGTTTTGACAGGTGTAGAAAACGGTTTGACTTGGGCCAAGGGAGAATTAGCAGCCCGGAGCACTAACTTGACTTTTGACATTTGATGTAATGAACTTCGATTAATCTTGATATTCTCTGGTGTAGACTCACGTGACGATGCTCAAAGTTCTCTCTTGCGAACAAAAGAAAAGGAAAAGAGAGTTTATTGTTTTTTCACTTTGTTCTCCATTCTTGCTTTCAAATCAAGTTTGATGTGTATCTAATGTCGTTTTCCCTTGGTGCTAGGATGGTGAATCATGCTGATCAGATGAAAAGAGTATTGGGGCACTCCTAAGACGACCTCCAGACATGTTGTTGGAACTGATTCTGCATTGAAGTTGGTTTATGATGAGTCCTGTTGCAGGCCATGACTATATCTTGGGAACTGGTTACCAAACGCCCGTGCCCTGCACATCTAAGCTATTTCTGGTCATTAGTGTGAAACTGACTCTTCCCAGCTTGAGTTATTTTTCTGCGGTTATTGACTTTGAAACTTCAATCTCGATTAGTTTGGATAACACTGAGGGAAAGCTCCAAGGTATTATATTCGGTAGTATCTTATGACCGGCCTCAAGATCAAAAGGAAGTGAGCTATATAGTGTCTGTACTCTCTTATCTGTGCTATATATGGGAGCAGAAAGATTTGGCAGGTCTACAAAGCTAGGAAGAATATTGATTATGAATCTGGATATCAGTGTAGATTTCATTCCTGATATTTGTGCATAGAGTTTTCATCTTCTAGTAAGCAATAGTAATAGCCATATGATCCATCAAACAACCATCATTATTTTGTATAATATATTCATTTGTATCAGAAAGGTGTCCTCTAGCCCTCTTTTTTTCTTGCCGCAACCTGGAAATAGTGACCGAAAGCAGTTTGGGCCTCAGGAGATAGGATATCGTGAAGAAGCTTGTAGAGTTTAACGGCAAGTTCCAAGGCAGGCGCTGCACAATCATACGTTGGTCTAAAAACCAGAATGATACCCGATAAAGATGATTCATCAAGCGACTTATAATTCTCGAAAGTAAGTGAGAGTATCTGTTCAATTTCTTCCTTGGTTTCTCCTAATAATCGATTCTCCTGATGGCTCAAAGAAGTTTTGCTATTTCCCTTCATTATAACAGGTGCCGACAGAGAATATACCAAGCTAAGGAAGTCTGCAGTATTTTCCACCCCGTCGTCGTTAAATGACTCATACTCTATCCTACCAGCAAGCTCAGCTTTCAATTTTGCATTCTCAACCTTCTACTTTCTTCCCTCACGGGTAGTGACGTCAAATTATGTCGTGCAGGCACAAGTTGTTGCTGATGTTGATGGTGCTGGTTCTTCAAAGACGGGCGACACTTTCTCAGGTTGTTTGTGATTCTCATTGTCATAACCAGTTGGAATGGTAACTCATTTTCTGCAATTGATTTCTTGTGGTGTGCAGGTGCGATATCCGGTCATTCGAATGGCATAATCAGAAGTTATATGTATTTTATCTTGGAGTGAATCTTCCCTATTTTTTTCGGCATTGTGGATTCAGACAGAGGTAATGGCGTTGGAGAAAATTCAACATATATACATTGTTCCTTTAATTCATCATGTATGCTGAAGGTTAAATGACCGTGGCATTTGGTTTTGCAGATCGTTGAAGAGGAAATATGGAGCGAGGAATGGTGTAAAGGTGAGTATGTTCTTCTGTTTGGATCCTGATGGCAGGATTTGAATTGATAACTCCCTGAATTTCATTGCTGCTAATTATATTGTTCAGTTGCAGCTTCAAACAAGCTAACCGGAATGAGAGGTGGGAGTTGTGGCTTGGACTGTACAACTCGTATTTGATTTGTAGGACTTGTAGCAACCTTCTTGTACTGCGCCTACGGTCGGAACTTGGTGGAAGGTGATCTGCTTGTTTGGAATCTCTGGAGGCGTGAAGAACTTCCTGTAGGTATGACCTTATCTTAGCGTTGTAATGCACTTCTTCACTACTCTGTCTTGGTCACTTTGTTGGGGTTTCGTGGATTTACAAATGAGGCTAGCATACTCGTATTAACAGGATGTTCACGTCAAGCTCTTGTTACTCCTGCAGGTACCGGTTGTTTTTAACGAAATGACAAGTTGCCACGGAAGAGTCAGCTTTCCAGACTCGAGTATATTCTTCTGATGTCGAGTTGCCGTTTCTAAGTGTGTTGCCATGAAGATCTGGGGCTAGCCTTACAAAGTTCCAAAGCTTTATTCACAATGCTAGGAAGGCATTTGGGAAGGAAACTTCAAAGTTGGGTTAGAACCAAGGGGAATGGACCTGCTACCGTTTAAACGCATTACTTGGTCTTAGCATCCAAGATGCTTTTGCACTTGTAGTTCTCGGTACTTTATCATATTTTGGTAATTTTGTAATAAAACGGAAAAAAAAGGTGACTATGAAGCTCCTTTATGACCCAATCTGTAATGGTTTTATACATTATATGTATATAAGTATGCACCGTTAAAGTCACAGGCTATATGCCTTTAGCCTTTGAAAAAAAATTTGAAGTTGGCGTTGTCATAATTGGCTTGAATAAAATAAAAAGAAAACTTTTGACTTCCGTGAGGGTGCCTCAGACTTATTCCAAATTAAAACAAAGTTCGTCTTGAATTCATATTGTCCATTCCAAACTCGTTTCCTCTAGTCACGAGAGATCATGAGGGCCATCTTGGGCGTCTTTGAACTCGTAAGCAACAAAAGTATTGGAACCTGAACTCTTAATTAGGGTACTTTGAGAGATAACTTTTCGCATCTGTCCCAACTCATGAATCTTGAATGCCCTTTGATTATTGTGTAACTCTTGAAAGTCTTACAATTCCTTACATACTCAAAAGGTCTACTTGTTTGAGGATCTTTCTAGGCCCAAATCATTCCTTTGGAAAATGTACCCTAGACATAAGCCTCAGGCTTAAAATCTGTCGCTACAAAACTTCCTTATAAAACATGACCTCCGCCTTCGACTCATTCATTTGTGAGCATAAAAAATTATTTCCACTTGTAACTACCGCGTCTGCACAAATTGGTTAGTCACATAAATATTAAATGAAGTCAAATAACAATAGAAAAATGCGCAAAAAGAGATGGGCTCTTATGGTCAAAAATTAGGGTGTGACAGACGCCAAGGGATTTTTTAGGACGACCTCGACCACGTTTGATTTGTTGTGATATGGACGATGCATTTTTCCTGTATAATGGAATTGATTAGAAAATAACATAGTAGTTTTAAAGATGGAAATATGAAATAGACTTACATAGAAGTGTTATCCGACTTTTGATTACGGTGATTGGTTATAACAAAGACATTCTCCTTTTGCGGCATGGATCCAGGCTCCACAAATCGTGACATAAGGTTTGTCCCCAAGTTATGAACATTGAATACTTTTGGCGGTGTACGATATGTATGCATTGACGGTGATGGTAAAGTTCCTTGCAATATAGAATCAATTCTCTTACCATCTCTAACAATTTGGTCGATTAGTCGATTGTTCGAAGAAGATGGAGTAACATCAGATAATGGTAATCTAATATTGGGGGTTGTGGCTTTTGTTTCAGCGGGTTTGTAGTTCAGAGTAGTACTGTCAACTTGAGGGTGATCTTTGGAAAATCCGATTCATTTTGAACGTTTGGCTTTAAGAACACTAAATCTTTTCATTCTAGCTCTCTTGGCGGTAATTTTACGTAGAATGTAATCATCAACCTTTATTATGGGATGTGTAGTTAGCCTAAAACAGTACAAATTTTATCAAGATTTGGAATGTAATAGAAGAGTTTAAACAGAAAGGTTCAAATTCAATAAGAACTATACCTGATTTTAATAGGTTTGTAATTGTCTTTATCCATATTTCTGAACCTATAAAAAACAGATCATAACATAGCTTATAATTCCAACCAATTATTGAATGCAACCATAGTAACTAACATAACAATCATCTCACAAATATCAAATATCAATTAACATTGTTCAAAGACCAATATAAACTAATTAATGATTCAAACCAGGTTTTGTACAGAACATAAATGTGGATGAAACTAAACCATTATGTCTGAAGCTGCAAAGCTAACGTGGATGAAACTAAACCAATGCCATTTAAGTGGTTATCCTATTTATCATAAATGAAGTGCTAAAACTTTCTATCAGTACAGATGCTACTTATGAATGAAAGCTCTCACCTACACCAGTATGACACGAAGTTCATGCAACAAACACAGAAAAATCATTGCACCAGTATGACACGAAGTTGTAGTTACAGATAATCTTGACTCAAGTTATGTAGGTCATTTCATGCTGTTAAGACTTATATCATCAAGAATATGATATATTGTTAAAATGACTAAAACTGGGGCCTTTTGATGTTGTTAAGAACTATATGAAGGCAAATGCTAGCTTATCATCAACATTTACTAACTATATATTGTTCAATACACCTCTAGCATAAAAAAACAGTAGCACAAAGAGCCAATGGTAATACCTTTTCAACACACCTCAAATACCAATTAACATTGTACATTTCCTAACTATATAATGTTCAATATATCAAGGCAAATTCTAGCTCTATCATCAACATTTCCTAATATGTTATTATGTCTGCTTATGGCCATCAAATGGAACATGCTTATTCTATAAGGAGTCTCTCTGCCGCTTCTGGTATGATCAAGAATTATTATCACTTATATGGTAGATTCCGCTCATGAATGAAATTGAAAATTCTTGATCATGTTAATCAAGCCTGCGACCTGATCTCGAAATGAATAATATGATGGCGAATTTTCATATTCAACTAATTGACCTTGAATCATTAGCTACTATATCTCTTGTTAACTTCAAGTTATTATTTTTGTATAATTTTGATGATAAGTTTGTTGTGTTTTTCTTCCTTTTTTTTTGTCACAGATATGGGGAGCAGTTTTATGTTAGAATCAGGATTCTATATCACATCATTTTCTACAGCAATCTTCATTGCTGGATTTGCAGCTCTTGGACTTTTATTAATCACTCTGTTGGTTTCAATGGCAATGATGCTACAATCTTGTCAAAATAATAGTGCTGGAATACAAGAGCTTAGGAATGTAAACGATGACTATAGTTATTGCAAAGTTCATTCTCTACATGCTAAGTTCAATCATTTGGAAGAACATAATGTTCCTGAAATTTGTAAGGACTTGGCGGTACAGTATATCAAAGGTGGTCGATATGCTAGAGATTTGGATTTAACCAAATCTGTGATTGAGGAATATTTCACTGGTGTTAAACCATCACATGATGGTTTTTATGTGGTGTTGATTGACATAGATGGCATTTTTCCATTGTGTCCTCTTACAGATAATCTTGAGTCAAGATATGTAGGCCATTTCATGCTGTTAAGACTTATATCACCAAGAATATGATATATTGTTAAAATGACTCAAACTGGGGCCTTTTCATGTTGTTAAGATCTATATGAAGGCAAATTCTAGCTTATCATCAACATTTCCTAACTATATATTGTTCAATACACCTCTAGCATAACAAAACAGTAGCACAAAGAGCCAATGGTAATACTTGTTCAATACACCTCAAATACCAATTAACATTGTACATTTCCTAACTATATAATGTTCAATATATAAAGGCAAATGCTATCTCAATCATCAACAATTCCTAATCTGTTATTATGTGTTCTTATGGCCATCAAATGGAACATGCTTATTCTACAAGGAGTCTCTCTGCCGCTTCTGGTATGATCAAGAATTATTATCACTTATATGGTAGATTCCGCTCATGAATGAAATTGAAAATTCTTGATCATGTTAATCAAGCCTGCGACCTGGTCTCGAAATGAATAATATGATGGAGAATTTTCATATTCAACTAATTGACCTTGAATCATTAGCTACTATATCTTTTGTTAACTTCAAGTTATTATTTTTGTATAATTTTGATGATAAGTTTGTTGTGTTTTTCTTCCTTTTTTTGTCACAGAGATGGGGAGCAGTTTTGTGTTAGAATCGGGATTCTATATCACATCATTTTCTACAACAATCTTCATTGCTGGATTTGCAACTCTTGGACTTTTATTAATCACTCTGTTGGTTTCAATGGCAATGATGCTACAATCTTGTCAAAATAATAGTGTTGGAATTCTAGAGCTTAAGAATGTAAAAGATGACTATATTTATTGCAAAGTTCATTCTCTACATGCTAAGTTCAATCATTTGGAAGAACATAATGTTCCTGAAATTTGCAAGGACCTGGCGGTACAATATATCAAAGGTGGTCAATATGCTAGAGATTTGGATTTAACCAAATCTGTGATTGAGGAATATTTCAATGGTGTTAGACCATCACAGGATGGTTTTGATGTGGTGTTGATTGATATAGATGGCATTTTTCCATTGAGTCCTCTTACAGATAATCTTGAGTCAAGATATCTAGCCATTTCATGATGTTAAGACTTATATCATAAAGAATATAATATATTGTTAAAATGTCTCAAACTGGGGCCTTTTCATGTTGTTAAGAACTATATGAAGGAAAATGCTAGCTTATCATCAACATTTCCTAACTATATACTGTTCAATACACCTCTAGCATAAAAAAACAGTAGCCCAAAGAGCCAATGGTAATACTTGTTCAATACACCTCAAATACCAACTAACATTGTACATTTCCTAACTATATAATGTTCAATATATAAAGGCAAATGCTAGCTCTATCATCAACATTTCCTAATCTGTTCTTATTGTTATAATGGTATTGACATAGCACAAAGAGACAAAATCCATGCTTGCGACTCAGGTACTGATATTATTGTTATATGGTTGTTAATCTCATTCCATATTGGTAAATGACTACCATATATCAAATATCAACTTCTCAATTTTTTCCATTCATTTTAACTCACAAGATTCAGGATAACTCAATTTGTGATCTACATGGAGCCAATGGTAACACCAAGGAAGAAAATCAGACGGTGAGTCGAAGCTGCAAAGCTAATGTCGATGAAACTAAACCAATGCCGTTTAAGTGGCTATTCTATTTATCATAAGTGAAGTGCTGAAACTTTCTATCAGTATAGATGCTACTTATGAATGAAAGCTCTCACCCACATTTGAATTCCATTCATGTTATAATGGTACTGCAGCAGATTGATCCCACATTTAATATAAGCTAAAACCAACAGCAGTGTAATCCCACCATTTTAAAATTGCAGCTTAATCATATATTTAATCAAATTAAATTGAAGTTTGCATACAACATATCAATATAAATTAGTAAGAGATTAAACATCATGAGGAAGAGATTGAACAATAAGAGTGCAGGTGATAACATGCTTCTTGGACAGTTGTAAGGAAAAAATAATTTACCTCAAAGTGGAAATAGCTGCATTGAATCTATGCTATTTGGATGAAGCTTAACAATTTTGTTTTGATGTTCTAACAGTCATTCAAAGGGAGTAGTTGACTTTTTCTGGTGGCTTTAAAAAGTCAATATCAAATATGCTTCAATTTTGAATTGGTTTTCCCCAAATGTTTTGAACTGCATACAAACCAAATTAGTTGTAACTGAATTTGTAGTCTGCAAGTAAATATTTTGACAGAACTGGCTGGTTTGCTTTTGGTGATTTTGCAGGGTCCCTAGACAGCCATGATTGAAACACGCAAAAGATGACTATGTATTTTTGTCTTGTGCAGAAGTGTAGTAAAAATAAGTGCATTAAAACCTGTGAGATTAAGGTTAACTTTTTCATGTAGCTTGAAAAGGCAATGAGTCAATGAAAAACAAACATGGCTTGCATAACTTATACTAATATGTTAAAAAGGCAATGAGTCAATGAGTGCAATGTAAAGATGCTGGTGAAATTATACTATTATGTTAAACAGCTGTAATATGAAGTACTTAATTATTATGACCTACACATTAAAACAGTAAGAGGAAGTACTGAGAAATGCACAACCCTCAAAGTATAGCTTACATAGGTAAACACAATACTTTAAATGTCAGAAAATACAGCTAAAGCAATTGTGCCAAGTAAATTAGTACAGGTTTTGCAGAATTGTGAAAAAGTAAGCAGACAACATTGGGATTCATAAAAGGCAAGAACATTTTAATATAACTAATGCCAATGGTTTGTATATCTTAACAAAATAATTTCTCCACAAGATAATGGCAAATAAATATTTCTGTTGTTAATGCAATTGATTTATATAACTATAAGTTACATGAAGTAATTGTCCTTTCAAACATATCTCCTAGGATTTATTTATTATATGGTAAATAGGAAAGCAGTTATGCACTTGTGCTACTTCTTCCTCCCTGTGCATCCATGCCATATCCATGTTAATTTTACAATTTCACAATATATCCTTTTGATTAACTAAGGTGATTTCTCAACTAATGTGATTTGGAAAGAAAGCATTTAGGCTGGTGCAAAAATATTGTCTCAATATACCAGAATTTTAGGTTCTTGGTTAACTAAGGTGCAATTAGAACCACCAATAATACTAATAAAATAGTTAAAACAATAGTTGAGGTTCTGTTCTATATCAGTTTTAGGTTATTTTCAGTTAAAGCACTTGTGCTTCTGTTCTATATCAGTTTTAAGCTGATTTTGTGATTGTAGATAGTTACATATGTTTATGCTGCTGTTCTATATCAGTTTTGTGATTTTGTTCTATATCAGTAGTAAGGCCACTATAAAATATGTCAAGTGCTTGGAGACACATGACAAGTTTCATAATATAAGTTCATAACGGTTTTAGGAACAACATAAGTTACAAAAAAGTTAATCAACATAAGCTTAACATATTCAAAAGATCTCATAGACATGTTGAGCACTGTTTGTTGTCAACTACATTAGGTTACAAAAAACCATATTCAAATGAACAACAGTAGCAAGAGAAGGAACTTGTAACAACATAGCAACACTTGGTTGTACCAAAATAACTTGAGTTGAAGGTAAAGGCTCATTCCTTCTTTGCATGCTTCACAATCTTGGTTGCCGATTGTTTGGGTGACAATATAGTTGAAGTTCCTAGCTCCTCAATAGAATATTCTTGGGACAACCTCTTGGAAGGGGTATTGATTGAATAGGCTTCGTCGCTCCAATTTTGTGAAGCAGACATGGTTGGCTGGGAGATGGAAATGGAAGCTATGAGTTCTTAGTGCAATAAATTTTTTCCAATAATAATAAATTAAGACAAATATAACTTGGAAACAAACTTACTGTATGAAGGGAAGTAGGAGTCACCGCTTCATTGTCGAGTATATGATGGTTAAGAACAGTCTCTTTTCCTTTTGTAGTCGGCGCATTCATGGTGTTTTTAGAAGTCAACTACATGATAATATATTTTATGGTCAGTATGTTAGTGTAAGACATGAAGAATGTAATTAAATTTTTATGACTTAATGCATCATAAACCTCATTTGGATGAATGTCATGTTTGAACATTTGGATTACTTCTTTGTCGTCAGTAAGCTTGACAACAGATGCCTGCTTAAAGTTCGGCTGAAACTTCACGCGAAAAGCAAATTCCTTTTCTAATAGTTTGTCCAAGTTTTCAGGATAGATTTGTGGATGATCTTCATTGGACTATGAATGTATAAAAGGTAAACATTAATGATTTACATAACTGTTTTTCAAAAGAAATGAAATAGCAGCATGACATGATCTGTACCAGTACCGACAATTTTAATCAGACTACATTGACAGACAACATTTCACATTCCGGACATAGTACAAAAATTCATGACAGAAAATGTGAAGCTAACTAAGAGGACAACTAAGACCACATTAGTTTTCTTCTTTATGGAGAAAACTTAGGTACAGTGCACTATGATATAATGTATTCATGGAGAAATCTCTTCTTATTTCAGCCTAAACTAAACTAATGTGGTTGTCCAGAGTTGTGTGGTTTATAATTTATATATTCATGTTATTGCACCATGCACTATGAATGATTGAGTTTTCTTGGCACTAAGGCCTTACTTGAGTCACTTCTGATTGTATATTATGATTTCTTACACAAGTAGCAACCCATAAATGTGACACTAACCACAATTTCCTATGTCAGGCTATGGAAGACTTGGCTAAGGCATTAGAGTTTGAATCCAACACAATAGAAATTTTACACCAGAGAGGTATCTTGTAAAACACTGAGTGTTTTCATCTTGTTTTTTCAGTAAGTGATTGATACATGTATGTATATTGTAACAACTCTTTAAAGTCTAGACAGAGCTTTCACCGGTTTTATGTGAAATGAGTGTGATCTATTTATTATTGATATTATCCTACAGGTGTTTAATATCTCATAGTCAATCACATGATTTCATATATCAGAGCTTATATAAGAGCAACATACAATGGTTACATGTATACGTTGAATGTATCAAGCAAACATACAAGTACATAATATTTACGCACCTTTTTCATGATTTATCTTAAAGCATGT
This sequence comes from Lathyrus sativus, assembly GCA_963859935.3. NCBI lineage: Eukaryota > Viridiplantae > Streptophyta > Magnoliopsida > Fabales > Fabaceae > Lathyrus > Lathyrus sativus. Next base: position 124,403,342 of record OZ012738.1, on the reverse strand, counting down.
GCTTCCATTCCAACATATTGGATACACTCCTTGTCCCAAAACACAAAACAACCAGTCGTGCAATCATTTTCGACCTCGATTTCGATTTTATACCTAAGGAAATGGTTGAAAAATAATTAAATTAACCAACATGTTTAAATAAGGTTCTTAGATAATTTATATAGTAACTAAAAAAGATGTGCTTACTTGGTGAGTGGTGGAGGTGTATTTTCACAACATGTGCATATGAATGGCTGCCCAGGAAATTTATTAGTTCTGTTACATGCTGGACACTGCTCATAGTACCAACCGTACCTACTTGACTTGAACCTCTTTGTGGTTACAAAAGTGTTACAAAAAGCTTGTTGTAAATAAACGTGGCATGTTATATTATTGGAAACTTGCAATTGAGTAAAAATGAAGGAAACATCATAAAAAATGGTTACGTTGCGTCGTGATAAAAACTGGAGCATAGGAACTAATATGCTTACATCTTGAAGAATCATGATGTCAGCAATGGTTTTGACATCATTGGTGTAGGAGAAAGTTCAGTCCACAAACGACCCTTGTGATGCAGAAGGTTGGGAGTGTGGTTGTGAAAGAGTTTGTGAACTCGCCTTGTCTCCCAACCTAAATAAAATTGAAACATTATATATAGTGGAATACATATAAGTGATTTGACTATTTATCACATTGAATAATAGTTCCTTACTTGGATTTGAATGTTGTGACCTGTGGATGAACAAAATCAAGAAGCAATTTGGATCCGTTCCAAGCATTTGAGATGTACCATTTTCCGGTGGCTGCAAAACAATAATATGGCATAACAGTAAGAGTAGTATAAGAAACCAATCACAAATGAAAGGAATAAGAGTGAAATAACAATTTCAAGCATTACTTGAACTTTTCTGGCACATAGCATGAGTGATTATTATTATAGTCTGGCCATGTGCGGTATGCTCAGTCGAGTATGTCATGAATTGGTTGGCATATGATTCCCAAAGTGTAATATCTATTTCAGAACCACTAATAATAAAGAGAGAAAAAAGTTATAATGTGATATATATATATATATATATATATATATATATATATATATATATATATATATATATATATATAAGTTATAATGAAGAACCACTAATAATAAAGAAGTTATAATGTGATATACATTCCATCAGATAAGGTAATGTTGACACAAGCCTTCTTTCCGCCCCCTACGACTTGAGACCTGACTACTTCGTGAAGTACACCAATGACATCTGTTTGATAGTAAGGCCAAATGGTTAGTCTATTAGTTCACAAACATGTAATAATGCAAATGATGTTAAAGAAAATTTTAAATACCATATAAGCGGTTGACTTGGAAATCTCCGTGTAAAAAATCGACGATGGGTTTGAAATGAAATTGATGGGGTGGTATTTCTGGTAAATCTACCATGGTTACAGTGGTTCCACTATTGAAAAAAAGCTTCAACGGATTTCCACATATTTTTAAAGGAATATCGTTGTTTAATGGATCACCATTATAAACCATATAGGTCATATGTTCTTGTAACATCTGTTTCCACAAATCGAAATCTCTGTTGCGGGTAACGACGTGTATTTTATCACCGTATGAATCAAAGGAATAGTTAGTACATATTTTAAGTTATGTAAAAGTTAAATAACATATTTACAGCAATAATGCATACCTTGCTATGTTGGATAACACATTCAAAATGTTGTTGTCCATTACGCTCGGTTACAGTCCATAGATCAACAATACGAATGGCGAGCTTCAATTCATTGTTTCCTAGCTTCAAATCAGCAATCATAATAGGTGCTCTAGACATGGTGATCTGAAAAGTAACAACTACAATATAAGTTCATAACAGACATGGTTTTCAGATGTGTTTTCAGAGATGAACAAAAAGCAACATTCATCTCAAAACCCAGAAAAACGGATTCAAAACAACACCACAAAAATCAAACACACAGTCATTGTAAACCCAGAAAAACAATGGTTGAACTCTAGTTTGTGAAACAAAAAAACCAGACTCTTGGTTTGTGAAACAGAAAACCAGAAAAACTAAAAATAAAACAATGCTTGAACTATGATGTGCAGGGAGAGGCGATGGACGTAGGAGCACGTACCTTCTTATTTTTAGCTCGTAAGAAAAACCAGACGAGGGAGATGATAATGTTCTGAAGTATGAAGTGTGAGAAAATGGAGAAAAGTGAAATATGATTTGTTGAGAAATGAGAGAAATATCAAAAGAAGGAAAGATATAGAGAAGCCTGAATAGTGTGACAAGAGAGGGAAAAATGGAAAAAAGTTTGGGACCAATGGGTAACTGACACGTGGATGAGAAGAAAGCTCTTAGCATCTCTAACAATATGAATATGTTGATTACCAAATTATCCTTTTTGAAAGCAAAATGTAATATTTGTTATTGGATAATTTTGTAATATGTTGATTTAGAATTTTATTATATTTCCTTTAGAGTTTATATTTTGTATATTACTTTTCTTTTAGAAAATATCATTATTTGACTTTTAGAAGTTTTACGTTTTATTTTTAGAAGTTGGGTTTTATTTCGCATTTGTTATTGGGCATTTTGTCACATTTCATCTGTTTTGGGTCGATGACGAGACCTTTGTCGTTTATCTGTCAAATTATTGACGAGAAACGATAGATCCGAGACCGCTCTCTTTCGTTTCCTATTTTCGATTTAATTTTGATTCTTTATGTCATTTCATCTGTTTTGGTTGATGACGACATTTCCGTAATTCATTACCAGTCAAATTATTGATGAATAATGTTGGATCCAAGACCACCTCTTTTCTCTCCTCATTTCTCTTCATCTTTCCGATTTTATTTTGACTTTCGGTGGATTCCAACTCAGCACCCTTTAATATTTTTAGAAGAGTTGCTCTTTGGAGAGCACAGTACGATGAAAGTTGTAAGTTGTGTTCGGGGGGTTATTGTCTATCGTTGGCCTCTATGGTAGAATCAGTCGGGGCTTGAGAGGCGGTGGTTTACCCTGTGGCGGATGTCAGCGGTTCGAGTCCGCCGATGAAGTCTTGTATCTATAAGACGAGATATCACTGTTTTTTGCCCGTGCGACACAATTCAATTGGAGAACGATCCTCAATATCGTTTCTCTATCTTGTCCATAGCACAGAAATCAATACGCGGCCTCCTATAGTTCAACTTCCCTTATAACTTGATCTACGAAGGTTTAGCGTCACATTGGTCCCAATTCAATTCACTTTGACCCTTCCGATTCAATTTTAAAACGTCATCAAGGATCAAAGAGGAGGAGCTTGGAAATAAAGCTTGCACGTAATGTCAAGTGTCAACGGAACCACTCCGTTCGGTAACATCTTTCTAATTCAATCTTTTATCCAACCGCTGAGTGTTGTGAGCTATAAGCGATAGACACATGGGAAATGATGAGTAGGGAGCCTCTTCCCATTCATCTAGAGTGTTTAGCGTATGTCCTTTAGACAATATGCGACGCATTCGCTCCTACGTCTTAGGATTTAGTGTGCGCATCCTGATCCGAACCTTTTCTCGCATGCTTGCGATTGATACCCTTTTCTTTCGCATCCTGGCGATTGAGATACCTTCTCTTGCCCCTGTACAATCGAAACCGCTTTTCTGTAGTTAGCCGAACTACGGATGCTCTGATCTCTCATATCTGTTGAGAGTACGTAGGCATAGGAATGCGATAATCCTAGCGAGCATTTTTCCCTCTTTCCTGTAGTTAGCCGAACTATGACTAATCTGATCTCTCATATCTGCTGAGAGTACGTAGGTATAGGATTGCGATAATCCTGGCGACCACTTTTCCCTTTTTCCTGTAGTTGGTAGAACTACGGCTGCTCTGATTTCTCATGCCAGATGAGAATATGTAGGCACAAGACACGACATCTTGGCAAGCACACTAACAACTAACTTCACTCTTCTCTCGCCCCAGTGCGATCGAGACTTTCCCGTTGACGACTAATCATCCCTTTCTCTTGCCTCAGTGCAATCGAGACCAGCCCGTTGTTCTAAACCTCTAGTTAACCCGTACCTTTTAACCAATGACGTACTACGTCCTTTCTACCGCAAACAGGTAACGCCTAAGTCTCCAATGGTCGAGCAGTAATACACATAACTGCTAGAATGCATACGCTAGTATCGTCTACCTTTTCTCTTGCCCCCGTGTGTTTGAGAACACCCCGTTTTTCCGTAGTTAGCCCGAACTACGTTTGCTCTGATTTCTCTTACTAAACGAGGATACGTAGGCACAAGACGGTGATGTCTTGGCGAGCAACTTCCCCCCCCCCCCTTCACTCGTAGTTTTCCGAACTATGTTGACTCTGACTTTCCCATTGCACGAGGGAATACGTAGGCATAGAGCGGTGATGCTCTATCGAGTCTTTTTTCTTTTCTTTTGTCCCCGTGAGCCTGTAGCTTAGATAGTTTAACACCCTTTTAGATAGACAACAAGCGTGGATTTCGTTGAGTACAACGGACGTGAGGGGTGCTCATACCTTCCCCTTGTATAACCGACTCCTGAACCCGAGATTTGGTTGTGATGACCTTGTCTTTTCCCTTTTCCGTAGGTTTTCTTTGATCGTTTCCTTTCCCTCTCTTTGGGATAAATAACGAACGGTGGCGACTCTTCTGTCTTCCGCCGGCCTCCTTTTTCGCAGTAGCGACAGTTGTGAACTAAAGATTTGTTATTCAAATTAATTAATAGTTTGATATCCTATTCTCATCGCAACACATCTAACTGGTACATAGACCAATTATTCTTGACTGTTATTGCCACAATCAGTCTAATTTTTTCCATTCTTGCTACTAGAGCATAGACTTCATAGTAATCCTTTCCATACCTTTGTAGGAATCCTCTTGCTACTAGTCTAGCCTTGTACTTTGCCACCTGCCCATCTGGCCTTAGTTTTGTCTTTAAAACCCACCTAACATCAATACATTTCTTGTTAGCAGATAGTTGAACTAATTTCCATGTTTCATTCTTCTCTATGGAGTTTAGTTCTTCAATCATTACCATCTTCCTATGCTTATGTTTTAGAGCTTCTTCAAAGGACACTGGTTCAGTTTCAGCCAGCATTGCTAGTTGCACTATGTCACCTTCATCTATAACTGCTTGATCAGGGAATCTCTCAAAATCCCTCAACCTGGATCGTGGTTGAGTATTCCTTGTTGGTTTATTGGTTACTTCGACACCTCCTTCATTTGTATTTTCACCAATCTCTTCTTGTTCTTCAGTCTCACCTTCTGTTTCTGAGTCAGACAGATGTAACTTACTGTCACATTTGTATGATACCCTTTCTTTCCAGTTCCATTCCTTTGATTCATCAAACTTTACATCCTTGATGAATAATATTTTCTTATTACCTAGATTATACAGTTTGTATGTGTAACAGCCCGATTTTTTATTAATTACTTATTTGCATTAATTAATAGGTTAATAAGGATTAATTAATTAATGGGTAATTAATTAAATGAATTAATAGATGTTGGAGAGAATTAGAAGAGAAAACAATATTAAGAAGGAGAGGGGAAGGAAAAGGAAAAAATAGAAACATAAAGGAAATAATAGAGAAAGAAGGAGAAAGAGGAGAAAAGAGAAGAAGAAGAGGGAAGAACTTGGAATCATCAAGAACAACTCTCAAGCTTTGGATTAATCAAGGTAAGGGTGTGAAATATCATCATCTTAACAATGTGTATGAATATTTATGCTTGGGTTATAGTATTGGATGTTTTTCTACAACTTCCATTTTAGGGCATAAGCGGATTAATCGGTAGAATCTGAGTTTTCACGGTGGAAAATGAGAATAAGTGGTAGTATTTAGTCGGGAGGATGTTAGACTAAGGTTACAGAACTTGTTCGGTGAGAATCGTTTGGTTTTTGAGAGTTTGGTGGGAGTTGGACATTATGAAATTCTGAGTTTGCAGACATTCGCTAGCGTGTTCGCTGAGCGAGCTGGTAGCGAACGTTCGCTAAGCGAGCTAGTAGCGAGCCAGTAGCGAACGGTCCCAGACTTGGACAGAATGTATTTTTCTGGTGTTCGCTGGTAGTGAAGGGGGTAGCGAAGGTTCGCTAGGCCTTTGCTGAGCGAGCGAGGTAGCGAACGAAGTCAGAAGCTTCTGTTTGCCTTCGCGAGCTTGTTCGCTGGGCGAACAAGTAGCGAATACTCGCTAAGGGAGCAGAGTAGCGAACGTGACAGGATGTGTTTTTCTTTACTGTTTCCATCCGAGGTCGGATTTCTGACTTAACTTTGATTATTTCCATGCTCGAGGCGTCGATTACGCCGGGATATATTGTACTGTGGGTAGCCTTATGGCGTGAATCCTAGATTGTTGAATTAATTGAATTATGGTCATTTTGACGAATGTTATACAGTGTTTGGTGTGATTAAAAATGTATTGAGAATGCATGAGAACATATTGTGTATATGTATGCATTGTTCGTTAATATATTGATGATATGTATGATTATGTTGTGTGTGCAATCGTTGTGATAATTCTTGAAGATATGAATTATTTGAATGCATGAGATTAAGATTCGGTCTTAACTGCACTGAATTGTTGATTGCATATGCATCATTTAGTCAAGAGGCAATGCTTGCTAGTTTCGTGGAGACTAGTGACTTGTCCCAAGCCTAGAAGAGTGGGTTTGAAAGCTTAGAGGATGGGCTTTTGGTGGTTATCGGTCTACAAGAGTGGGCCCGATTTACTGTAAACCGAAAAAAGATAACAAGTGTTGGTACCACATGGCATAAGTTTTTTATTGAGTCGTATTAAGTCACATAGCATGAATGTCATTATTATATGAATTATGATTGTGTATGGACCATGTATATGAGTTAAAATGGATTGTGGTGAGAAATGTAATGTAATGTATGTGTGTTTTATGTTATGTACGTATATATAATTATATGCATTGATTATTATGATAATATTTCTCACCCTTCTGCTGTTTTATAATGCTCTATGAGGCATTGCAGTTTAGGATTGCTGGAGGTTTTCTTTTGGTGAAGTATAGCTTCAATCTTTTGAGTCGGTTGCTCTGATATGTAACATCGGGTAGCTAGGCTTGTAGAGTATTCTTTTGTGATGCATTATATATGTATCAGCTGATGATGTTTGTAAAATATGAATGATACTATGAACAACTTGATGATGCGTACTTCTATTATATCATGTCTTAAGTAATTCAATGTTCTAGTCTTCCGCTTTAATCAAAACATTGATATGCAGACTCTAAGAGTCATGCTTTACTTTTAGTTGAGATTTACCCCTTTTGTTTTATCTCTTTATGAACATTATTATTTATGTTGTCGTTTCGTGAATAATGTGATGCGCCTCTTTATACCATGTTATAAATACACTCTGATGAATTTTGTATATGTGATTAAGTGTTTAATTGCATTATTTTGGGGGTATAGAAGGGGGTGTTACATTAAGTGGTATCAGAGCAGGTCGGCCAGTTGGCCAAGTTGTTAACTTGTTTATTCCCCTTGTATATCTGATTGTGTGTGACACTATCGATATTGTTTGACCTTGTGAGCTCTGTTGTTGAGATACAGAACGATGGTGGCTGGTAGGAACGACGAGGCGATTGCGAAGGCTTTGACTAGATTGGCTGGAGCGATCGAGCAAAACCCTCAAGCCAATTTGAATGTTAGGAATCAAGCAGATGATGAATTCCGTGCTTTAGGAAGGTTTCAAAGGAATAATCCGCCAGTGTTCAAAGGAACCCATTAGCCTGACAAAGCACAGGTTTGGTTGAAGGCTATAGAAAAGATCTTCCGAGTTATGAACTGTTCGGATGCTCATAAGGTGTAGTTTGGCACCCATATGCTGGAGGAGGAAGCGGAGGATTGGTGGGGTAATAGTCGCCAAAGGTTTGAAGAGAATGAGATGGTAATTACTTGGGATCTTTTTAAAGAGATATTTCTGGAGAAGTATTTTCCAGAAGATGTGTGTGGGAAGAAAGAAATCGAGTTCCTAGAGTTGAAGTAAGGTAACTCTACTGTGGCCGAGTATACGGCAAGATTTGAAGAGTTGATTAAGTTTTGTCCTCACTACAACACCGTTAATGCTGAGAGATCTAAGTGTCTCAAATTTGTGAATGGTTTGAGGCCGGAGATCAAATAAGCTGTCGGATATCAGGAGATCAGGCGATTTTCTGAGTTGGTAAACAAGAGTAGGATTTATGACGAGGATAGTAGGGCTCGAACTAGCCACTACAAGAAATTGGGTGATAAGAAGGGAAAGGGTCAATTTCGAGGGAAATCTTATGTGGCTCCTACAGATAAAAGGAAACAAAGAGTTGATTATGGTAAGAAGCCAAGTGGGGGAGGAGCCTCTACTCCAGTAAGATGTTATAATTGTGGTGAAGCGGGACATCGTGCTGCTGAATGCAATGGTGTTGGGTTGAAGTGTTTTAAGTGTGGCAAGCTAGGCCACAAAGATATAGACTGCAGAAGCAGTGCAAATGTGACTTGCTACAATTGTGGTGAGCAAGGGCACATTAGTACCAAATGCGATAAGCTGAAGAAGACGCAAGGGAGCGGAAAAGTGTTTTCTCTATCTGGATCAGAAACTGCTAGTGATGATCGACTGATCCGAGGTACGTGCTTCATTAATGGTATACCTATGACACTATAATTGATATCGGAGCTACGCATTCTTTTATTTCTTTGGATTGTGTTAAGAGATTAAGTCTTAAGTTGTCTGTTATGGGTGGCGGTATGGTTATTGACACTCCTGTTATGGGTTCGGTAACTACCCAGTATGTGTGCTTGAATTGTCCGTTGAGTATTTTTGGTAAAGATTTTGGAGTTGACTTAGTGTGTCTTCACTTAGACCGAATTGATTTCATTCTTGGAATGAATTGGTTGAGGTTTAACCGTTTTTATATTAACTGATTTGACAAAACAGTTATTTTCCTTGAATCTGACAAAGAAGGGGATTTGTTTATGACAGCTAAGCAAGTGAAGGAGTCGGTGCAAGATGGTGCAAAGGTATTTATGTTGTTGATAACTTTGAGTATTGGTGAGAGTGAAGAAATTGTTGTTTTACCAATTGTTCGTGGTTTTCCGGAAGTTTTCCCTGATGAGATAAGAGATTTACTGCCGGAACGGGAAGTGGAGTTTACGATCGATTTGGTTCCTGGAACTAGTCCAATATCGATGACTCCATATCGTATGTCCGCATCGGAATTGAATGAGTTGAAGAGTCAAATTGAAGATCTGCTTGATAAGAGGTTTATTCGTCCAAGCGTGTCGCCATGGGGTGCACCAGTGTTGTTGGTTAAGAAGAAAGAAGGTTCTATGAGGCTCTGTGTGGACTACAGACAGTTGAATAAGGCGACTATCAAGAATAAGTATCCACTTCCGAGGATTGATGACTTGATGGATCAGTTGGTTGGTGCAAGTGTGTTCAGTAAGATAGATTTGAGATCCGGCTATCATCAGTTTCGCGTGAAGACTGAGGATATTCCGAAAACTGCTTTTAGAACGAGGTATGGACACTATGAGTATTCTGTGATGCCATTTCGTGTGACTAATGCACCAGGTGTGTTTATGGAGTACATGAATAGAATTTTTCATTCCTATTTGGAAAAGTTTGTGGTTGTGTTCATTGACGACATTCTAGTCTATTTGAAGAATGAAGAAGAGCATGTCGAGCATCTGAAGGTCGTGCTATGTGTGTTAAAAGAAAAGCAGCTGAATGTGAAACTTTCTAAGTGTGAGTTTTGGTTGAAGGAAGTGAGTTTCCTTGGGCATGTAATTTCAAGTAGAGGTATTGCGGTTGATCCGTCGAAAGTGGAAGCGGTATCGCAATGGGAGACTCTGAAGTCAGTTTTTGAGATTAGAAGTTTTCTTGGGTTGGCCGATTATTATCGGAAGTTCATTGACGAATTTGCTAAGCTATCATCGCTGTTGACGCAGTTAACTCGGAAAGGTCAAGCTTTCGTTTGGAATGCCAAGTGTGAAGGAAGTTTCCAAGAGCTTAAGAGGAGATTGACGACGACCCTTGTTTTGATTTTGCCAAAACCGGAAGAACCGTTTGTTGTGTATTGTGATGCTTCTTTGATGGGTCTGGGAGGTGTCTTGATGCAAAATAACCAAGTTGTAGCTTATGCTTCGAGGCAACTCAAAGTGCATGAGAAGAATTATCCGACACATGACTTAGAGTTGGCCGCCATTGTGTTCGTGTTGAAACTTTGGAGGCATTATTTATTTGGTTCGAGATTTGAGGTGTTTAGTGATCATAAGAGTTTAAAGTACCTCTTTCTAAAGGAATTGAATGCAAGACAGAGAAGATGGCTAGAATTTCTAAAGGATTACGACTTTGGTTTGAATTACCATCCCGGTAAAGTGAATGTGGTAGCAGATGCATTGAGTAGGAAATCATTGCATATGTCGATGATGATGGTGAAGGAGTTGGAATTAATTGAACAGTTTCGTGATTTGAGTTTGGTGTGCGAAAGGACTTCTTATGGAGTGAAGCTTGGTATGTTGAAACTTACTAGTGATATTCTGGACGAGATCGGAGAAGGACAGAAATCGGATTTGAGCTTAGTTGATCGGTTGACTTTTTATCAATCAAGGCCAAGGTGGTGAATTTCGGATTGATGAGAATGGTATTATGCGGTATCGCGATAGAGTTTGTATTCCTGACATTTTTGAGCTGAAGAAGAGTATTCTTGAGGAAGGGCATCGTAGTGGATTGAGTATTCATCCGGGTGCTACTAAGATGTATCAAGATTTGAGAAAAATATTTTGGTGGCCTCGTATGAAGAAGGATATTGCAGAGTTTGTGTATTCTTGTTTGACTTGTCAGAAATCGAAGATTGAACATCAGAAACCGTCAGGTTTGATGCAACCGTTGTTTATTCATGAATGGAAATGGGATAACATTTCTATGGATTTTATGTCCGGTTTACCGAGGACCAGAGTAATTTTGAAGCCATAAGGGTTATTATGGATAGATTGACCAAATCTGCTCATTTTATTCCTACGCGCGTGGACTATCCATTGGAGAAATTGGCAAATTTGTACATTGAGAGGATTGTTAGTTTGCATGGTATTCCGTTTAGCATTGTGTCAGATCGAGATCCAAGGTTCACTTCGAGATTTTAGGAGAGTCTGCAGAGTGCTTTCGGTACGAAGTTGCGTTTGAGTTCAGCTTATCATCCTCAGACAGATGGTCAGACGGAAAGAACGATTCAATCACTTGAAGATCTGTTGAGAGCTTGTGTATTGGAGAAGGGAGGAGCTTGGGATAGCTACTGACCTTTGATTGTGTTTACTTACAATAATAGTTTTCATTCGAGCATCGGTATGGCACCTTTTGAGGCTTTGTATGGTAGACATTGCAGGACGCCATTATGTTGGTATGAGTTGGGAGAGAGTTCTATAGTTGGACCTGAGTTAGTTCAAGATACTACCGAAAAGATTAAGATGATCCAAGAGAGGATGAGGATTTCCCAGAGTCATCAGAAGAGTTATCAAGACAAGAGGAGGAAAGCAATCAAATTTCAAGAGGGAGATCATGTGTTTCTTCGAGTCACTCTTATGACTGGTGTTTGGAGGGTATTGAAGTTACGTAAGTTGACGCCGTGTTTCATAGGTCCTTTTCAGATTTTGCAGAAGGTAGGAGAGGTAGCCTATCATGTTGCTTTGCCGCCATCTCTAGATAATCTTCATGATGTGTTCCATGTATCTCAATTGAGGAAATACATTCCAGATCCGTCTCATGTAGTCCAAGTAGATGATGTACAGGTGAGAGATAACCTGACTGTGGAGACACCACCTATCCGGATAGAGGATCGGAAGTCGAAGCAACTTCGAGGCAAAGAGATTGCTTTGGTGAAGGTCGCTTGGGGAGGACCGGCTGGTGAGAATGTAATGTGGGAGCTGGAGAGCCAGATGAGGAAATCTTATCCGGAGTTGTTCGAATCAGGTAACATTTTCGAGGACGAAAATTCCTTAAGTGGAGGAGAGTTGTAACAGCCCGATTTTTCATTAATTACTTATTTGCATTAATTAATGGGTTAATAAGGATTAATTAATTGATAGGTAATTAATTAAATTAATTAATAGATGTTTGAGAGAATTAGAAGAGAAAAACATATTAAGAAGGAGAGGGGAAGGAAAAGGAAAAGATAGAAACATAAAGGAAAGAATAGAGAAAGAAGGAGAAAGAGGAGAAAAGAGAAGAAGAAGAGGGAAGAACTTGGAATCATCAAGAACAACTCTCAAGCTTTGGATTAATCAAGGTAAGGGTGTGAAATATCATCATCTTAACAATGTGTATGAATATGTATGCTTGGGTTAGAGTATTGGATGTTTTTCTACAACTTCCATTTTAGGGCATAAGCGGATTAATCGGTAGAATCTGAGTTTTCACGGTGGAAAATGAGAATAAGTGGTAGTATTTAGTCGGGAGGATCTTAAAGGTTAGAAAACTTGTTCGGTGAGAATCGGTTGGTTTTGGAGAGTTTGGTGGGAGTTGGACAGTAAGAAATTCTGAGTTCGCAGACATTCGCTAGCGTGTTCGCTGAGCAAGCTGGTAGCGAACGTTCGCTAAGCGAGCTAGTAGCGAGCCAGTAGCGAACGGTCCCAGACTTGGATAGAATGTATTTTTGTGGTGTTCGCTGGTAGCGAATGGGGTAGCGAAGGTTCGCTAGGCCTTCGCTGAGCGAGCGAGGTAGCGAACGAAGTCAGAAGCTTCTGTTTGCCTTCGCGAGCTTGTTCGCTGGGCGAACAAGTAGCGAATACTCGCTAAGCGAGCAGAGTAGCGAACGTGACATGATGTGTTTTTCTTTACTGTTTCCATCCGAGGTCCGATTTCTTACTTAACTTTGATTATTTCCATGCTCGAGGCGTCGATTACGCCGGGATATATTATATTGTGGGTAGCCTTATGGCGTGAATCCTAGTTTGTTGAATTAATTGAATTATGGTTATTTTGACGAATGTTATACATTGTTTAGTGTGATTAAAAATGTATTGAGAATGCATGAGAACATATTGTGTATATGTGTGCATTGTTTGTTAATATATTATTGATATGTATGATTATGTTGTGTGTGTAATCAATGTGAACATATTGTGATAATTCTTGAAGATATGAATTATTTGAATGCATGAGATTAAGATGTCAGTCTTAAGTGCATTGAATTGTTGATTGCATATTGTTGCACCCTAAAATTTGACCAACTCATTTCACTTGATTTGTGTTTTCAATTGCATTATTATCTGCATAATAAATCATGTACATAGTTCATCCATTTGCATAGCATAGCATAAGCAAGTCATCCAGCAAGGGATCAAGTGCCATTCTTATCTAAAGGAGCACATCAAAAAGGGGTTCTTATTCAAAGTTAACAACTGAGGAATTGAAGCTTTGAACAGTTAGAAGGTCAAGCAGTGGATCTATCTCCTATCTGGGGGTGTGTTTGAGGATCATCAATGAGACATGAGCTATGAACTGAGGGTATGGAATGTGTGCTAGCATAGGGAGAGCTCTAGGGTAGACTGTTCTCTTCTATCAAGCATAGAGAGCTTCTTGTGCCTCTATTCCATCCTATGACACAAGGTCCCCACAAAGGGTTCCATCTCTCCTTAGGAGGGATGTAGAACCTGCTTTGATTGGGTAGAATCTTGAGGATAACTCTCACTAGATGTGTTAAGATCTTGATGATTTCCCTGGGTTATCATTAAGCATCTTAACATCCCAACTTCCTCTATTACTTGGTTCTTTCTTGTGAGTGTCTGCATTGAAGTTAAAAGCCTATTGAGGATGGAGTTCATTGATGATTTTAGAAGAGGAAGCTGGTACCTGTCAAAGCTAGGTATCTGTTAAAGGCTAAGGTTTTGCTGGTTGGAACTCAGTGTTTGTTGAAGCTGGAGATTATTGGAAGATAAGAGCTTAGCTGGAGCTTAGATATCATTGGAGGGAGAAGATAGGATCTTGCCCCAAGTGGTAGTTGTTAACCTTTTGCTGTGTATCAACTGTAGCTGCCAGAGCTGGTGCTGTTGTGATTGCTTGCTGTCAGAGCTGGTTTTGGGGTCTTATTTTCTTTGCTGTATTGTTTGTTAATCTTCCCCTTAGGTTTAAAGTGAATCTATTCACTTTGCCTGTTATTTCTTGCTGCATTTCATGCATTTTACTGCTTTACTGATATGCTGTTGCTTTCCCGTTTATCCCTTAGGATCTCTGTTTCTCTCTGTGTAAGAGAGAAATATGACAGACATTAGGATTCTTATCCATGCATGACAACATTAGGTTAGCTTTTATTCCCTTTTCAACCATAGGTTTTTTAGAGCTTCTTTCTCTTCTTATCTCAGAACAATTCAAAACCGCAGTAATAAGGTTAATCGATGTCGTGCGTTACGAGCCTTAAGCTATTTGAGAAAAGGTTGTTGGAGGGTCACTCTTCAGTAATCTGATTGCTTAGTGTGTTACCCTTAGGGTGACAGACGACGTAGTCACTCTCAAATCATAGTCTTTAGCGCGCCAGAGATTGCAAACACACTAAAAAAACACTTCTTCTGTAAAAGATTCAAAACAAATATCAAAGTGTCCTTTTTGTCCGCTTGGACCCGTAATCAGGAGAAAACCTTTTTCAGAAGGATAAAAAAACAATCAAGACAGACTTGTGTCGTACGTGGCCCGAACTACGTTTGCTCTGATCTTTCATGCTGTATGAAAGTACATAGGCACAAGATGCGATATCTTGGCGAGCAACCTTCCCCTCCTTTCCCGTAGGTAGGCGAACTACGTTGACTCTGATTTCTCGTTCCAGACGGGAATACGTAGGCATAAAGTGCGATACTTTGCCGAGTCATTTTATTTTCTTTTAACCCCAGATCTGTAGAATAGATAGAATAACAATCCGTACCAGAAAATAGGCATGGATCCCGTCGAGTACGACGGACGTGAGGGGTGCTAATACCTTCCCCTTGCGTAACCGACTCCCGAATCCAGGATTTGGTTGCGATGACCATTCCCTTCCCGTCTTTGCGGTAGGTTTACTTCGCGCGTTTCCCTTCCCTCTGTTGGGATAAATAGTGCACGGTGGCGACTCTTCTGTTCAGCCGGCGCCGATTTTCGCAGTAGCGACAACTGACGACTCTGCTGGGGACTCAGACGGTTCCCTACGCGAGTAAATCCTAGTGCTTGTTTTCCCGTCAGGGGTGTTGTATGGATTTACTATTCTGTCTTTACTTTTCGTAATATTTTTACCAACCTTATGTTATCATTGCTGCTGTGGGTAGGGGGTAATTTGTTGAGAGATAAGCCAAACCCGGGCTTGAGTACACATATAGATTTAGAGAGAGAGTAGTGGTTAGCCTGCTTGCTTAGCTCGCACCAGCTAGCCGCGAAATCTCACTCGGACGAGATTCTCTTTGATGCTTCTTGCCTGGCCCTTAGGGCTCGACAAGTTGTCTGACCCGAGTATTGACGACTCTGGGAACCTATCAATTGGGATTCAACTAAGTGAGGCCGCTTCAAGTGATGATGATGCCACACCTTCTGGGTATCGTATCATCGCTCTTGAAAGTCTGTGACGTTGAACCCGCATAGGACGTCGTACCTCGTCTGCGAGTTAAGTACACACCTGTGAGGGGTAGGGGGTTTGTTTGCAGGAAACCTTTGACCTCAGAATACCTGGTTTATCTCTATCAATGAGGTGTGGTTACAAGGTTCTTTTGAGTGGTTGGTTTGGTTTAAGATGAAGATTGGATGGTTCTCAGGCTTCAGTACAGAGCAGCCCAGTCTATCAGCATGGCACTTGGTCCATTGTTTGCATATGCATGTGCATTTTCATGTTTGCATTTCATTAACGTGTATTTATGTTACAGGTGATCATTCCCCTCTGATTCTAGGATATCTTCTAGCCAGGCATGGAGTCCTTGAAGAAGACGGTTGCTTACAGGTTGCATTCGCCAGACATCAGTTCATTATTGGGTTTAGTTGCTTTGGCAGATGAGAGTGTGAGGGCTGGGTTCAGAGTATCCTATGGGAGACTGCTTAGCTTGTTGTACACTCCCTCAGCTTTCGAGACTACTGGGGTGTATACTTTGATGCAGTTTTATGAGCCGCAGCTGAGATGTTTCTTATTTCCAGACTACATTCTGGCACCCACTTTGGAGGAGTATTATGTTATGTTGGGTATTCCCGTGCTAGACCAGATGCCCTTTGTACATGTTGATACTGAGCCTGAGTTAGCTACACTCACAGAGAATTTCAGTTTGGACGCTTCTGAGTTTCCAGGAGGCTTGGTCAAGCTGAATGGAGCTTATGGTTTTCACTTATCTGTCCTAGTTGAGAAGGCTACACAGTGCGCGAGGAATGGGTGTTAGGTGGCCTTTAGTTCTATTCTGGCTGTCTGCATCTACGGGATTGTCTTGTTTCCTAATGTGCCAGACTTTGTCGACTCGGATGCCTTCTTGATCCTCGCCTCGAAGAATCCCGTTCCTACTCTCTTGGGCGATGTTTATCATTCTATTCACTACAAGAATGAGAAACGTCGTGGCAAGAATGTTTCCTGCTGTCTTCCTCTCTTGTACAGGTGGTTCCAGAGGCACCTTCCGAAGACTGGGCCGTTTGTTGATACCGTTGATACTTTGGATTGGCCTTCCCGGTTGATGGGGCTATCTGCTGAGAATATCATTTGGTTTGATCGGGGAATGCTTGGTACTGACATTATATATAGTTGCAGTGGTTTTCCGAATGTTCCCCTGATTGGACGGAAAGGTTGTATCAACTATAATCCTTCACTGTTGGTGCGACAGTTCGGTTACGCTTTGAAGGCTGCCCCTATTGAGAAGGAGATACAGGAATCTCTGTATCTCACGGGCTCATTAGACGAGGTTGTTTTGACCAGATTAAGGCATGCATGGGCTAGCATCCATAGGAGGGGAAAAGCTTTGCTTGGTAAGAGCAACAACAGAGCTTATGATCCTTATGTGGCATGGGTCCGTGAGAGAGCTATTACTTCTCTAATGCCTTATCCTGCTGTGGAACCCCTGTATCTCCCATTGATTGAGGTACCTGCTTCGGTAGAGAGTGATAAGTATAACAAATTATTGGCTGAAAACGAAGAATTGAAGAAAGCCAACGATGAGTTAGAAAAAGAGATCCTCCAGTTACGACGAGAGAAGAAGGAAGCCACCTTCACTGTGAAGGAACAGACCGAATTGATTAACAGGTTGGGATCAGAGCTGACAGAAGCAACCAACAAGAAAGAAAAAGTGGGGATAGCCTTGAGCGGTGTTAGCAAGGTGCTTACTTCCAAGAAGGAACTTCTAAGCAAAGCTTATGCTCGTATCAGCAAGTGGGAAGCTTTGTGGGATGCCACGCTTACCAAGCGGAAAGAGCGCGAAGACGAACTGAAAATGCAGATTGCCACGCTGGAGGCACAGGTTAAAGCCCAGGAAGCAAAGATTGCTGAAGTGACATCCCTTGGGAGTACTGCTGGTCTCAGAGTAAGTGACAGTGACGATAAGTCGAGAGGTTACGAGGAGAAGGTCGGTTCCAAGAGGTACAGATCTGACGAGAGTTTGAGCAAAGGAGCTTCACGGGACGACGCCGCAAAGCTGAGATCCACTACCGAGCGGCGTGCTTTACTGATTCAGGAGTTGATCTCCCGACTAGGGCACTCGGAGACGATGAGGATATTGGAGGACATCCGAGCACGCCATTTGGCCTGATATATCTTTGCCTTACCTTTGTTATTTGTACTTGTATTTGGGCCATCGCCAGACTTGTTGGCCGAGGTCTCTTCGGTTGTATTCAGTTGAACTCTTGTACTCAGCCTCTTGGCATTTGTTATATATGAGGATTTTCTGGTTTATTGCTTGCTGGATAGGGACTCCATTGCTGTAATGGCTTTCTCTCCGGAACTAGAATCGGGGGAATGTAACCTGTAGCATATTTACATAATTGCATTTGCATTCATATTGCATTACAGGTGATTATTGAACTGTATCTCATTTCCTACATCTCATCCAGGTTTTTCCAGGATTGAAAGTCAACGTCCTCACCGATACTCTACTCGTACCAACTGCAAAAGAGTTATGGACCAGATACAAAGCGAGATGCAGGACATGCGTGAGAAGCTGGCGCTCTTCATGCAGACGAGAGACAATTGTGAAGGGACAGGAAAACTTGCAAACTTTGGTGCAGCCATTGCTGGTAAGAAATGTCGGGAACGGAAACGAAGACCACAATTCTGTACGTGTTGACACCATTCATGGGGATGGTACTCCTACACCAGTAGCTCCACCTATGGTGAATATACCTGCTGTGAACGTGAACAATGGCGCTGGCGCCGGGAATGGTAATACCGAAATTGGTAATGAGACTGTCATTAACAACGTTGGATTCGGAGACGCCAATTTGGGCGGTGATGATAATGGAGGTAATGGCTTCGGTAACAACGGATTTGGCTATAACGACCAGGGGTTTGATTATGCTAACCAAGATGGGAAGTTTGGCTTCAATGCTCAGGGTTTCGGACAGGATGGATTTGGTAATGCCAATCAGGGCTATGGTGGATTCGGTAACGGAAATGGTGCTGGAATGATGTCTTTTGGACCTGACGGGGTCGCTCAAGGGTACGGTAACAGGGGACGGGGGCCTGTGATGAATCAGGCTAGACTTGGTCATAACAATGGGTATGATGGGTACGGAAATGAGAATGTTAATTGGATGGAAGACCAACAAGAAGACGCATTCTCTGGTAGGGGCATGGATGGACCTGTGGATCCTGTTCAGAGAATCAAGATGCTTGAGGAACAAATGAAGGGTGTAGTGAATCAAAGTGCTTCTGGTTTAGATATGACCACTATGGGTTTGGTGCCTGGCCTAAGGGTATCGCTGAAGTTTAAAGCTCCTACATTTGACAAGTACAAGGGAGATACTTGTCCGAAGGTGCACGTTCACTCCTATTATAGACGGATGTCCGCTTACTCGAATGACGAAAGAATGCTGATGCATTTCTTTCAAGACAGCTTATCCGGACCGTCACTTGAGTGGTATATGGGGTTGGTAGCCCACTCAGATCAAGACATGGAAGCAACTGGCTGAAGCATTTGTGACTCATTACAAGTATAATAGTGACCTGGCACCTGTTGCACCCTAAAAATTTGCTCAACCTTTTCCCATTTGGTTTATGTTTCAATTGCATTAGCATTTGCATATAGAGTCATGTACATAGCCTAATCATCTACATAGCATAGCATAGCAAATCATCCAACAGGGATCAAGCACTATTCTCATCTCTATGAGCCTATCAAGAGGTTATTATTCAAATTCAATCTCATTCAAGTCATCAGAAAGAATTGGAAAGCTAAAGAAGTTTGTGGATCAGGCAGGGTATCTATCTCCTATATGAGGGTATCTGAGCATCATCAAAGAAGTTGTGAGTTGTGAATTGAGCATGAAGAGTATGTGGGCATCTTGGAAGACTTAGAAAGTCATTTGGAGAAGGAGGCAAGTCATTGATGTGATCACAAGAGTTGCAGTTGAAGACAGTTAACTAGGGTTTCATCTGGGTCAACCCTGGGTCAACTCTAGGTCAATTGTTTGATTGAAAGGCATTCAGGGCTATTGGAGAGATGTGGGGTTCATCATTTGACATGTAGAGAAAGATGTGGTGATATGTCAAGAAGAAATCAAGAGAAATCAAGGAGAAGAGGAGTTTCTAAATTAGGGTTTCTGTGTAAAATCCCCTAGTTTAGGTCAAATTTCCAAGCAAGATAAGTCAAAATGCAAGCTTTAAATGGATCCTTGGTCAACATCAAACGGTTAGAGGATCTCAAGACCTTTAATTTGAGTGGTGGAAGGCATCAAGGAGATTTATAGAACTCAAGTTATGGTCCTTGCAAGTTACAGGTCATCTGAGGTATCTGAAATTTTGTCTGTGAAAGTTACTTGTCTTCTAAGCAACTTTTACCCCTCAAGCAGATTTCAAATGAATTTCTGGTCAACATAAGAGTTGTTCCTCATTGTCTTATATTTCTATAATGGTATGGTATGCCTTCATATGATTTGTGGAACTCTACTTATGGTCTTGGCAAGCAAAGGGTATTTTGGTCATCTGAGAATTACAGGTCATTTCAAGCCTATGCCCAAAACTCATACAAGGAAGCTTCAAATGGAAAACTTCACAACATCAAACTTGCTCCAAATGACATTTTGAGTCTAGAAAAGTGACAATGAAAGATTGGAAAGACTCATAGCTCAAGGTTTCAAAATTGATGGATTTAATGAATAAAAAATGACCTAAAAATGAGATTTTTCATAGTTTGGCCAAATGGGATGAAATTATAGGTCATTTTGATTGGAAAAAACATTTTGAGAACATTGGAAAAAGTAGAATTTTGAGTTTGGTTCAAGAATTGAAAGTTATGCATGGTTACTTACATATGAAGTTACATAATCCAAAATGCAAGGAAAGAGTGCATGGGAAGTTTCTCCAAAGTTCTAGGACTTTCTAAGCTCATGTATATATTGCATTGAGTGGCTCCATGCCATGGTTGGTGAATCACTTTGCTCATAACACCAAGTTTCACACAATTCTTCCAATTTGCAAAAGCTTCCCAAACACTCTCAAATCTCTATCAATTTCAACTTTTCTTGATTTGATCATCATCAGCATCATTCATAGATCACAATCCACACAAGCATTTGGTTGATTTGAGAAGAACTCGTGCCATACAAGTTAATCATCCAAGAAGCAAGAAAGTGGGAATTGAAAGATTCAAGGCATTGGAGCAAGATCTTTTGCATACAGAATTCAAGAACAAGTTCCCTGATCAATTTCCACTCATCACAAGCATCAGATCCAAGGATTTTAGCATCTGTTTTCACCATTTTGCACCAGGTTAGTTTCTCTTCGAATTTCATGATTTAGTTAGGATCATAGAGGTTTGTTAGTATAGAACTGTTAGGATAGGTTAGAGGATTGATTTTGGTGAGTTTGAAGAAGTTTCGTGAAGGTTGATCATGGTGCACCAATTCTGTTGGAGTTTGTAACTCATAGAGTATTGCATGATAATCTTAGGTTTGTGGCTTAAAATGATCAGTGTGAAGCATAGATTAGGATATGGCAAGAATTAGAGAGAATTGGAAGAAGTGATATCAGGTGATATTGATGGATCCAAGCTGTTATACTCATCGGGTTCAATTTATGGTTGAGTTTTAGAAAGAATTATGAACATGGTTGTGTAGAGGGAAGAATTTAGAGCAACTTTGCTTTTGGACTCGTGTGATTTCATGGTGAGTGGAGGGAGAACAGAGAACTGGAAATTCATGCATGGTGATGAAGTTTCAGAACCCAGGGTTTGCTGGAGGTTGAAGACAAAGCCATGGCCACACGATCTTGATTTTGACTTTGACTGGGGATGTAATCTGACGGCCACGATGTAAAAGAAAAAACGGAGGGAGATTCAAAAGCAGAAACGCACCGTTTCACTTATTATTGTCTGATGGGCTCAAATTTCTTTGCTATGCACACCCTCCCCAATCAGGCCCAATATGATTTGAATTAAGAAATTCGCTATTCGCACCGTTTTGCTTTTTTTTAATTTTTGTTATCATTTTCTGTTTGATTGGGCCCAGACGCGCTTGCTATGCGCGCCCCCCAGTCTGGGCCCGTTTGATTCTTTTAACTGAGTTTAGTTAATTTCTGCACCCCTTTCCATTTAATTCCCATTTTATTTCTTTCATTTTTTTTTATTTTCTTTGAAAAATCATAAGTAATTGAAAAATGCATGATTTTAATTGGTTCTTTTTGCACATTAGGAGTTAGAGGTTGAATCTTTGGGGTATGGGACTATAGGGATTATGGGTAGTTAATAGATCCCTTAGAGATTATTAGGATTCCCCTACTGCTATTAGTATATTGTCTATATTTGTTTGACTGGTGTGGTGTGCCCTCTCTGGGGATTATTACTTGTCTGTATGGGGTATTGGGTTTGCTTTGGGGATTGGGGGAGCTGAAGACTGGTGATGATGAAGCCATTGGAGATCAAAAGGATGAAGACCAACTTCCAGAGTTGATGAGGAGAGTCCTTTGCTGGCAGCTGTTGAGGAGTATAGGATTTAGGAGCTAGGCAGAGCTCTAGAGTAGAAAGCTTGTTTCCCAAACATGGAAGGCCTTGTCTGCCTCCACTCTTTCTCTATGATGCAAAGTCTGTTTCAAATATCCACCTCCTTCCTTTGGAAGGATCAGTGAATGTATTTGAAAGATAGAACTTTTGAGAGAAAATTGTTTGTATAATGTTAACAGTTTATGAGCCACCCTTGGTAGGCAGTTTACTGTTTAACATTTATTCTCTCTTGTTGGCTGATGTTCATCCTGAAGATCTAGACTTGAAGAAAAGCCATTGCAAATGGAAGACTGATAATGAAGACCTTGCTTGAAGGCTGTGGAGATGAAGATTGATGCTTGTTGAAGCTTGTAGCTGATTGGAGATGACTTGAAGACAGATGTTGATGCAGAGCTGATGTGGCTGTTCATTCTTGCTGTATTATTTCTGATGTATTGATTGGTTTTCCCTGACTGTATTGTTTGCTGTTTAACCTGTTGGGTTGAAAGTGAATTCTATTCACTTTTGCCTATTGTTTTCTAGGTTCGAGGTTGAGTGAGACTCCCTTGCCTCGCTTGTATTGTTGCATCCATGCATTTTACTGCTTTATTCTATATGTTGTTATTTCTGTTTTCGTCTATTCCCTTAGGATCTCTGTTTCTCTCTGCGCAAGAGAGGAGCGTGATAGACACTAGGTCTTAACCCATGCATGATAACATTAGGTTAGTTTGATTCCCTTTGCAACCGTAGGTTAGAGTTCTGTCTCTTCTTTCTCAAAACAAACAGAAAAAAACACAATAAAGATTTCAAACATAATAAAAGACACTTCTTCCGTAAAAGAATGTGAACTCATCAAACGTCATTTTTGTCCGCTGAGACTGTTAATCAGAAAACCCTTTTTCAGAAGGAATAAAAACAATCAAGACAAGCCTGTGTCTTCCGTGGCCCGAACTACGTTTGCTCTGATCTTTCATGCCGTATGAAAGTACGTAGGCATAGGATGCGATATCCTAGCGAGCAACCTTCCCCTCCTTTCCCGTAGGTAGGCGAACTACGTTGACTCTGATTTCTCGTTCCAGACGGGAATACGTAGGCATAAAGTGCGATACTTTGCCGAGTCATTTTATTTTCTTTTTAACCCTTTAACCTGTAGGGTAGATAGAATAACAATCCATACCCGAAAACAAGCGTGGATCCCGTCGAGTACGACGGACGTGAGGGGTGCTAATACCTTCCCCTTGCGTAACCGACTCCCGAATCCAGGTTTTGGTTGCGATGACCATACCTTTCCCGTGTTGTGCGAGGTTTACTCTGAGCGTTTCCTTTCCCTCCCGTGGGATAAATAACGCACGGTGGCGACTCTTCTGTTCAGCCGGCGCCGATTTTCGCAGTAGCGACAACACCGAACAGGGTCCAGCTGCAAGGCTTGTCACAGAAAAAAGATGAGAGTTTCAAAGAATATGCGCAGAGATGGCGCGACATGGCTGCAAGGGTTCATCCTCCTTTGGTTGAGAAGGAGATGAATGATATGTTCATAGGAACGTTCACCAGCATATTTTATGATAAGTTGTTTCCTGCTTCCTTGGGCAGTTTCTCGGATCTAATCTTGATGGGCGAGAAGATTGAAAGTAATATTAAAATGGGAAGATTCCAAGCTGGGGAGTCTACTTCGTCGGGAGGTAATAGAAAGGCATTTGGTGGTCTTCGTCAAGGTGATTCTAGCGCAGTGTTTGGCGGCCGGGGCAGAGGCCGAGGAACACACCAGTATAATCAGGCGCAGCAGATAGCAAGTGTCGTGATTCCGATTCCTCACCAGAGACAACAACAACAGCAGCAACCATAGCAGCAGCAGGGGCAGAATGCTGGCCAAAGAAGATTCCCAAATGCGAAGCCGAAAAGGGTGTTTGAAGCGCCTACTTCCACGTACGCGGAACTTTTTCAGACACTGTTGGGGCTGAATTTAGTTGAAAAGAGGACCTTGGCGCCGCCCACGGGACCAACCCTTCCTTATGGGTATGATGATAACAAGCACTGTGACTTCCACTCCAGGGCCCCCGGGCATGACATAGAGGCCTGTCATGCGTTTAAACATAAGGTTCAAGATCTATCTGATAGCAAGGCCAAAAATTTTGGACGAGCAGGTCCGAATATAGTACAGCAGCCAATGCCCAACCATGGGGCAAATGCTATTTTAACCGAGGAGGGTTTGAATCTGGTTATGGATGTTGATGAACTGAAAACACCGTTGTGTGAAGTAAAGAGCAGGTTATTAAAAGGAGGTGTGTATCCGGGTTGCGATGAGTTTTGTCTAGAATGTTGGACCCAAGCTGGGGGTTGTGCTGAATTGAAGAAGGGTATTCAGACCTTGATAGATGAAGGCACGTTGCAATTCGACAGAATGGCAGTTGAGAAACTTGAAGAAGTATTAGCTGATGAGCAAAGTGATGTTGCTACAGTGACAATTCCCCGAAAAACGATAACTATAACGGCGCCAGCCAGGCGGCCGACAATCACTATTACGAAGGCAGTGCCAATCCCTTATGAGAGCACCAAGGCAGTACCATGGACTTATGGGCTGGAATTATATTGTGATGGGGAGAAAATTGATATTAGTGAACGACCAGCTGGGGTTGTGGACAATGTCGTCGGGACGGGAGGGATGACAAGGAGCGGGAGAATTTTTATATCGCCTGAGGTAGAGGCTGAACGATTGGCAAAAGGTAAAGGAAAAGTGGATGAGAATGCTCCTGTGCAGAGGAATGAAAAAGAAACATCACTGAAGGATGTAGAAGAGTTTATGCGTCTTATCCGTAAGAGTGACTATAAGATTGTTGAGCACCTTCAACAAACGCCGTCGAAGATATCCATATTGTCGCTGTTATTGTGTTCCGAAGCCCATAGGAATGCGTTATTGAAAATTCTGGACACGTCGTTTGTACCCCAAGATGTCTCTGTGAATCAGTTGGAGGGGGTGATGGCGCACGTGAATGCAGGCCATAGCTTGGGATTTACGGATTTTGACTTGGCCCCGAGGGGAAGAGAGCATAATATGGCGCTGCACGTCTCAGTTGAATGCAGGGGCACAATCATGTCCCACGTGCTGGTAGATACCGGGTATTCCTTGAATGTGTTGCCAAAGAAAGCAATGATGAAATTGGATATCAGGGGGATCATTTGTATGCCTAGTGACTTGGTGGTCAGGGCATTTGATGGTACGCGGAGGTCGGTCTTTGGATCTATAACTCTGCCTCTGCAGGTGGGGCCGGAGGTTTTTGAAACTGAATTTTACATTATGGATATCCAGCCAGCATATAGTTGTCTTCTTGGATGACCATGGATCCATGGTGCTGGGGCAGTCACATCTACCTTGCACCAAAAGCTGAAGTACATGGTGGGGGACAGTGTGGTCACAGTTTGTGGAGAAGAGGATATACTGGTCAGCCATTTGTCGTCATTCAAGTACGTGGAAGTCGACGGCGAGATTCATGAAACACCCTGTCAAGCCTTTGAGGGGTTGCGCATCAATGACAAATTTCCAGGGCTGAGTAAAGCATCAGAGGTGGCAGTATCATCATACAAAGAGGCTCAGGCTCTAGTGAAGACTGGCGAGACCAAGGGCTGGGGAAAAGTTCTGGATATTCCCGTGAAAATAGACAGATTTGGGTTGGGATATCAACCGTCATTATCAACGCCTACTGCAGGGGCGCCCCGTTTCAAAGGACCAATAACGATTACGGCCGGTGGGGTATATCACGAGACCATCAACGCTGTTTCAGATT
Organism: Lathyrus sativus; assembly: GCA_963859935.3. Classification (NCBI taxonomy): domain Eukaryota; kingdom Viridiplantae; phylum Streptophyta; class Magnoliopsida; order Fabales; family Fabaceae; genus Lathyrus; species Lathyrus sativus. The sequence goes on along the minus strand of OZ012738.1, from coordinate 124,377,465 downwards.
CTGAAGAAGGAGACAGCGACTGCGACATGGACGCCTGGATTCAGCCGAGCGTGCCAGGACAAGGGCTTTGCAATTGGTCTATTCAGGAGACTGTTACTGTGACAACTAAACAATAATACTTTGTTTTCTTAATTGTTGAACAATCCGGTGTCCTACCCGGGGCATCGTGATTTTGCTTAGGGCCATTCTGTTATGTACATTGCAGTGTTTAATCGTTAAATAAAAGGCGTTTTTCATGTACAAATATTGTGATCTCTTTTTTCCCTGTTTTATTTTTTTACAATAAAATGGCAACGTGGTTATTCGCTTTGTATGTATTTTGAAGCATTTAACCATTTCCTTTGCAGGATTACTATTTCAGATGACATCTATAAACCGCCTATGACTCACTTCGACTTTGAGCACCCGGTATTTCAGAACGAAGAAGAGATTGTTGAAGATGGCGACGTTCCAGAAGAGTTGTCTTGGTTGGTAAAACAAGAAGAACAAATCATTCTGCCTCATGAGGATGTCATTGAAATCGTCAATCTGGGGTCAGAAAGGGTTGAAAGGAACATCCGTATAGGGGCAGTACTGCAGAGCGACGTCAAGCGAAGATTGGTTGAAATGCTCAAAGAGTACAATGATATTTTTGCTTGGTCGTATGAGGACATGCCTGGGCTGGATACGGATATGGTCGTGCACCGTCTGCCGCTAAAAGAAGAATGCCCGCCGGTTAAGCAGAAGCTCCGAAGAACTAGACCGGACATGGCTGTGAAGATTAAGGAGGAGGTTCAAAAGCAGTGGGATGCTGGTTTCCTAGCTGTTACAAAATATCCCTCATGGGTCGCTAATATTGTGCCAGTGCCAAAGAAAGACGGTAAAGTGAGAATGTGCGTAGATTACCGTGATTTGAACAGAGCGAGCCCGAAAGATGATTTTCCACTGCCTCACATCGACGTGCTGGTCGATAATACCGCTCAATTTTCCGTATTCTCCTTCATGGATGGCTTCTCGGGCTATAATCAGATTAAAATGGCGCCAGAAGACATGGAGAAGACTACCTTCATTACTCCCTGGGGAACATTTTGCTACAAAGTGATGCCCTTCGGACTGAAGAATGCTGGGGCAACGTATCAGCGTGCAATGACGACTCTCTTTCATGACATGATGCATAAAGAGATCGAGGTTTATGTTGATGATATGATTGCCAAATCCCAGACGGAGGAAGAACATTTGGTGAATCTGCTGAAATTATTCAAGAGGCTTAGGAAGTTCAGGTTGAGACTGAACCCTAACAAATGCACCTTCGGGGTGAGATCGGGTAAACTACTGCGGTTTATCGTGAGTGAAAAAGGAATAGAGGTTGATCCGGCGAAAATAAAAGCAATACAAGAAATGCCGACGCCTAAAACAGAAAAAGAAGTGCGCGGGTTTTTAGGGAGGTTGAACTACATCGCCCGATTCATATCTCATCTAACAGCTACGTGTGAGCCGTTATTCAAGTTGTTGAAAAAAGACCAGGCTGTAACATGGAATGAAAATTGTCAAAAGGCGTTCGATAAAATAAAACAGTATTTGCAGGAGCCTCCTATTTTGATACCTCCAGTGGTAGGGAAACCCTTGATCATGTATTTGACAGTTCTTGAGGGGAGTATGGGTTGTGTTCTCGGTCAGCATGACGAGACAGGGCGTAAAGAGCATGCAATATACTACCTGAGTAAGAAATTTACTGACTGTGAATCTCGATACTCAATGCTCGAAAAAACTTGTTGTGCGCTAGCCTGGGCCGCCAAGCGTTTGAGGCAGTACATGCTAAATCATACAACCATGCTCATCTCGAAGATGGATCCTATCAAATACGTATTTGAAAAGCAGGCACTATCTGGGAGAATTGCCCGTTGGCAGATGGTTTTGACCAAATATGACATCCAGTATGTTTCACAGAAGGCTATAAAAGGGAGCGTGTTATCAGAGTATCTAGGTGAGCAGCCTATTAAGGACTACCAATCGATGAGGTTTGATTTTCCCGACGAGGATATCATGTACCTGAAGATGAAAGATTGGGAAGAACCGTTGTCGGAGGAAGGGCCAAAGACGGAGTCCAAGTGGCAGTTGATATTTGACGGAGCTGTGAATTCCTATGGTAGCGGAATAGGGGAAATCATCACTACTCTACATGGGTCGCACATCCCATTTACTGCTCGATTGACCTTTCCAGTTACCAATAATGAAGCCGAATACGAAGCTTGCATCATGGGGCTTGAAGAAGCTATTGATTTGCGAATCAAAAATCTGGATGTATACGAAGACTCAGCTCTGGTGGTGAATCAAATAAAAGGAGAATGGGAGACACGTCAGCCCAATTTGATACCGTACATGAATTATGCAAGGAGATTGTTGCCTTTCTTTGACAAGGTTGAATTGCATCATGTGTCGCGAGCAGAAAATCAGATGGCTGACGCCCTGGCCACTTTGTCTTCCATGTATAAAGTCAACTTCTGGAATGAGGCTCCCAGAATTGTTATCTCTCGACTTGACAGACCCGCCTTCGTATTTGCCATTGACGAAGCATCCGATGATAAACCCTGGTATTTTGATATCCGAAATTTCCTGAAGAACAAGGAGTATCCGGCTGGGGCATCCAGTCACGATCAGAAGACTCTTAGGAGATTGGCTGGTAATTTCTATCTGAATCCGGACGGTGTCCTATACAAAAGGAATCATGACTTGGTGTTTCTACGTTTTGTATACGAGAAAGAGGCGAAGTTGCTCATGGAGGAAATACACGAGGGTACATTTGGTACACATGTTGGTGGGCATGCTATGACGAGAAAGCTGCTGCGGGCAGGTTATTACTGGCTAACTATGGAAACTGACTGTTTCAAGTTTGCAAAAAGGTGTCATAAGTGCCAGATCTATGCGGATAAGATCCATGTGCCTCCGAGTCCTCTGAACGTGATGTCATCACCGTGGCCATTCTCGATGTGGGGCATTGATATGATTGGAAAGATTGAGCCGGCGGCATCTAACGGACATCGGTTCATTTTGGTAGCAATCGATTATTTTACCAAATGGGTGGAAGCGGCATCATATGCTAATGTGACCAAGCAGGTGGTAGCTAGGTTTATCAAACGAGATATCATTTGCAGATATGGAATCCCTGAGCGGATTATTACCGACAACGGTTCGAACTTAAATAACAAAACGATGAAGGAGCTGTGTCAGAGTTTTAAGATCGAACATCACAACTCTTCTCCGTACCGACCCAAGATGAATGGCGCTGTTGAAGCGGCCAATAAGAATATAAAGAAGATTGTTCAGAAGATGGTGGTGACTTATAAGGATTGGCATGAGATGCTACCTTTCGCTTTGCACGGTTATCGTACGACGGTACGCACATCAACCGGGGCAACCCCGTTCTCGTTGGTATACGGAATGGAAGTAGTGTTACCACTGGAAGTTGAGATTCCTTCCCTGAGGGTATTACGAGATGTCCAACTTGACGAGGCAGAATGGGTGAAAGACAGATTGAACCAGCTGAGTTTAATGGATGAGAAGAGGCTAGCTTCTCTAGCATACGGTTGGTTGTACCAGAGCCGGATGAAGAAAGCGTATGATAAGAAGATACATCCACGGAGCTTTCAGACGGGCGACCTTGTGCTGAAGAGGATTCTCCCGCCACAGGCTGATCACAGGGGCAAATGGACGCCGAACTATGAGGGTCCCTACGTTGTCAGAAAAGTCTTTTCAGGAGGAGCTTTATTGTTGTCCACCATGGACGGTGAAGACTTTACGTCGCCTGTGAATTCGGACGCAGTTAAAAAATACTTTGCTTGAAATTGACCCGTTGGACAGAAAAAAGAGAGTCCAGGCAAAAATGGGGCATCCTGGCGAACCAAAAACAGAGTAAAAGGTTCGGGCAAAAATTAGGGATAAAATTGAAAAGATGTACACCCGCGAAGTTGAAAACCTACACTGGGCGGCTTCGGCAAAAAAGGGTATCCCGGTGAATTGAAAACCCGCAAAGGGAGGTTCACGCAAAAGTTAGGGATTTGAAAAGCAAATGACTGCGGTCCGAATTTGATATTGCGTTGCACATTGGTGCGGGAGAATACACCTGAGAGTTCGTTTATCAGATACAACCTCGTCGGAAGATTGAATACCGGGAAAGCGCCAGAGTCAGGCGAGTCATAGGAGGATCAGCTCATGATGTTTGTCTGCATCACGTTGCCGACATATGTGCAAATTTGATTTGTCACTGTATTTATGCTTCCTGTGCATACTTGTATACTTGTATATTTGATTTGTCATATGTACAAAACTCTGCCCATTCAGGGGCCCAATCAATAAAACATGTTATTCAGTATTCGATGCTTGTTCTTTATTGTTTTGTATGTGAAAAACGCCAATGTTTTGATAAAAACTAGCAGTTGCATAACGTTGCTGGCCCTTGCCAATAATTGCTAAAACTTCGAATTGACTGAAAATGATGTCACTAACGCTAACTTGAATAGATTTGGTTATATAGACTTGTCTTGTCTCGTTTGTGGTGTTGCAGGGTTCTTGCCCATATGAGGTGGACGATCAGAAGATTGCAGTCCTAACCAGAGGCTCGTGACGAAAATACTTGATCATTATGTGAAGTGAATCCCCATGCAGGCCGCGCTTCATTCCCTGAAGCTGAGATGACAATGTTCCTTACTAAAGAAGGATCAAATTCCCCAGCTAGTCGCAGCTTATCCGAAGGACATTCTCCAGCAGGGTCGTTTACCCTCAGCAGAGTTTGGTGATTCCAAGATTGTAGGCTGTATTTAGACAGTGTGGTGTCCCCTAAAAGGATTCCATATCCCGAGCAAAGTTGTTTAGCCTCAGAAGACTAATATTTCCAAACTTGTGAGTTGTACCCAGACAGTCTACTCTCCCTAGTAGAGATTCCCTTCCCAGTAGGGTCATTTATTCTCCCCAGCGGAGTCACTCCCTGTTTCCAGCGGAGTTGGTTAAGATTCCCCGAGAAAGTCGTTTCTTCCCCAGCGGAGTTTCCTCTCCCCAGCATGTGTTTTTTCCTCCCAGTGGAAATTGAAGGTTTAAAGCTCTCCGCGGCAGAGTTTGTTGTATGGCCTGGCATTTATTTTGCCGGAATACTTGGTGGTACCCGTTCCTTCCCCATAAGGGTGGTATTTGTCCTCAACATCTGTAATGAAGCAAGCTTATCAGAGCTTTTCCCCAGCAGCCTGAACCTGCATTTGCATTTGCATGCATTATCATGTTTGCATCCATCTAGAAGACGCGTAGCATTTCCATGCTGTATGGAGCATTGCGCTATTGTCAAACATATGCATGTTGAAACATAAGCCAAGTTGGTTAACCTTTTGCTTTCAAGTATGTTTCTCGAAAGGAGTATGGAGTTCTAAAGCTCAGGGGTCTTTTCAGATAATCAAAGTCTTGACGTGAGACATATGATGATGCGATTCAGTTTATTATCATCCCCACAGAGTTACTGGTTGAGGTTTCCTCGTGTCCGATCAGCGGACTGTTTTGTCAAGTTTGTTGCTGCAGTAGAATCTCAGAGTTCCATGAATCAAAATTTCAGAAGTGGTCGCTTGTTGTCAGGACGGGTGTCGGTCATTGGTTTTCAGAATGTCCCCGGCTATGTTGATAGGATTTATTCGTGTTGACGAATTATTTCTCCGTGTTGACGGAATATGGCGTCCTAATGAGGACAATTTATGCCTATGATGATAGGATTTATTCGTGTTGACGAATTATTTCTCCGTGTTGACGGAATATGGCGTCCTAATGAGGACAATTTATGCCTATGATGATAGGATTTATTCGTGTTGACGAATTATTTCTCCGTGTTGACGGAATATGGCGTCCTAATGAGGACAATTTATGCCTATGATGATAGGATTTATTCATGTTGACGAATTATTTCTCCGTGTTGACGGAATATGGCGTCCTAATGAGGACAATTTATGCCTATGATGATAGAATTTATTTGTGTTGACGGATTACTCTCTCTGTGTTGACAGAATGTGCGTCCTAGTGAGGACAATTTATACTTATGTGGATAGGATTTCTTCGTGTTGACGAAATGTGAGTTCAGAGATGTACAAGAATAGTATTCCTATGATGATAGGATTTATTCATGTTAATGAACCTATTTTCCTCGTGTTGACGAGACGTGAGTCCTGGCGTGGACAAGCTATGTTAATGGGAGTTCTTGTGGTGATAAGACGTAAATAAAAACTTCATTACCCATGCTGATAGGATCTCTTTGTGTTGACGAAATGCGGATAGCCCATCCCCAGTGGAGTCGACCAGTCTTATTTCTCCGTGTTGACGGAATATGGGGTCCTGATAAGGGCAAATTTTATTCCTATGATGATAGGATTTCCTCGTAATGACAAGTTTATGGTTTTTCATGGTGACAAAATTTGAGGACAATTGTGGATAAGTTTGTTCCTGGGATGATGGGGTCTCTACTAGTGTTGACGAATTTGTTTCTCTTCTAGTATTGAAAAGGTTAGTCCAGTTGTGGGCATAGGTGTTTTTTGCAAATATAGTTCAGTACCCGTGGTGTTACATGGGTGGTGATAGTCAAAATCAGAGTTATTCCCCGACGAATGATCCGTTGTTACCGAACAATCAGGTTCACTCGCCGAATGTCGTTCCCCAAGCAGTGGCGCAGTTTATTTTTGCGGTTGGCAAATTTCAGGGTTTCTTTGGTATTCAACCGTCTCGTACCTCGAATGTTTGAAGGCCGTCCGCTCTTCACCCAGTCGGGTCCAAGCCTCTTGAATAGGGGCAGCTGTTGCACCCTAAAATTTGACCAACTCATTTCACTTGATTTGTGTTTTCAATTGCATTATTATCTGCATAATAGATCATGTGCCATTCTTGTCTAAAGGAGTACATCAAAAAGGGGTTCTTATTCAAAGTTAACAACTGAGGAATTGAAGCTTTGAACAGTTAGAAGGTCAAGCAGTGGATCTATCTCCTATCTGGGGGTGTGTTTGAGGATCATCAATGAGACATGAGCTATGAACTGAGGGTATGGAATATGTGCTAGCATAGGGAGAGCTCTAGGGTAGAATGTTCTCTTCTATCAAGCATAGAGAGCTTCTTGTGCCTCTATTCCATCCTATGACACAAGGTCCCCACAAAGGGTTCCATCTCTCCTTAGGAGGGATGTAGAGCCTGCTTTGATTGGGTAGAATCTTGAGGATAACTCTCACTAGATGTGTTAAGATCTTGATGATTTCCATGGGTTATCATTAAGAATCTTAACATCCCAACTTCCTCTATTACTTGGTTCTCTCTTGTGAGTGTCTGCATTGAAGTTAAAAGCCTATTTAGGATGGAGTTCATTGATGATTTTAGAAGAGGAAGCTGGTACCTGTCAAAGCTAGGTATTTGTTAAAGGCTAAGGTTTTGCTGGTTGGAACTCAGTGCTTGTTGAAGCTGGAGATTATTGGAAGATAAGAGCTTAGCTGGAGCTTAGATATCATTGGAGGGAGAAGATAGGATCTTGCCCCAAGTGGTAGTTGTTAACCTTTTGCTGTGTATGAACTGTAGCTGCCAGAGCTGGTGCTGTTTGGATTGCTTGCTGTCAGAGCTGGTTTTGGGGTCTTATTTTCTTTGCGGTATTGCTTGTTAATCTTCCCCTTAGGTTTAAAGTGAATCTGTTCACTTTGCCTGTTATTTCTTGCTGCATTTCATGCATTTTACTGCTTTACTGATATGCTGTTGCTTTCCCGTTTATCCCTTAGGATCTCTGTTTCTCTCTGTGCAAGAGAGAAATATGACAGACATTAGGATTCTTATCCATGCATGACAACATTAGGTTAGCTTTTATTCCCTTTTCAACCATAGGTTTTTTAGAGCTTCTTTCTCTTCTTATCTCAAAACAATTCAAAACTGCAGTAATAAGGTTAATCGATGTCGTGCGTTACGAGCCTTAAGCTATTTGAGAAAAGGTTGTTGGAGGGTCACTCTTCAGTAATCTGATTGCTTAGTGTGTTACCCTTAGGGTGACAGACGACGTAGTCACTCTCAAATCATAGTCTATAGCGTGCCAGAGATTGCAAACACACTAAAAAAACACTTCTTCCGTAAAAGATTCAAAACAAATATCAAAGTGTCCTTTTTGTCCGCTTGGACCCGTAATCAAGAGAAAACCTTTTTCAGAAGGATAAAAAAATAATCAAGACAGACTTGTGTCGTACGTGGCCCGAACTACGTTTGCTCTGATCTTTCATGCTGTATGAAAGTACGTAGGCACAAGATGCGATATCTTGGCGAGCAACCTTCCCCTCCTTTCCCGTAGGTAGGCGAACTACGTTGACTCTGATTTCTCGTTCCAGACGGGAATACGTAGGCATAAAGTGTGATACTTTGCCGAGTCATTTTATTTTCTTTTAACCCCAGACCTGTAGAATAGATAGAATAACAATCCGTACCATAAAACACGCGTGGATCCCGTCGAGTACGACGGACGTGAGGGGTGCTAATACCTTCCCCTTGCGTAACCGACTCTCGAATCCAAGATTTGGTTGCGATGACCATTCCCTTCCCGTCTTTGTGGTAGGTTTACTTCGAGCGTTTCCCTTCCCTCTGTTGGGATAAATAACGCACGGTGGCGACTCTTCTGTTCACCCGACGCCGATTTTCGCAGTAGCGACACATATGTATCATTTAGTCAAGAGGGAATGCTTTCTAGTTTCATGGAGACTAAAGACTTGTCCCAAGCCTAGAAGAGTGGGTTTGAAAGCTTAGAGGACGGGCTTTTGGTGGTTATCGGTCTAGAAGAGTGGATCTGGTTTATTGTAAACCGAAAAAAGATAACAAGTGTTGGTACCACATGGCATAAGTTTGCATTGAGTCGTATTGAGTCACATAGCATGAATGTCATTATTATATGAATTATGATTGTGTGTGCACTATGTATATGAGTTAAAATGTATTGTGGTGAGAAATGTAATGTAATGTATGTATGTTTTATGTTATGTACGTATATATAATTATATGCATTGATTATTATGATAATATTTCTCACCATTCTGTTGTTTTATAATGCTCTATGAGGAATTGCATTTTAGGATTACTGGAGGTTTTCTTTTGGTGAAGTATAGCTTCATTCTTTTGAGTCGGTTGCTCTGATATGTAACATCGGGTAGCTAGGCTTGTAGAGTATTCTTTTGTGATGCATTATATATGTATCAGCTGATGATGTTTGTAAAATATGAATGATACTATGAACAACTTGATGGTGCGTACTTCTATTATATCATGTCTTAAGTAATTCAATGTTCTAGTCTTCCGCTTGAATCAAAATATTGATATGTAGACTCTAAGAGTTATGCTTTACTTTTAGTTGAGATTTACCCCTTTTGTTTTATCTCTTTATGAACATTATTATTTATGTTTTCGTTTCGTGAATAATGTGATGCGCCACTTTATACCATGTTATAAATACACTCTGATGAATTTTGTATATGGGATTAAGTGTTTAATTGCATTATTTTGGGGCTATAGAAGGGGGTGTTACATTAAGTGGTATCAGAGCAGGTCGGCCAGTTGGCCAAGTTGTTAACTTGTTTATTCCCCTTGTATATCTGATTGTGAGTGACACTATCGATATTGTTTGACCTTGTGAGTTCTGTTGTTGAGATACAAAACGATGGTGGCTGGTAGGAACGACGAGGCGATTGCGGAGGCTTTGACTAGATTGGCTGGAGCGATCGAGCAAAACCCTCAAGCCAATTTGAATGTTAGGAATCAAGCAGATGATGAATTTCGTGCTTTAGGAAGGTTTCAAAGGAATAATCCGCCAGTGTTCAAAGGAACCCATGAGCCTGACAAAGCACAGGTTTGGTTGAAGGCTATAGAAAAGATCTTCCGAGTTATGAACTGTTCGGATGCTCAGAAGGTGCAGTTTGGCACCCATATGCTGGAGGAGGAAGCGGAGGATTGGTGGGGTAATACTCGCCAAAGGTTTGAAGAGAATGAGATGGTAATTACTTGGGATCTTTTTAAAGAGACATTTCTGGAGAAGTATTTTCCAGAAGATGTTCGTGGGAAGAAAGAAATTGAGTTCCTAGAGGTGAAGCAAGGTAACTCTACTGTGGCCGAGTATACGGCAAGATTTGAAGAGTTGATTAAGTTCTGTCCTTACTACAACACCATTAATACTGAGAAATATAAGTGTCTCAAATTTGTGAATGGTTTAAGGCCGGAGATCAAATAAGTTGTCGGATATCAGGAGATCAGACGATTTTATGAGTTGGTAAACAAGAGTAGGATTTATGACGAGGATAGTAGGGCTCGGACTAGCCACTACAAGAATTTGGGTGATAAGAAGGGAAAGGGTCAATTTCGAGGGAAATCTTATGTGGCTCCTACAGATAAAGGGAAACAAAGAGTTGATTATGGTAAGAAGCCAAGTGGGGGAGGAGCCTCTACTCCAATAAGATGTTATATTTGTGGTGAAGTGGGACATCGTTCTCCTGAATGCAATGGTGTTGGGTAGAAGTGTTTTAAGTGTGGCAAGCTAGGCCACAAAGATATACACTGCAGAAGCAGTGCAAATGTGACTTGCTACAATTGTGATGAGAAAGGGCACATTAGTACCCAATGCGATAAGCCGAAGAAGACGCAAGGGAGCGGAAAAGTGTTTGCTCTATCTGGATCAGAAACTGCTAGTGATGATCGACTGATCCGAGGTACGTGCTTCATTAATGGTATACCTATGATCGCTATAATTGATATCGGAGCTACGCATTCTTTTATTTCATTGGATTGTGTTAAGAGATTAAGTCTTAAGTTGTTTGTTATGGGTGGCGGTATGGTTATTGACACTCCTGCTATGGGTTCGGTAACTACCCAGTATGTGTGCTTGAATTGTCCGTTGAGTATTTTTGGTAAAGATTTTGGAGTTGACTTAGTGTGTCTTCACTTAGACCGAATTGATGTCATTCTTGGAATGAATTGGTTAAGGTTTAACCGTGTTTATATTAACTGTTTTGACAAAACGGTTATTTTCCTTGAATCTGACAAAGAGGGGGATTTGTTTATGACGGCTAAGCAAGTGAAGGAGTCGGTGCAAGATGGTGCAAAGGTATTTATGTTGTTGACAACTTTGAGTATTGGTGAGAGTGAAGAAATTGCTGTTTTACCAATTGTTCGTGATTTTCCGGAAGTTTTCCCTGATGAGATAAGAGATTTACCGCCGGAACGGGAAGTGGAGTTTACGATCGATTTGGTTCCTGGAACTAGTCCAATATCGATGACTCCATATCGTATGTCCTCATCGGAATTGAAAGAGTTGAAGAGTCAAGTTGAAGATCTGCTTGATAAGAGGTTTATTCGTCCAAGTGTGTCGCCATGGGGTGCACCAGTGTTGTTGGTTAAGAAGAAAGAAGGTTCTATGAGGCTCTGTGTGGACTACAGACAGTTGAATAAGGCGAATATCAAGAATAAGTATCCACTTCTGAGGATTGATGACTTGATGGATCAGTTGGTTCGTGCAAGTGTGTTCAGTAAGATAGATTTGAGAACCGGATATCATCAGATTCACGTGAAGACTGAGGATATTTCGAAAACTGCTTTTAGAACGAGGTATGGACACTATGAGTATTCTGTTATGCCATTTGGTGTGACTAATGCACCAGGTGTATTTATGGAGTACATGAATAGAATTTTTCATTCCTATTTGGACAAGTTTGTGGTTGTGTTCATTGACGACATTCTAGTCTATTCGAAGAATGAAGAAGAGCATGCCGAGCATCTGAAGGTCGTGCTATGAGTGTTAAAAGAAAAGCAGCTGAATGCGAAACTTTCTAAGTGTGAGTTTTGTTTGAAGGAAGTGAGTTTCCTTGGGCATGTAATTTCAAGTATAGGTATTGCGGTTGATCCGTCGAAAGTGGAAGCGGTATCGCAATGGGAGACTCCGAAGTCAGTTTTTGAGATTAGAAGTTTTCTTGGGTTGGCCGGTTATTATCGGAAGTTCATTGACGGATTCGCTAAGCTATCATCGCCTTTGACGCAGTTAACTCGGAAAGGTCAAGCTTTCGTTTGGAATGCCAAGTGTGAAGGAAGTTCCCAAGAGCTTAAGAGGAGATTGACGACGGCCCCTGTTTTGATATTTCTAAAACCGGAAGAACCATTTGTTGTGTATTGTGATGCTTCTTTGATGGGCCTGGGAGGTGTCTTGATGAAAAATAACCAAGTTGTAGCTTATGCTTCGAGGCAACTCAAAGTGCATGTGAAGAATTATCCGACACATGACTTAGAGTTGGCTGCCATTTTGTTCGTGTTGAAACTTTGGAGGCATTATTTATTTGGTTCGAGATTTGAGGTGTTTAGTGATCATAAGAGTTTGAAGTACCTCTTTGATCAGAAGGAATTGAATGCAAGACAGAGAAGATGGCTAGAATTTCTAAAGGATTACGACTTTGGTTTGAATTACCATCCTGGTAAAGCGAATGTGGTAGCAGATGCATTGAGTAGGAAATTATTGCATATGTCGATGATGATGGTGAAGGAGTTGGAATTAATTGAACAGTTTCGTGATTTGAGTTCGGTGTGCGAAAGGACTTCTTATGGAGTGAATCTTGGTATGTTGAAACTTACTAGTGGTATTCTGGACGAGATCGGAGAAGGACAGAAATCGGATTTGAGCTTAGTTGATCGGTTGACTTTTTATCAATCAAGGCCAAGGTGGTGAATTTCGGATTGATGAGAATGGTATTATGCGGTATCGCGATAGAGTTTGTATTCCTGACATTGTTGAGCTGAAGAAGAGTATTCTTGAGGAAGGGCATCGTAGTGGATTGAGTATTCATCCGGGTGCTACTAAGATGTATCAAGATTTGAGAAAAATATTTTGGTGGCCTCGTATGAAGAAGGATATTGCAGAGTTTGTGTATTCTTGTTTGAGTTGTCAGAAATCAAAGATTGAACATCAGAAACCGTCAGGTTTGATGCAACCGTTGTTTATTCATGAATGGAAATGGGATAGCATTTCTATGGATTTTATGTCCGGTTTACCGAGGACGCAGAGTAATTTTGAAGCCATATGAGTTATTATGGATAGATTGACCTAATCTGCTCATTTTATTCCTATGCGCATGGACTATCCATTGGAGAAATTGGCAAAGTTGTACATTGAGAGGATTGTCAGTTTGCATGGTATTCCGTCTAGCATTGTGTCAGATCGAGATCCAAGGTTCACTTCGAGATTTTGGGAGAGTCTGCAGAGTGCTTTGGGTACGAAGTTGCGTTTGAGTTCAGCTTATCATCCTCAGACAGATGGTCAGACGGAAAGTACGATTCAATCACTTGAAGATCTGTTGAGAGCTTGTGTATTGGAGAAGGGAGGAGCTTGGGATAGCTACTTACCTTTTATTGAGTTTACTTACAATAATAGTTTCCATTCGAGCATCGGTATGGCACCTTTTGAGGCTTTGTATGGTAGACATTGCAGGACGCCATTATGTTGGTATGAGTTGGGAGAGAGTTCTATAGTTGGACCTGAGTTAGTTCAAGATACTACCGAAAAGATTAAGATGATCCAAGAGAGGATGAGGATTTCCCAGAGTCGTCAGAAGAGTTATCATGACAAGAGGAGGAAAGCAATCAAATTTCAAGAGGGAGATCATGTGTTTCTTCGAATCACTCCTATGACTGGTGTTAGGAGGGCATTGAAGTTGCATAAGTTGACGCCGCGTTTCATTGGTTCTTTTCAGATTTTGCAGAAGGTAGGAGAGGTAGCCTATCATGTTGCTTTGCCGCCATCTCTAGATAATCTTCATGATGTGTTCCATGTATCTCAATTGAGGAAATACATTCCGGATCCGGCTCATGTAGTCCAAGTAGATGATGTACAGGTGAGAGATAACCTGACTGTGGAGACACCACCTATCCGGATAGAGGATCGGAAGTCGAAGCAACTTCGAGGCAAAAAAATTGCTTTGGTGAAGGTCGCTTGGGGAGGACCAGCTGGTGAGAATGTAATGTGGGAGCGGGAGAGCCAGATGAGGAAATCTTATCCGGAGTTGTTCGAATCAGGTAACATTTTCGAGGACGAAAATTCCTTAAGTGGGGGAGAGTTGTAACAGCCCAATTTTTTATTAATTACTTATTTGCATTAATTAATGGGTTAATAAGGATTAATTAGTTGATGGGTAATTAATTAAATTAATTAATAGATGTTTGAGAGAATTAGAAGAGAAAAACATATTAAGTAGGAGAGGGGAAGGAAAAGGAAAAGATAGAAACATAAAGGAAAGAATAGAGAAAGAAGGAGAAAGAGGAGAAAAGAGAAGAAGAAGAGGGAAGAACTTGGAATCATCAAGAACAACTCTCAAGCTTTGGATTAATCAAGGTAAGGGTGTGAAATATCATCATCTTAACAATGTGTATGAATATGTATGCTTGGGTTAGAGTATTGGATGTTTTTCTACAACTTCCATTTTAGGGCATAAGCGGATTAATCGGTAGAATCTGAGTTTTCACGATGGAAAATGAGAATAAGTGGTAGTATTTAGTTGGGAGGATGTTAGACTAAGGTTATAGAACTTGTTCGGTGAGTATCGGTTGGTTTTGGAGAGTTTGGTGGGAGTTGGACAGTAAGAAATTCTGAGTTTGTAGACATTCGCTAGCGTGTTCGCTGAGCGAGCTGGTAGCGAACGTTCGCTAAGCGAGCTAGTAGCGAGCCAGTAGCGAACGGTCCCAGACTTGGACAAAATGTATTTTTGTGGTGTTCGCTGGTAGCGAAGGGGGTAACGAAGGTTCGCTAGGCCTTCACTGAGCGAGCGAGGTAGCGAACAAAGTCAGAAGCTTCTGTTTGCCTTCGCGAGCTTGTTCGCTGGGCGAACAAGTAGCGAAGACTCGCTAGGAGCTCGCTAAGCGAGCAGAGTAGCGAACGTGACAGGATGTGTTTTTCTTTACTGTTTCTATCTGAGGTCGGATTTCTGACTTAACTTTGATTATTTCCATGCTCGAGGCTTCGATTACGCCGGGATATATTATACTGTGGGTAGCCTTATGGCGTGAATCCTAGATTGTTGAATTAATTGAATTATTGTCATTTTGACGAATGTTATACATTGTTTAGTGTGATTAAAAATGTATTGAGAATGCATGAGAACATATTGTGTATATGTGTGCATTGTTTGTTAATATATTGATGATATGTATGATTATTTTGTGTGTGCAATCGTTGTGATAATTCTTGAAGATATGAATTATTTGAATGCATGAGATTAAGATGTCGGTCTTAAGTGCATCAAATTGTTGATTGCATATGCATCATTTATTCAAGAGGCAATGCTTGCTATTTTCGTGGAGACTAGTGACTTGTCCCAAGTCTAGAAGAGTGGGTTTGAAAGCTTAGAGGACGGGCTTTTGGTGGTTATCGGTCTAGAAGAGTGGACCCAGTTTGTTGTAAACCGAAAAAAGATAACAAGTGTTGGTACCACATGGCATAAGTTTGCATTGAGTCGTATTGAGTCACATAGCATGAATGTCATTATTATATGAATTATGATTGTGTGTGGACTATGTATATGAGTTAAAATGGATTGTGGTGAGAAATGTAATGTAATGTATGTATGTTTTATGTTATGTACGTATATATAATTATATGCATTGATTATTATGATAATATTTCTCACCCTTTTGCTGTTTTATAATGCTCAATGGGCATTGCAGTTTAGGATTGCTGGAGGTTTTCTTTTGGTGAAGTATAGCTTCATTCTTTTGAGTCGGTTGCTCTGATATGTAACATTGGGTAGCTAGGCTTGTAGAGTATTCTTTTGTGATGCACTATATATGTATCAGCTGATGATGTTTGTAAAATATTTATGATACTATGAACAACTTGATGATGCGTACTTCTATTATATCATGTCTTAAGTAATTCAATGTTCTAGTCTTCCGCTTTAATCAAAACATTAATATGTAGACTCTAAGAGTTATGCTTTACTTTTAGTTGAGATTTACCCCTTTTGTTTTATCTCTTTATGAACATTATTATTTATGTTGTCGTTTCGTGAATAATGTGGTGCGCCTCTTTATACCATGTTATAAATACACTCTGATGAATTTTGTATATGTGATTAAGTGTTTAATTGCATTATTTTGAGGGTATAGAAGGGGGTGTTACAATATGCACCAATTTGATGATATCCAACCATAATCATTGCTTGGGATTTATCATCTAGCTTCTTCCTTAGTTGGTCAAGTATGTGTCTGAAACATAATAAGCCAAAGATCCTTAAGTGTTGAACACTTGGTTTGACTCCACTCCATGATTCCTCTGGTGTCTTATCCTGCAGCTTCTTTGTAGGACTTCTATTTATGAGATATGCTGCAGTAGCAGCTGCTTCACCCCACATATAGTGAGGCATTTTCTTCTGCTTCAACATACTTCTCATCATATTTACCAGGATTTTGTTTTTCATTTCTGATATTCCATTGTGTTGAGGTGTATATGGTGCAGTGACTTCATGACTTATGCCATTTGATGAGCAAAACTCATAAAACTCGGTGGAATTGTATTCACCTCCTCCATCAGTTCTTAACCTACTAATTACTTTACCACTTTCATTTTGAACTAGTAGTCTAAACTTCTTAAACACACTCAACACTTCACTTTTCTTAGCTAACAAGTGAATCCATAATTTCCTAGTGAACTCATCTATGAATGTTACAAAGTAGCTTTTCCCCCTACCGACCTTACTTCAAAAGGTCCACAAACATCTGAGTGAATTAGCTCAAGTTTCCTTGTTGCCTTGAATGGTACCTCTGCTTTGTATGAATTTCTGACTTTCTTTCCAGTGCAACATATTTCACATACTTCATCTAGCACCTTTAATTTTGGAATGCCTTGAACCATCTTCCTTTCATGCAGCATATCCAAATTTCTAAAGTTGATGTGCCCATATCTTTGATGCCACAACCAGTCCTCATGCTTAGTTTCAGACATTAAGCACTGATCTTCAATCACATTCATGTTAATCTTGAAGGTTCTTTGTTTTGATAGTGGAGCTTTAATAATCAGTCTAGTTTTGTGATCAAAAAGCTTCATGGCTTGTGCTTCCATCTTCATGGTGTATCCTTTTAGTTATAGTTGGCCAATGCTGATCAAATTACTCTTCATGTTTGGCACATATAGTACATCAGTAATACAAGTTTTCTTTCCATCTTTCCTATTGATTAGAATTTTCCCAATGTCAGCTGGACATACTATGTTGTTGTCTGCAAATCTAATATTTATGTTCACATATTCATCTAGTTCAGAAAACCAAGATTTCTTGCCTGCCATGTGATTTGAACACCCGATATCTAGGTACCATTCATCACTCTTTTGTTCTTCATCCTTGATTGTTACCATCAGTAACACTTCATCTGAATTTGAGCCTTCATTTTGAGCAAACTGAGCCTCATCTTTGCTTCTTGGAACTCTCTTTGATCTGCATTCAGATGCATAATGCCCCCACTTCTGGCAATTATAGCACTGAATCTCCTTCTTAGACTTTCTTTTCTTCACATATTGAGCTTGCAATGCTTGATCCATAGATGAACCCTTGCCTCTTTCTTTGATCCTGTCAGTCAATCTCAATTCATGTGCCTCTAGGCTTGCCTGCAATTCTTCTATCTTCATAGAGTATAGATCCTTGGATTCTCCAATGCAACCACAATGTGATCAAACCTTGGTGTTAGAGTTCTGAGGACCTTTTCAACCTTCATCACATCAGTAAACATTTCACCATTCCTTGCCATTTAGTTTGTGAGAGTGATCACTTTGTCAAGGTACTGGCTGATGGTTTCCTCTTCTTCCATTGTCAGAACTTCATATTGCCTTCTTAGTGCTTGCAATCTCACCTTCTTCAACCTCCCATCACCAGCATACAGCTTTTCCATTGCATCTCATGTTTCTTTTGCACTTTCATAGTGCATGATCTTCTCAAAGATCTCATTGCTCACACTTTGATGTATCAAGAACATGATTTTCCCATCCTTCTTCTTTAGTTCTTTTTGAGCAGTTTGCTGTTCTTCAGTTGCATTGGTTGTCAAGACTGCTATGCCTTCATTCACTACTTCAAGAACTTCTTGAAACCTAAAGATCACCTTCATCTTCACGATCCATTAATCAAAGTTCTTGCCTTAAAATACTGGCAGCTGTGTAGAGATATTATTGTTGTGATTTCCCATCCTTCAAGAATCTTTTGGCAGCAACTATCGAACCGGGCTCCGCGATACCAATTTGATAGAACTTAACATACACAATGCCACAACAATTGGAGAAGATGCAGTTATGAAAAGCTTTGATGTTGGTTAAAACAAGATGATGAATAGAGAGTATATTCAATGTATGTGTTTTACAATTTGCAGCAACTATATACTAACAACATAGGCCAATATATTTATAACAGAAAACTAATTCTCTAACAACCTTTCTAACTAACTCATTAACTAATTCACTAACTGAATTACATAACCAATAAATATAACATTTTATTTATAAAAAAATCTATTACACACATATATAAACTAAAAAGAAAAATATTCATTAGTTATTTGCATCACAAACGAAAGATAATCACACGTCTTTTTTTTTGTGTGTGTGCGCCTAATAGTCTATCCAAACACAAATAATACGGAAGTGGGGCAGGGTGCTGTGGGTTCTAACCAACACACCTGCAATCATATTTAATTAGAGATAACAGCTGCATCACAAGATGAAGCACAAGAAGTCATTAGGCATATTCTATAATATGCCAATATTACAACCATCACACTAATTAATTATATAGATGAACACTTACGCAAACCACATGCACTGACACCCTTCTTTCTTTATGTCTTATTATGGAGCTACCTTTTCCTTGACAAGATTGGCATCAACGTCTCGAGTATTTTTGAAAAGGAAATCCATGTAACCATTTGGAGGATTAATATCCTCACTAATTTTCTCATATTCAACAGTCCATTTAGCAACAGCAGTGCCATCAGCCTTATCAGTTGCTTCAAGGATGAACTTAAAGACCTTATATTGCTTTCCAATATCTCCACCAAAGAACTTCCAAATTATTTTTTTGTTGTGTTGATCAACTTCTTCAATACTCTCGTGACATGTGTGTACCTTACCATCTGTTGTTATGTCATTGGTACCAAGAACAACAAGTTGCATATAAGAGTGTAACAAAAAATATAAGTATGACTTTCAAAATAAAACAAAAGTATCACAAAGTTGCAATAATTTCTTTTAGGACTAATTTATTTTTCAATATAAAATAGACAGGTCATAACAACATTTCTTTTTGGTACAAAGTCATAAAACTTTTTTTTATCTACATTTGGGTTGATTTAGAGCTCATGCTGCAATTAGACAAACACAAATAGCTAATGGTCACAATTAAAATGTAGATAAAATAGACAGGTCATAACAACATTTCTTTTTGGTACAAAGTCATAAAACTTTTTTTTTAGCTAATGGTCACAAAATTATGGGAATTTTAAGGTTCTACTCCAAAATTTTGCCTTCTTTTATAAATAATTATGAAAATTGTCACAATTAACGAAAATACAGAAGAAAAAAAAATGACAGTTTTGAGTAAAATTGTCGGTCACACAAAACGATATAATATACTTTAAATAAAATGGAGGTTTCTTTGTCGTTGATAATGGCAGTTTTGACTGCCATAAATTTAATATTTTTCATAAATAAAAACATGAATTTTTTTTACCTTTTTTAATACAATTAAGCATATATTAAATCAATTTTTTGATATCATAATATTTAATTTCAACTACATTACGAAAAGTTCAAAATTTGAAATAAAAAATAAAGTTGCAATTTAGAACAAAATTAACCAAAAAAAAAAACACTTAGAAGAAATAAAAATGAACATAAAAGTAGAAGCTATTAAAATTTAAAAAAATATGTACAGTGTTTTAAAAAAGAAGAAGAAAAGAATAAATTTTATCTTCAAATAATATTAAAAACTATTAGGTGTTCCATAAAATTCTTTAACCAATTTTTCGCTTATTTTCGCTTCAATCATTTTACTTCATGATGTTGAATCATTGTTTATTGTCGTTGTCGGAGGTTGTGATTTATGAATTCTAATGTTGAATTGTTGTTATTGATTGTTTCACTTTATGTTACATGAGGTCCAATACTTAAATTTATCTTCACTTTAAATAAATTATATGGTTTAATTTATGTTAACTAAGAATTTGTTTTTTAAATTTAGTTTATAATTAAAATAGTTAGTAAATAAAATTTTGTTTTGTTAACATCGTGTTAATTTCATGAATCACTTGAAATGTTGTTCCATGATAGAATCAATCTCAAATTGGATATGGCTATGTTAGTTTTAAAATTCTGCCGAAATCAATTAAATTAAAAATCTTTTATTTTGATTGATAACTTTATATATATTATATACAATGTGAACTTGCGCTATTTAAATTTTTGCGCAAATTTCAAAAATTTTCTTGATTCGCCACAGCACAAAACTATATAACGTGACATCAAAAAAGACATTTCTAATTAATATCATAGGAAATCCATTATCTTTTATATATTAAATTTTATTTAACAAAAATTAAATATACCAATAAACACATGTAAGATTCTCTCTCTCTCTCTCTCTCATATTATGCTTTCTTATTACATTTCTCCCTGCTCTCTTTCATCTCATCTCTCTTCTATTTCTCTCAATACATTCTTTCTTGTGCTTTTTTTCCTCTTATTTTCAACAGAGTTGGCCTTTCTTGATATTATGGAAGTTTCAACTTTTACATTTATTCTTGTGCAATCTTTCTTTTCAACTTCTGTCCCCCTTCTATTTTAAAATTCTAATATAAAATTCTAATATATATATAGAGGTTGAACTATGCTGGCTCAGCCCAATAATGTTCCACCAGGTCCTGTCCGGTCCGGGTACCGCGTCGAGCACAAGATCCCCGACATGCTAGAATGATCTCCCCGCGAAAGAGTACCTTCCCAACCACGTCGGGCAAGAGAACCGCCCGCACGACCAAGCACAGCCCTCTGCGGGCGGCATTCCCATGCCATCGAGCAAGACCCCATGGCTCTCCGACGTTCTCGTGTGCTTTCCTCCGCGGGGAGAACAACGTGCCCCTGCGCACGTTCTCCACGTGCTCCCCTCCGCGGGGACACGTCACTAACCAACTGCTCACCTCCGAAAGAGCAGGTCAAGCCCGCTTTCCGGAGATCGCAGGACATGTGGACTAGGGCGAAGACGATGTTCTGGTCTTCACTACGCCATGTAAGCCCTAGCAGTCACCTGGATTGGGCCTGGCAATCCAGCCCAACGCAAGTGACCGTTGACCCAGCGCTGGGGTCTCTCTATAAATACCCTCTTCCTCAAGAAGGTCAGGTAATTCACTTCTACCCACTTTCTATACTTTGCTCTCACTCTGCCCAGCTTCTTACTTTGGCATCAGAGTGTCTTGCAGGTCCACCCCCTTTTTCCTCCTCATCACCGGTGAACAGGTAGCAGTCCAACAGAGTGTGGCCAGCCTGTGATCCCCTTCTGATCAGGTCAGATCAGTGGCGCCGTCTTTGGGAACAGAAACTTCCCCGTAACTCCGAGCAGAAAACCAAAGTTTCACCAGCACTCCATGATCATGGCTAGCCCACACCACGACGATACCATGTGTAACACCCATTTTAATTATTTAGTCATTTTATTATTATTTTAAATATTATATGTTGATGTGTCCTTTGGTAGGGTGTATTTGATGATGTTTGGCGGGTGTCCCTGAGATGGGAGATCATTGGTGATAATTTGGTGAGTTTATAATAATATAAGAAATAATAGTAATATTGGTGGTGGTATTATTATTATTATTATTATTATTATTATTATTATTATTATTATTATTATATTTATGATTATTATTAATATTTGTAGTAATATTATTAATATGGAGAATATAATATTATTATTAATATAGTTATTATATTATTATGATTTTTGGTGTGAATATGATAATATAATGAATAATAGTAATATTGGTGGGGGTATTATTATTATATATTATTATATTTATTAGTATTATTAATATTATTATTATTTTGGTGAGATCAGAAGTTCGCACATGTTCTGTAGTTGTATCAGAGTGGCGCAGCGGAGGCATGGAAGGAGTAACATGTTAGACTGTTTTTCTGTTGTCGCTGTGAATTGGCATGATATGTTTCATGTGTCTTAGTCGAGAAAGTACATTGAACCAGGTGGATGATGTACAAGTGAAAAATATTCCGATTGTTGAGGCATTGCTAGTTCGTTTTGGCGAGCGAGGAACAACTCCGAAGGGAGGAGATATCTTTGGTGAAAGTAGTATGGGGAGGTGCTTCAGAAGGCAGTGTGACCTGAGAATTAGAATAAAAGATGCGGGGAGCGTATCCGGAATTATTTCCATCAGATAATTTTCGAGGACGAAAATAATTAAAGTGGGGGAGAGTTGTAACACCCATTTTAATTATTTAGTCATTTTATTATTATTTTAAATATTATATGTTGATGTGCCCTTTGGTAGGGTGTATTTGATGATGTTTGGTGGGTGTCCCTGAGATGGGAGATCATTGGTGATAATTTGGTGAGTTTATAATAATATAAGAAATAATAGTAATATTGGTGGTGGTATTATTATTATTATTATTATTATTATTATTATTATTATTATTATTATTATATTTATGATTATTATTAATATTTGTAGTAATATTATTAATATGGAGAATATAATATTATTATTAATATAGTTATTATATTATTATGATTTTTGGTGTGAATATGATAATATAATGAATAATAGTAATATTGGTGGGGGTATTATTATTATATATTATTATATTTATTAGTATTATTAATATTATTATTATTTTGGTGAGATAATAATATTATTACTATTATTATTATTATTATTATTTTGGTGAGATAATAATAATATTATTATTATTATTATTATTATTAATAGTATTATTATGATTAGTATTATTAATATTAGTAATATTATATTAGTATTATTAATATTAAGATTATTATTATTCATATTATTTTATTATTAGTATTAATATAATTGTTATTATTATCATTAGTATTATTATTATTATAATTATAATTATTGTTGGGTGTATTACTATTATTATTATTATGTTGAATATTACTATAATATTATAATAGTATTATATTATATTATTATTATTATTATTATAATGATTATTATAATTATTATATTAGAATTATTATTGGGAATATTAGTGGTTGAAATAAGTAAAATAAGAGGTGGAAGGGTTATGGGGAAGTTAGAATGGAAATATGAAAAGTCATGATAGAAACCGTGAGGAAGGAAATATGAAGGGGTAGCAAGGAGATATTAGAAAAGATGAAATAGAGAGAAAAGGGATTACCATAGATCGTGGGAAATTGGTGTGATAATAATAATAATAATAATATTATTAATATTATTATTATTATTATTATTATTATTATTATTATTATTATTATTATTATTATTATTATTATTATTATTATTATTATTATTATTATTATTATTATTATTATTAAGTTATTTTTATTAGTTATTATTATTATTATTATTATATTATTTTTATTAGTTATTATTATTATTGGGATAGGAAATAAAAAGGAAAATAGAATATGAAGGGATGGGGGAAGTATTAGAGAAAATAACACGATAGAAAGATGGAAGAGAGAAAGAGCGATAGAAAGAGAGAAGAGGAAAGAACGAGAGAAGTGAGAAGAACGAAGAAAAAAGGGAACGAAGAACGGAAAGAAAAGAGGAGGCCAAGAGACCAAATCCAGGAAGAATTTCATCGATCAACCGATTAACAAGGTAAGGGGGGAGAAACTTGATTGGGAATGGTATATACACGTATAGGGTAGTGGGAATTCCTTAACCCCGTAGGAATGTATCGTTGATGAAGTTTTATATTGACATGCTATTGATTGTTGAGTTATGTTGATGTTGATGGATTGAAATATGTTGAGTGTTGGTGAATTGTTGTTTTTGGTTAATTTGGCGTATAGGTTGGGTTTACGGTTTTAGGGAAGTTCTGTGTGACCTTTTTGATGTGTCGATAGATTGTTTAAGTGATGACTTTGGAATAATATGTATATGATGATGTACGGATGTTTGATGTTGCCATTGTTGATTGACTGTTGGTGTTGGTTTGGTTTGAGTAAGGTTCAGAGTAACTCTAAAGTGTCGGTAGTGTGCCGTAATGTTGATCTGGAGTAGAATTATAGGAAGATTGATAAGCCTAATATGCAGTGGTCGTAATACGGATAGTATAGGAAGTGGATGTTATAGAATAGGCTTGAATCAGAGAAGAGTGAGAATTCTGAACTGTGAGAACTTGAGAAGTCGCAGGCAACTCGCTAGCACTTCGCTTAGCGAGAAGGCAGCGAGCGTTCGCTAGGTGCTCGCCTAGCGAGTGAGGTAGCGAGTGAGTCTAGTAGGTTCTGTTTGCCTTCGCGAGGAGGTTCACTAAGCGAACAGGTAGAGAGCATTCGCTGGGAGCTCGCCTAGCGAGGGTGTAGCGAGCGTAGCAGAATGGGGTTTTTCTATGCTGTTATACTGTGTGCGCTAAGAGTGTAGTGCCCTTGGACTTTGTTGATTATAGGGGAGATGATTGAGTGTTATAGAGTGAGTACTCGGTGATAGTATGTGATTTCTGTTACTAATTATTTAAATGGATAATTAGTTGGTGTATGAATCATGCGGAGCATGATGTAGTGGTCAGTAGGATCGTGTGTTCCCGGGTGTTGGGATGTGGTTATATATGGTGTTATAGTATGAATTTATTTACTATCTGATTGATTTATATGGTGTTGGTGTAATATATCTACACATATATGCATTGATGTATGATGATATGATCAGGAGGATCGTGTGCACTTAGTGTGCCTAAATATGATAGTTATGCATTGGTGTGTGCATATCATGGTGTTTTGGTGGAATGAATCATGTCTCAGGAGGAGCGTAAGTGATTCATCCGTACTCCTTGGTGGAGAATGGTGGGGGATAGATCATGTCTCAGGAGGAGCGTAAGTGATCTATCCAGGTTCGATTGAATGAACCAATGAGTCGGTACCGCATGCATGGTGTTGAGTTGCATATTTGCATTATAATATGTTATATTGTAATTTGAACAGTAGGTTCATTATATGGAGTTGTTGGGGTGAATATTGGTGTGTTGGTGTGTTTTACTACCTTGTTTACATGTATTACATTACCAATATATTTTTGATCATGTTTTCTCACCCCTTGGTTGTTGTTGTGTCTGTGCTTCTCCGGAAGTACAGATAATCCAGGTACTTAGATAGCTTGGATGGTGGTGTGCCAGTCGAGTCTAGGATGCTCTGATACGTAACACGGGATATGGGTGTTTTAATTGTTTTATGTCAAACTTGTTGTAATCCTGTGACGTATCACTTTTTTTTTGTGAATTATAATAATAAAGATTTTACGAAATTTGGCGGATGGCCGAGAATGTTGGAATAATGTTTTCCGCTGTATTATTTTTGAGAATAATTAATAAAGTATTTTTATAAAAATTTGGTGATGTGATATCCCACTATTTTGGGGAAAACTCTGATGTTTATTTATAATGTTTATATTTTATTTAATTTGGGAAGTGGGGTGTTACAGTTAAGACTTATATCACCAAGAATATGATATATTGTTAAAATGACTCAAACTGGGGCCTTTTCATGTTGTTAAGATCTATATGAAGGCAAATTCTAGCTTATAATCAACATTTCCTAACTATATATTGTTCAATACACCTCTAGCATAACAAAACAGTAGCACAAAGAGCCAATGGTAATACTTGTTCAATACACCTCAAATACCAATTAACATTGTACATTTCCTAACTATATAATGTTCAATATATAAAGGCAAATGCTATCTCAATCATCAACAATTCCTAATCTGTTATTATGTGTTCTTATGGCCATCAAATGGAACATGCTTATTCTACAAGGAGTCTCTCTGCCGCTTCTGGTATGATCAAGAATTATTATCACTTATATGGTAGATTCCGCTCATGAATGAAATTGAAAATTCTTGATCATGTTAATCAAGCCTGCGACCTGATCTCAAAATGAATAATATGATGGAGAATTTTCATATTCAACTAATTGACCTTGAATCATTAGCT
The DNA here is from genome assembly GCA_963859935.3 of Lathyrus sativus. NCBI lineage: Eukaryota > Viridiplantae > Streptophyta > Magnoliopsida > Fabales > Fabaceae > Lathyrus > Lathyrus sativus. Next base: position 124,351,253 of record OZ012738.1, on the reverse strand, counting down.
ACTATATCTTTTGTTAACTTCAAGTTATTATTTTTGTATAATTTTGATGATAAGTTTGTTGTGTTTTTCTTCCTTTTTTTGTCACAGAGATGGGGAGCAGTTTTGTGTTAGAATCGGGATTCTATATCACATCATTTTCTGCAACAATCTTCATTGCTGGATTTGCAACTCTTGGACTTTTATTAATCACTCTGTTGGTTTCAATGGCAATGATGCTACAATCTTGTCAAAATAATAGTGTTGGAATTCTAGAGCTTAAGAATGTAAAAGATGACTATATTTATTGCAAAGTTCATTCTCTACATGCTAAGTTCAATCATTTGGAAGAACATAATGTTCCTGAAATTTGCAAGGACCTGGCGGTACAATATATCAAAGGTGGTCAATATGCTAGAGATTTGGATTTAACCAAATCTGTGATTGAGGAATATTTCAATGGTGTTAGACCATCACAGGATGGTTTTGATGTGGTGTTGATTGATATAGATGGCATTTTTCCATTGAGTCCTCTTACAGATAATCTTGAGTCAAGATATCTAGCCATTTCATGATGTTAAGACTTATATCATAAAGAATATAATATATTGTTAAAATGTCTCAAACTGGGGCCTTTTCATGTTGTTAAGAACTATATGAAGGAAAATGCTAGCTTATCATCAACATTTCCTAACTATATACTGTTCAATACACCTCTAGCATAAAAAAACAGTAGCCCAAAGAGCCAATGGTAATACTTGTTCAATACACCTCAAATACCAACTAACATTGTACATTTCCTAACTATATAATGTTCAATATATCAAGGCAAATGCTAGCTCTATCATCAACATTTCCTAATCTGTTCTTATTGTTATAATGGTATTGACATAGCACAAAGAGACAAAATCCATGCTTGCGACTCAGGTACTGATATTATTGTTATATGGTTGTTAATCTCATTCCATATTGGTAAATGACTACCATATATCAAATATCAACTTCTCAATTTTTTCCATTCATTTTAACTCACAAGATTCAGGATAACTCAATTTGTGATCTACATGGAGCCAATGGTAACACCAAGGAAGAAAATCAGACGGTGAGTCGAAGCTGCAAAGCTAATGTCGATGAAACTAAACCAATGCCGTTTAAGTGGCTATTCTATTTATCATAAGTGAAGTGCTGAAACTTTCTATCAGTATAGATGCTACTTATGAATGAAAGCTCTCACCCACATTTGAATTCCATTCATGTTATAATGGTACTGCAGCAGATTGATCCCACATTTAATATAAGCTAAAACCAACAGCAGTGTAATCCCACCATTTTAAAATTGCAGCTTAATCATATATTTAATCAAATTAAATTGAAGTTTGCATACAACATATCAATATAAATTAGTAAGAGATTAAACATCATGAGGAAGAGATTGAACAATAAGAGTGCAGGTGATAACATGCTTCTTGGACAGTTGTAAGGAAAAAATAATTTACCTCAAAGTGGAAATAGCTGCATTGAATCTATGCTATTTGGATGAAGCTTAACAATTTTGTTTTGATGTTCTAACAGTCATTCAAAGGGAGTAGTTGACTTTTTCTGGTGGCTTTAAAAAGTCAATATCAAATATGCTTCAATTTTGAATTGGTTTTCCCCAAATGTTTTGAACTGCATACAAACCAAATTAGTTGTAACTGAATTTGTAGTCTGCAAGTAAATATTTTGACAGAACTGGCTGGTTTGCTTTTGTTGATTTTGCAGGGTCCCTAGACAGCCATGATTGAAACACGCAAAAGATGACTATGTATTTTTGTCTTGTGCAGAAGTGTAGTAAAAATAAGTGCATTAAAACCTGTGAGATTAAGGTTAACTTTTTCATGTAGCTTGAAAAGGCAATGAGTCAATGAAAAACAAACATGGCTTGCATAACTTATACTAATATGTTAAAAAGGCAATGAGTCAATGAGTGCAATGTAAAGATGCTGGTGAAATTATACTATTATGTTAAACAGCTGTAATATGAAGTACTTAATTATTATGACCTACACATTAAAACAGTAAGAGGAAGTACTGAGAAATGCACAACCCTCAAAGTATAGCTTACATAGGTAAACACAATACTTTAAATGTCAGAAAATACAGCTAAAGCAATTGTGCCAAGTAAATTAGTACAGGTTTTGCAGAATTGTGAAAAAGTAAGCAGACAACATTGGGATTCATAAAAGGCAAGAACATTTTAATATAACTAATGCCAATGGTTTGTATATCTTAACAAAATAATTTCTCCACAAGATAATGGCAAATAAATATTTCTGTTGTTAATGCAATTGATTTATATAACTATAAGTTACATGAAGTAATTGTCCTTTCAAACATATCTCCTAGGATTTATTTATTATATGGTAAATAGGAAAGCAGTTATGCACTTGTGCTGCTTCTTCCTCCCTGTGCATCCATGCCATATCCATGTTAATTTTACAATTTCACAATATATCCTTTTGATTAACTAAGGTGATTTCTCAACTAATGTGATTTGGAAAGAAAGCATTTAGGCTGGTGCAAAAATATTGTCTCAATATACCAGAATTTTAGGTTCTTGGTTAACTAAGGTGCAATTAGAACCACCAATAATACTAATAAAATAGTTAAAACAATAGTTGAGGTTCTGTTCTATATCAGTTTTAGGTTATTTTCAGTTAAAGCACTTGTGCTTATGTTCTATATCAGTTTTAAGCTGATTTTGTGATTGTAGATAGTTACATATGTTTATGCTGCTGTTCTATATCAGTTTTGTGATTTTGTTCTATATCAGTAGTAAGGCCACTATAAAATATGTCAAGTGCTTGGAGACACATGACAAGTTTCATAATATAAGTTCATAACGGTTTTAGGAACAACATAAGTTACAAAAAAGTTAATCAACATAAGCTTAACATATTCAAAAGATCTCATAGACATGTTGAGCACTGTTTGTTGTCAACTACATTAGGTTACAAAAAACCATATTCAAATGAACAACAGTAGCAAGAGAAGGAACTTGTAACAACATAGCAACACTTGGTTGTACCAAAATAACTTGAGTTGAAGGTAAAGGCTCATTCCTTCTTTGCATGCTTCACAATCTTGGTTGCCGATTGTTTGGGTGACAATATAGTTGAAGTTCCTAGCTCCTCAATAGAATATTCTTGGGACAACCTCTTGGAAGGGGTATTGATTGAATAGGCTTCGTCGCTCCAATTTTGTGAAGCAGACATGGTTGGCTGGGAGATGGAAATGGAAGCTATGAGTTCTTAGTGCAATAAATTTTTTCCAATAATAATAAATTAAGACAAATATAACTTGGAAACAAACTTACTGTATGAAGGGAAGTAGGAGTCACCGCTTCATTGTCGAGTATATGATGGTTAAGAACAGTCTCTTTTCCTTTTGTAGTCGGCGCATTCATGGTGTTTTTAGAAGTCAACTACATGATAATATATATGGTCAGTATGTTAGTGTAAGACATGAAGAATGTAATTAAATTTTTATGACTTAATGCATCATAAACCTCATTTGGATGAATGTCATGTTTGAACATTTGGATTACTTCTTTGTCGTCAGTAAGCTTGACAACAGATGCCTGCTTAAAGTTCGGCTGAAACTTCACGCGAAAAGCAAATTCCTTTTCTAATAGTTTGTCCAAGTTTTCAGGATAGATTTGTGGATGATCTTCATTGGACTACGAATGTATAAAAGGTAAACATTAATGATTTACATAACTGTTTTTCAAAAGAAATGAAATAGCAGCATGACATGATCTGTACCAGTACCGACAATTTTAATCAGACTACATTGACAGACAACATTTCACATTCCGGACATAGTACACAAATTCATGACAGAAAATGTGAAGCTAACTAAGAGGACAACTAAGACCACATTAGTTTTCTTCTTTATGGAGAAAACTTAGGTACAGTGCACTATGATATTATGTATTCATGGAGAAATCTCTTCTTATTTCAGCCTAAACTAAACTAATGTGGTTGTCCAGAGTTGTGTGGTTTATAATTTATATATTCATGTTATTGCACCATGCACTATGAATGATTGAGTTTTCTTGGCACTAAGGCCTTACTTGAGTCACTTCTGATTATATTATGATTTCTTACACAAGTAGCAACCCATAAATGTGACACTAACCACAATTTCCTATGTCAGGCTATGGAAGACTTGGCTAAGGCATTAGAGTTTGAATCCAACACAATAGAAATTTTACACCAGAGAGGTATCTTGTAAAACACTGAGTGTTTTCATCTTGTTTTTTCAGTAAGTGATTGATACATGTATGTATATTGTAACAACTCTTTAAAGTCTAGACAGAGCTTTCACCGGTTTTATGTGAAATGAGTGTGATCTATTTATTATTGATATTATCCTACAGGTGTTTAATATCTCATAGTCAATCACATGATTTCATATATCAGAGCTTATATAAGAGCAACATACAATGGTTACATGTATACGTTGAATGCATCAAGCAAACATACAAGTACATAATATTTACGCACCTTTTTCATGATTTCTCTTAAAGCATGTGCTTCCATTCCAACATATTGGATACACTCCTTGTCCCAAAACACAAAACAACCAGTCGTGCAATCATTTTCGACCTCGATTTCGATTTTATACCTAAGGAAATGGTTGAAAAATAATTAAATTAACCAACATGTTTAAATAAGGTTCTTAGATAATTTATATAGTAACTAAAAAAGATGTGCTTACTTGGTGAGTGGTGGAGGTGTATTTTCACAACATGTGCATATGAATGGCTGCCCAGGAAATTTATTAGTTCTGTTACATGCTGGACACTGCTCATAGTACCAACCGTACCTACTTGACTTGAACCTCTTTGTGGTTACAAAAGTGTTACAAAAAGCTTGTTGTAAATAAACGTGGCATGTTATATTATTGGAAACTTGCAATTGAGTAAAAATGAAGGAAACATCATAAAAAATGGTTACGTTGCGTCGTGATAAAAACTGGAGCATAGGAACTAATATGCTTACATCTTGAAGAATCATGATGTCAGCAATGGTTTTGACATCATTGGTGTAGGAGAAAGTTCAGTCCACAAACGACCCTTGTGATGCAGAAGGTTGGGAGTGTGGTTGTGAAAGAGTTTGTGAACTCGCCTTGTCTCCCAACCTAAATAAAATTGAAACATTATATATAGTGGAATACATATAAGTGATTTGACTATTTATCACATTGAATAATAGTTCCTTACTTGGATTTGAATGTTGTGACCTGTGGATGAACAAAATCAAGAAGCAATTTGGATCCGTTCCAAGCATTTGAGATGTACCATTTTCCGGTGGCTGCAAAACAATAATATGGCATAACAGTAAGAGTAGTATAAGAAACCAATCACAAATGAAAGGAATAAGAGTGAAATAACAATTTCAAGCATTACTTGAACTTTTCTGGCACATAGCATGAGTGATTATTATTATAGTCTGGCCATGTGCGGTATGCTCAGTCGAGTATGTCATGAATTGGTTGGCATATGATTCCCAAAGTGTAATATCTATTTCAGAACCACTAATAATAAAGAGAGAAAAAAGTTATAATGTGATATATATATATATATATATATATATATATATATATATATATATATATATATATATATATATATATATATATATATATATATATATATATATATATATATATATATATATATATATATATATATATAAGTTATAATGAAGAACCACTAATAATAAAGAAGTTATAATGTGATATACATTTCATCAGATAAGGTAATGTTGACACAAGCCTTCTTTCCGCCCCCTACGACTTGAGACCTGACTACTTCGTGAAGTACACCAATGACATCTGTTTGATAGTAAGGCCAAATGGTTAGTCTATTAGTTCACAAACATGTAATAATGCAAATGATGTTAAAGAAAATTTTAAATACCATATAAGCGGTTGACTTGGAAATCTCCGTGTAAAAAATCGACGATGGGTTTGAAATGAAATTGATGGGGTGGTATTTCTGGTAAATCTACCATGGTTACAGTGGTTCCACTATTGAAAAAAAGCTTCAACGGATTTCCACATATTTTTAAAGGAATATCGTTGTTTAATGGATCACCATTATAAACCATATAGGTCATATGTTCTTGTAACATCTGTTTCCACAAATCGAAATCTCTGTTGCGGGTAACGACGTGTATTTTATCACCGTATGAATCAAAGGAATAGTTAGTACATATTTTAAGTTATGTAAAAGTTAAATAACATATTTACAGCAATAATGCATACCTTGCTATGTTGGATAACACATTCAAAATGTTGCTGTCCATTACGCTCGGTTACAGTCCATAGATCAACAATACGAATGGCGAGCTTCAATTCATTGTTTCCTAGCTTCAAATCAGCAATCATAATAGGTGCTCTAGACATGGTGATCTGAAAAGTAACAACTACAATATAAGTTCATAACAGACATGGTTTTCAGATGTGTTTTCAGAGATGAACAAAAAGCAACATTCATCTCAAAACCCAGAAAAACGGATTCAAAACAACACCACAAAAATCAAACACACAGTCATTGTAAACCCAGAAAAACAATGGTTGAACTCTAGTTTGTGAAACAAAAAAACCAGACTCTTGGTTTGTGAAACAGAAAACCAGAAAAACTAAAAATAAAACAATGCTTGAACTATGATGTGCAGGGAGAGGCGATGGACGTAGGAGCACGTACCTTCTTATTTTTAGCTCGTAAGAAAAACCAGACGAGGGAGATGATAATGTTCTGAAGTATGAAGTGTGAGAAAATGGAGAAAAGTGAAATATGATTTGTTGAGATATGAGAGAAATATCAAAAGAAGGAAAGATATAGAGAAGCCTGAATAGTGTGACAAGAGAGGGAAAAATGGAAAAAAGTTTGGGACCAATGGGTAACTGACACGTGGATGAGAAGGAAGCTCTTAGCATCTCTAACAATATGAATATGTTGATTACCAAATTATCCTTTTTGAAAGCAAAATGTAATATTTGTTATTGGATAATTTTGTAATATGTTGATTTAGAATTTTATTATATTTCCTTTAGAGTTTATATTTTGTATATTACTTTTCTTTTAGAAAATATCATTATTTGACTTTTAGAAGTTTTACGTTTTATTTTTAGAAGTTGGGTTTTATTTCGCATTTGTTATTGGGCATTTTGTCACATTTCATCTGTTTTGGGTCGATGACGAGACCTTTGTCGTTTATCTGTCAAATTATTGACGAGAAACGATAGATCCGAGACCGCTCTCTTTCGTTTCCTATTTTCGATTTAATTTTGATTCTTTATGTCATTTCATCTGTTTTGGTTGATGACGACATTTCCGTAATTCATTACCAGTCAAATTATTGATGAATAATGTTGGATCCAAGACCACCTCTTTTCTCTCCTCATTTCTCTTCATCTTTCCGATTTTATTTTGACTTTCGGTGGATTCCAACTCAGCACCCTTTAATATTTTTAGAAGAGTTGCTCTTTGGAGAGCACAGTACGATGAAAGTTGTAAGTTGTGTTCGGGGGGTTATTGTCTATCGTTGGCCTCTATGGTAGAATCAGTCGGGGCCTGAGAGGCGGTGGTTTACCCTGTGGCGGATGTCAGCGGTTCGAGTCCGCCGATGAAGTCTTGTATCTATAAGACGAGATATCACTGTTTTTTGCCCGTGCGACACAATTCAATTGGAGAACGATCCTCAATATCGTTTCTCTATCTTGTCCATAGCACAGAAATCAATACGCGGCCTCCTATAGTTCAACTTCCCTTATAACTTGAGCTACGAAGGTTTAGCGTCACATTGGTCCCAATTCAATTCACTTTGACCCTTCCGATTCAATTTTAAAACGTCATCAAGGATCAAAGAGGAGGAGCTTGGAAATAAAGCTTGCACGTAATGTCAAGTGTCAACGGAACCATTCCGTTCGGTAACATCTTTCTAATTCAATCTTTTATCCAACCGCTGAGTGTTGTGAGCTATAAGCGATAGACACATGGGAAATGATGAGTAGGGAGCCTCTTCCCATTCATCTAGAGTGTTTAGCGTATGTCCTTTAGACAATATGCGACGCATTCGCTCCTACGTCTTAGGATTTAGTGTGCGCATCCCGATCCGAACCTTTTCTCGCATGCTTGCGATTGATACCCTTTTCTTTCGCATCCTGGCGATTGAGATACCTTCTCTTGCCCCTGTGCAATCGAAACCGCTTTTCTGTAGTTAGCCGAACTACGGATGCTCTGATCTCTCATATCTGTTGAGAGTACGTAGGCATAGAAATGCGATAATCCTAGCGAGCATTTTTCCCTCTTTCCTGTAGTTAGCCGAACTATGACTAATCTGATCTCTCATATCTGCTGAGAGTACGTAGGTATAGGATTGCGATAATCCTGGCGACCACTTTTCCCTTTTTCCTGTAGTTGGTAGAACTACGGCTGCTCTGATTTCTCATGCCAGATGAGAATATGTAGGCACAAGACACGACATCTTGGAAAGCACACTAACAACTAACTTCACTCTTCTCTCGCCCCAGTGCGATCGAGACTTTCCCGTTGACGACTAATCATCCCTTTCTCTTGCCTCAGTGCAATCGAGACCAGCCCGTTGTTCTAAACCTCTAGTTAACCCGTACCTTTTAACCAATGACGTACTACGTCCTTTCTACCGCAAACAGGTAACGCCTAAGTCTCCAATGGTCGAGCAGTAATACACATAACTGCTAGAATGCATACGCTAGTATCGTCTACCTTTTCTCTTGCCCCCGTGTGTTTGAGAACACCCCGTTTTTCCGTAGTTAGCCCGAACTACGTTTGCTCTGATTTCTCTTACTAAACGAGGATACGTAGGCACAAGACGGTGATGTCTTGGCGAGCAACTTCCCCCCCCCCCTTCACTCGTAGTTTTCCGAACTATGTTGACTCTGACTTTCCCATTGCACGAGGGAATACGTAGGCATAGAGCGGTGATGCTCTATCGAGTCTTTTTTCTTTTCTTTTGTCCCCGTGAGCCTGTAGCTTAGATAGTTTAACACCCTTTTAGATAGACAACAAGCGTGGATTTCGTTGAGTACAACGGACGTGAGGGGTGCTCATACCTTCCCCTTGTATAACCGACTCCTGAACCCGAGATTTGGTTGTGATGACCTTGTCTTTTCCCTTTTCCGTAGGTTTTCTTTGATCGTTTCCTTTCCCTCTCTTTGGGATAAATAACGAACGGTGGCGACTCTTCTGTCTTCTGCCGGCCTCCTTTTTCGCAGTAGCGACAGTTGTGAACTAAAGATTTGTTATTCAAATTAATTAATAGTTTGATATCCTATTCTCATCGCAACACATCTAACTGGTACATAGACCAATTATTCTTGACTGTTATTGCCACAATCAGTCTAATTTTTTCCATTCTTGCTACTGGAGCATAGACTTCATAGTAATCCTTTCCATACCTTTGTAGGAATCCTCTTGCTACTAGTCTAGCCTTGTACTTTGCCACCTGCCCATCTGGCCTTAGTTTTGTCTTTAAAACCCACCTAACATCAATACATTTCTTGTTAGCAGATAGTTGAACTAATTTCCATGTTTCATTCTTCTCTATGGAGTTTAGTTCTTCAATCATTACCATCTTCCTATGCTTCTGTTTTAGAGCTTCTTCAAAGGACACTGGTTCAGTTTCAGCCAGCATTGCTAGTTGCACTATGTCACCTTCATCTGTAACTGCTTGATCAGGGAATCTCTCAAAATCCCTCAACCTGGATCGTGGTTGAGTATTCCTTGTTGGTTTATTGGTTACTTCGACACCTCCTTCATTTGTATTTTCACCAATCTCTTCTTGTTCTTCAGTCTCACCTTCTGTTTCTGAGTCAGACAGATGTAACTTACTGTCACATTTGTATGATACCCTTTCTTTCCAGTTCCATTCCTTTGATTCATCAAACTTTACATCCTTGATGAATAATATTTTCTTATTACCTAGATTATACAGTTTGTATGTGTAACAGCCCGATTTTTTATTAATTACTTATTTGCATTAATTAATAGGTTAATAAGGATTAATTAATTAATGGGTAATTAATTAAATGAATTAATAGATGTTGGAGAGAATTAGAAGAGAAAACAATATTAAGAAGGAGAGGGGAAGGAAAAGGAAAAAATAGAAACATAAAGGAAATAATAGAGAAAGAAGGAGAAAGAGGAGAAAAGAGAAGAAGAAGAGGGAAGAACTTGGAATCATCAAGAACAACTCTCAAGCTTTGGATTAATCAAGGTAAGGGTGTGAAATATCATCATCTTAACAATGTGTATGAATATTTATGCTTGGGTTATAGTATTGGATGTTTTTCTACAACTTCCATTTTAGGGCATAAGCGGATTAATCGGTAGAATCTGAGTTTTCACGGTGGAAAATGAGAATAAGTGGTAGTATTTAGTCGGGAGGATGTTAGACTAAGGTTACAGAACTTGTTCGGTGAGAATCGTTTGGTTTTTGAGAGTTTGGTGGGAGTTGGACAGTATGAAATTCTGAGTTTGCAGACATTCGCTAGCGTGTTCGCTGAGCGAGCTGGTAGCGAACGTTCGCTAAGCGAGCTAGTAGCGAGCCAGTAGCGAACGGTCCCAGACTTGGACAGAATGTATTTTTCTGGTGTTCGCTGGTAGTGAAGGGGGTAGCGAAGGTTCGCTAGGCCTTTGCTGAGCGAGCGAGGTAGCGAACGAAGTCAGAAGCTTCTGTTTGCCTTCGCGAGCTTGTTCGCTGGGCGAACAAGTAGCGAATACTCGCTAAGGGAGCAGAGTAGCGAACGTGACAGGATGTGTTTTTCTTTACTGTTTCCATCCGAGGTCGGATTTCTGACTTAACTTTGATTATTTCCATGCTCGAGGCGTCGATTACGCCGGGATATATTGTACTGTGGGTAGCCTTATGGCGTGAATCCTAGATTGTTGAATTAATTGAATTATGGTCATTTTGACGAATGTTATACAGTGTTTGGTGTGATTAAAAATGTATTGAGAATGCATGAGAACATATTGTGTATATGTATGCATTGTTTGTTAATATATTGATGATATGTATGATTATGTTGTGTGTGCAATCGTTGTGATAATTCTTGAAGATATGAATTATTTGAATGCATGAGATTAAGATTCGGTCTTAAGTGCACTGAATTGTTGATTGCATATGCATCATTTAGTCAAGAGGCAATGCTTGCTAGTTTCGTGGAGACTAGTGACTTGTCCCAAGCCTAGAAGAGTGGGTTTGAAAGCTTAGAGGATGGGCTTTTGGTGGTTATCGGTCTACAAGAGTGGGCCCGATTTATTGTAAACCGAAAAAAGATAACAAGTGTTGGTACCACATGGCATAAGTTTTTTATTGAGTCGTATTAAGTCACATAGCATGAATGTCATTATTATATGAATTATGATTGTGTATGGACCATGTATATGAGTTAAAATGGATTGTGGTGAGAAATGTAATGTAATGTGTGTTTTATGTTATGTACGTATATATAATTATATGCATTGATTATTATGATAATATTTCTCACCCTTCTGCTGTTTTATAATGCTCTTTGAGGCATTGCAGTTTAGGATTGCTGGAGGTTTTCTTTTGGTGAAGTATAGCTTCAATCTTTTGAGTCGGTTGCTCTGATATGTAACATCGGGTAGCTAGGCTTGTAGAGTATTCTTTTGTGATGCATTATATATGTATCAGCTGATGATGTTTGTAAAATATGAATGATACTATGAACAACTTGATGATGCGTACTTCTATTATATCATGTCTTAAGTAATTCAATGTTCTAGTCTTCCGCTTTAATCAAAACATTGATATGTAGACTCTAAGAGTCATGCTTTACTTTTAGTTGAGATTTACCCCTTTTGTTTTATCTCTTTATGAACATTATTATTTATGTTGTCGTTTCGTGAATAATGTGATGCGCCTCTTTATACCATGTTATAAATACACTCTGATGAATTTTGTATATGTGATTAAGTGTTTAATTGCAGTATTTTGGGGGTATAGAAGGGGGTGTTACATTAAGTGGTATCAGAGCAGGTCGGCCAGTTGGCCAAGTTGTTAACTTGTTTATTCCCCTTGTATATATGATTGTGTGTGACACTATCGATATTGTTTGACCTTGTGAGCTCTGTTGTTGAGATACAGAACGATGGTGGCTGGTAGGAACGACGAGGCGATTGCGAAGGCTTTGACTAGATTGGCTGGAGCGATCGAGCAAAACCCTCAAGCCAATTTGAATGTTAGGAATCAAGCAGATGATGAATTCCGTGCTTTAGGAAGGTTTCAAAGGAATAATCCGCCAGTGTTCAAAGGAACCCATTAGCCTGACAAAGCACAGGTTTGGTTGAAGGCTATAGAAAAGATCTTCCGAGTTATGAACTGTTCGGATGCTCATAAGGTGTAGTTTGGCACCCATATGCTGGAGGAGGAAGCGGAGGATTGGTGGGGTAATAATCGCCAAAGGTTTGAAGAGAATGAGATGGTAATTACTTGGGATCTTTTTAAAGAGATATTTCTGGAGAAGTATTTTCCAGAAGATGTGCGTGGGAAGAAAGAAATCGAGTTCCTAGAGTTGAAGTAAGGTAACTCTACTGTGGCCGAGTATACGGCAAGATTTGAAGAGTTGATTAAGTTTTGTCCTCACTACAACACCGTTAATGCTGAGAGATCTAAGTGTCTCAAATTTGTGAATGGTTTGAGGCCAGAGATCAAATAAGCTGTCGGATATCAGGAGATCAGGCGATTTTCTGAGTTGGTAAACAAGAGTAGGATTTATGACGAGGATAGTAGGGCTCGAACTAGCCACTACAAGAAATTGGGTGATAAGAAGGGAAAGGGTCAATTTCGAAGGAAATCTTATGTGGCTCCTACAGATAAAAGGAAACAAAGAGTTGATTATGGTAAGAAGCCAAGTGGGGGAGGAGCCTCTACTCCAGTAAGATGTTATAATTGTGGTGAAGCGGGACATCGTGCTGCTGAATGCAATGGTGTTGGGTTGAAGTGTTTTAAGTGTGGCAAGCTAGGCCACAAAGATATAGACTGCAGAAGCAGTGCAAATGTGACTTGCTACAATTGTGGTGAGCAAGGGCACATTAGTACCAAATGCGATAAGCTGAAGAAGACGCAAGGGAGCGGAAAAGTGTTTTCTCTATCTGGATCAGAAACTGCTAGTGATGATCGACTGATCCGAGGTACGTGCTTCATTAATGGTATACCTATGACACTATAATTGATATCGGAGCTACGCATTCTTTTATTTCTTTGGATTGTGTTAAGAGATTAAGTCTTAAGTTGTTTTTTATGGGTGGCGGTATGGTTATTGACACTCCTGTTATGGGTTCGGTAACTACCCAGTATGTGTGCTTGAATTGTCCGTTGAGTATTTTTGGTAAAGATTTTGGAGTTGACTTAGTGTGTCTTCACTTAGACCGAATTGATTTCATTCTTGGAATGAATTGGTTGAGGTTTAACCGTTTTTATATTAACTGATTTGACAAAACAGTTATTTTCCTTGAATCTGACAAAGAAGGGGATTTGTTTATGACAGCTAAGCAAGTGAAGGAGTCGGTGCAAGATGGTGCAAAGGTATTTATGTTGTTGATAACTTTGAGTATTGGTGAGAGTGAAGAAATTGTTGTTTTACCAATTGTTCGTGGTTTTCCGGAAGTTTTCCCTGATGAGATAAGAGATTTACTGCCGGAACGGGAAGTGGAGTTTACGATCGATTTGGTTCCTGGAACTAGTCCAATATCGATGACTCCATATCGTATGTCCGCATCGGAATTGAATGAGTTGAAGAGTCAAATTGAAGATCTGCTTGATAAGAGGTTTATTCGTCCAAGCGTGTCGCCATGGGGTGCACCAGTGTTGTTGGTTAAGAAGAAAGAAGGTTCTATGAGGCTCTGTGTGGACTACAGACAGTTGAATAAGGCGACTATCAAGAATAAGTATCCACTTCCGAGGATTGATGACTTGATGGATCAGTTGGTTGGTGCAAGTGTGTTCAGTAAGATAGATTTGAGATCCGGCTATCATCAGTTTCGCGTGAAGACTGAGGATATTCCGAAAACTGCTTTTAGAACGAGGTATGGACACTATGAGTATTCTGTGATGCCATTTCGTGTGACTAATGCACCAGGTGTGTTTATGGAGTACATGAATAGAATTTTTCATTCCTATTTGGAAAAGTTTGTGGTTGTGTTCATTGACGACATTCTAGTCTATTTGAAGAATGAAGAAGAGCATGTCGAGCATCTGAAGGTCGTGCTATGTGTGTTAAAAGAAAAGCAGCTGAATGTGAAACTTTCTAAGTGTGAGTTTTGGTTGAAGGAAGTGAGTTTCCTTGGGCATGTAATTTCAAGTAGAGGTATTGCGGTTGATCCGTCGAAAGTGGAAGTGGTATCGCAATGGGAGACTCTGAAGTCAGTTTTTGAGATTAGAAGTTTTCTTGGGTTGGCCGATTATTATCGGAAGTTCATTGACGAATTTGCTAAGCTATCATCGCTGTTGACGCAGTTAACTCGGAAAGGTCAAGCTTTCGTTTGGAATGCCAAGTGTGAAGGAAGTTTCCAAGAGCTTAAGAGGAGATTGACGACGACCCTTGTTTTGATTTTGCCAAAACCGGAAGAACCGTTTGTTGTGTATTGTGATGCTTCTTTGATGGGTCTGGGAGGTGTCTTGATGCAAAATAACCAAGTTGTAGCTTATGCTTCGAGGCAACTCAAAGTGCATGAGAAGAATTATCCGACACATGACTTAGAGTTGGCCGCCATTGTGTTCGTGTTGAAACTTTGGAGGCATTATTTATTTGGTTCGAGATTTGAGGTGTTTAGTGATCATAAGAGTTTAAAGTACCTCTTTCTAAAGGAATTGAATGCAAGACAGAGAAGATGGCTAGAATTTCTAAAGGATTACGACTTTGGTTTGAATTACCATCCCGGTAAAGTGAATGTGGTAGCAGATGCATTGAGTAGGAAATCATTGCATATGTCGATGATGATGGTGAAGGAGTTGGAATTAATTGAACAATTTCGTGATTTGAGTTTGGTGTGCGAAAGGACTTCTTATGGAGTGAAGCTTGGTATGTTGAAACTTACTAGTGATATTCTGGACGAGATCGGAGAAGGACAGAAATCGGATTTGAGCTTAGTTGATCGGTTGACTTTTTATCAATCAAGGCCAAGGTGGTGAATTTCGGATTGATGAGAATGGTATTATGCGGTATCGCGATAGAGTTTGTATTCCTGACATTTTTGAGCTGAAGAAGAGTATTCTTGAGGAAGGGCATCGTAGTGGATTGAGTATTCATCCGGGTGCTACTAAGATGTATCAAGATTTGAGAAAAATATTTTGGTGGCCTCGTATGAAGAAGGATATTGCAGAGTTTGTGTATTCTTGTTTGACTTGTCAGAAATCGAAGATTGAACATCAGAAACCGTCAGGTTTGATGCAACCGTTGTTTATTCATGAATGGAAATGGGATAACATTTCTATGGATTTTATGTCCGGTTTACCGAGGACCAGAGTAATTTTGAAGCCATAAGGGTTATTATGGATAGATTGACCAAATCTGCTCATTTTATTCCTACGCGCGTGGACTATCCATTGGAGAAATTGGCAAATTTGTACATTGAGAGGATTGTCAGTTTGCATGGTATTCCGTTTAGCATTGTGTCAGATCGAGATCCAAGGTTCACTTCGAGATTTTAGGAGAGTCTGCAGAGTGCTTTCGGTACGAAGTTGCGTTTGAGTTCAGCTTATCATCCTCAGACAGATGGTCAGACGGAAAGAACGATTCAATCACTTGAAGATCTGTTGAGAGCTTGTGTATTGGAGAAGGGAGGAGCTTGGGATAGCTACTGACCTTTGATTGTGTTTACTTACAATAATAGTTTTCATTCGAGCATCGGTATGGCACCTTTTGAGGCTTTGTATGGTAGACATTGCAGGACGCCATTATGTTGGTATGAGTTGGGAGAGAGTTCTATAGTTGGACCTGAGTTAGTTCAAGATACTACCGAAAAGATTAAGATGATCCAAGAGAGGATGAGGATTTCCCAGAGTCATCAGAAGAGTTATCAAGACAAGAGGAGGAAAGCAATCAAATTTCAAGAGGGAGATCATGTGTTTCTTCGAGTCACTCTTATGACTGGTGTTTGGAGGGCATTGAAGTTACGTAAGTTGACGCCGTGTTTCATAGGTCCTTTTCAGATTTTGCAGAAGGTAGGAGAGGTAGCCTATCGTGTTGCTTTGCCGCCATCTCTAGATAATCTTCATGATGTGTTCCATGTATCTCAATTGAGGAAATACATTCCAGATCCGTCTCATGTAGTCCAAGTAGATGATGTACAGGTGAGAGATAACCTGACTGTGGAGACACCACCTATCCGGATAGAGGATCGGAAGTCGAAGCAACTTCGAGGCAAAGAGATTGCTTTGGTGAAGGTCGCTTGGGGAGGACCGGCTGGTGAGAATGTAATGTGGGAGCTGGAGAGCCAGATGAGGAAATCTTATCCGGAGTTGTTCGAATCAGGTAACATTTTCGAGGACGAAAATTCCTTAAGTGGAGGAGAGTTGTAACAGCCCGATTTTTCATTAATTACTTATTTGCATTAATTAATGGGTTAATAAGGATTAATTAATTGATAGGTAATTAATTAAATTAATTAATAGATGTTTGAGAGAATTAGAAGAGAAAAACATATTAAGAAGGAGAGGGGAAGGAAAAGGAAAAGATAGAAACATAAAGGAAAGAATAGAGAAAGAAGGAGAAAGAGGAGAAAAGAGAAGAAGAAGAGGGAAGAACTTGGAATCATCAAGAACAACTCTCAAGCTTTGGATTAATCAAGGTAAGGGTGTGAAATATCATCATCTTAACAATGTGTATGAATATGTATGCTTGGGTTAGAGTATTGGATGTTTTTCTACAACTTCCATTTTAGGGCATAAGCGGATTAATCGGTAGAATCTGAGTTTTCACGGTGGAAAATGAGAATAAGTGGTAGTATTTAGTCGGGAGGATCTTAAAGGTTACAAAACTTGTTCGGTGAGAATCGGTTGGTTTTGGAGAGTTTGGTGGGAGTTGGACAGTAAGAAATTCTGAGTTCGCAGACATTCGCTAGCGTGTTCGCTGAGCAAGCTGGTAGCGAACGTTCGCTAAGCGAGCTAGTAGCGAGCCAGTAGCGAACGGTCCCAGACTTGGATAGAATGTATTTTTGTGGTGTTCGCTGGTAGCGAATGGGGTAGCGAAGGTTCGCTAGGCCTTCGCTGAGCGAGCGAGGTAGCGAACGAAGTCAGAAGCTTCTGTTTGCCTTCGCGAGCTTGTTCGCTGGGCGAACAAGTAGCGAATACTCGCTAAGCGAGCAGAGTAGCGAACGTGACATGATGTGTTTTTCTTTACTGTTTCCATCCGAGGTCCGATTTCTTACTTAACTTTGATTATTTCCATGCTCGAGGCGTCGATTACGCCGGGATATATTATATTGTGGGTAGCCTTATGGCGTGAATCCTAGTTTGTTGAATTAATTGAATTATGGTTATTTTGACGAATGTTATACATTGTTTAGTGTGATTAAAAATGTATTGAGAATGCATGAGAACATATTGTGTATATGTGTGCATTGTTTGTTAATATATTATTGATATGTATGATTATGTTGTGTGTGTAATCAATGTGAACATATTGTGATAATTCTTGAAGATATGAATTATTTGAATGCATGAGATTAAGATGTCAGTCTTAAGTGCATTGAATTGTTGATTGCATATTGTTGCACCCTAAAATTTGACCAACTCATTTCACTTGATTTGTGTTTTCAATTGCATTATTATCTGCATAATAAATCATGTACATAGTTCATCCATTTGCATAGCATAGCATAAGCAAGTCATCCAGCAAGGGATCAAGTGCCATTCTTATCTAAAGGAGCACATCAAAAAGGGGTTCTTATTCAAAGTTAACAACTGAGGAATTGAAGCTTTGAACAGTTAGAAGGTCAAGCAGTGGATCTATCTCCTATCTGGGGGTGTGTTTGAGGATCATCAATGAGACATGAGCTATGAACTGAGGGTATGGAATGTGTGCTAGCATAGGGAGAGCTCTAGGGTAGACTGTTCTCTTCTATCAAGCATAGAGAGCTTCTTGTGCCTCTATTCCATCCTATGACACAAGGTCCCCACAAAGGGTTCCATCTCTCCTTAGGAGGGATGTAGAACCTGCTTTGATTGGGTAGAATCTTGAGGATAACTCTCACTAGATGTGTTAAGATCTTGATGATTTCCCTGGGTTATCATTAAGCATCTTAACATCCCAACTTCCTCTATTACTTGGTTCTTTCTTGTGAGTGTCTGCATTGAAGTTAAAAGCCTATTGAGGATGGAGTTCATTGATGATTTTAGAAGAGGAAGCTGGTACCTGTCAAAGCTAGGTATCTGTTAAAGGCTAAGGTTTTGCTGGTTGGAACTCAGTGTTTGTTGAAGCTGGAGATTATTGGAAGATAAGAGCTTAGCTGGAGCTTAGATATCATTGGAGGGAGAAGATAGGATCTTGCCCCAAGTGGTAGTTGTTAACCTTTTGCTGTGTATCAACTGTAGCTGCCAGAGCTGGTGCTGTTGTGATTGCTTGCTGTCAGAGCTGGTTTTGGGGTCTTATTTTCTTTGCTGTATTGTTTGTTAATCTTCCCCTTAGGTTTAAAGTGAATCTATTCACTTTGCCTGTTATTTCTTGCTGCATTTCATGCATTTTACTGCTTTACTGATATGCTGTTGCTTTCCCGTTTATCCCTTAGGATCTCTGTTTCTCTCTGTGTAAGAGAGAAATATGACAGACATTAGGATTCTTATCCATGCATGACAACATTAGGTTAGCTTTTATTCCCTTTTCAACCATAGGTTTTTTAGAGCTTCTTTCTCTTCTTATCTCAGAACAATTCAAAACCGCAGTAATAAGGTTAATCGATGTCGTGCGTTACGAGCCTTAAGCTATTTGAGAAAAGGTTGTTGGAGGGTCACTCTTCAGTAATCTGATTGCTTAGTGTGTTACCCTTAGGGTGACAGACGACGTAGTCACTCTCAAATCATAGTCTTTAGCGCTCCAGAGATTGCAAACACACTAAAAAAACACTTCTTCTGTAAAAGATTCAAAACAAATATCAAAGTGTCCTTTTTGTCCGCTTGGACCCGTAATCAGGAGAAAACCTTTTTCAGAAGGATAAAAAAACAATCAAGACAGACTTGTGTCGTACGTGGCCCGAACTACGTTTGCTCTGATCTTTCATGCTGTATGAAAGTACATAGGCACAAGATGCGATATCTTGGCGAGCAACCTTCCCCTCCTTTCCCGTAGGTAGGCGAACTACGTTGACTCTGATTTCTCGTTCCAGACGGGAATACGTAGGCATAAAGTGCGATACTTTGCCGAGTCATTTTATTTTCTTTTAACCCCAGATCTGTAGAATAGATAGAATAACAATCCGTACCAGAAAATAGGCATGGATCCCGTCGAGTACGACGGACGTGAGGGGTGCTAATACCTTCCCCTTGCGTAACCGACTCCCGAATCCAGGATTTGGTTGCGATGACCATTCCCTTCCCGTCTTTGCGGTAGGTTTACTTCGCGCGTTTCCCTTCCCTCTGTTGGGATAAATAGTGCACGGTGGCGACTCTTCTGTTCAGCCGGCGCCGATTTTCGCAGTAGCGACAGCTGACGACTCTGCTGGGGACTCAGACGGTTCCCTACGCGAGTAAATCCTAGTGCTTGTTTTCCCGTCAGGGGTGTTGTATGGATTTACTATTCTGTCTTTACTTTCCGCAATATTTTTACCAACCTTATGTTATCATTGCTGCTGTGGGTAGGGGGTAATTTGTTGAGAGATAAGCCAAACCCGGGCTTGAGTACACATATAGATTTAGAGAGAGAGTAGTGGTTAGCCTGCTTGCTTAGCTCGCACCAGCTAGCCGCGAAATCTCACTCGGACGAGATTCTCTTTGATGCTTCTTGCCTGGCCCTTAGGGCTCGACAAGTTGTCTGACCCGAGTATTGACGACTCTGGGAACCTATCAATTGGGATTCAACTAAGTGAGGCCGCTTCAAGTGATGATGATGCCACACCTTCTGGGTATCGTATCATCGCTCTTGAAAGTCTGTGACGTTGAACCCGCATAGGACGTCGTACCTCGTCTGCGAGTTAAGTACACACCTGTGAGGGGTAGGGGGTTTGTTTGCAGGAAACCTTTGACCTCAGAATACCTGGTTTATCTCTATCAGTGAGGTGTGGTTACAAGGTTCTTTTGAGTGGTTGGTTTGGTTTAAGATGAAGATTGGATGGTTCTCAGGCTTCAGTACAGAGCAGCCCAGTCTATCAGCATGGCACTTGGTCCATTGTTTGCATATGCATGTTCATTTTCATGTTTGCATTTCATTAACGTGTATTTATGTTACAGGTGATCATTCCCCTCTGATTCTAGGATATCTTCTAGCCAGGCATGGAGTCCTTGAAGAAGACGGTTGCTTACAGGTTGCATTCGCCAGACATCAGTTCATTATTGGGTTTAGTTGCTTTGGCAGATGAGAGTGTGAAGGCTGGGTTCAGAGTATCCTATGGGAGACTGCTTAGCTTGTTGTACACTCCCTCAGCTTTCGAGACTACTGGGGTGTATACTTTGATGCAGTTTTATGAGCCGCAGCTGAGATGTTTCTTATTTCCAGACTACATTCTGGCACCCACTTTGGAGGAGTATTATGTTATGTTGGGTATTCCCGTGCTAGACCAGATGCCCTTTGTACATGTTGATACTGAGCCTGAGTTAGCTACACTCACAGAGAATTTCAGTTTGGACGCTTCTGAGTTTCCAGGAGGCTTGGTCAAGCTGAATGGAGCTTATGGTTTTCACTTATCTGTCCTAGTTGAGAAGGCTACACAGTGCGCGAGGAATGGGTGTTGGGTGGCCTTTAGTTCTATTCTGGCTGTCTGCATCTACGGGATTGTCTTGTTTCCTAATGTGCCAGACTTTGTCGACTCGGATGCCTTCTTGATCCTCGCCTCGAAGAATCCCGTTCCTACTCTCTTGGGCGATGTTTATCATTCTATTCACTACAAGAATGAGAAACGTCGTGGCAAGAATGTTTCCTGCTGTCTTCCTCTCTTGTACAGGTGGTTCCAGAGGCACCTTCTGAAGACTGGGCCGTTTGTTGATACCGTTGATACTTTGGATTGGCCTTCCCGGTTGATGGGGCTATCTGCTGAGAATATCATTTGGTTTGATCGGGGAATGCTTGGTACTGACATTATATATAGTTGCAGTGGTTTTCCGAATGTTCCCCTGATTGGACGGAAAGGTTGTATCAACTATAATCCTTCACTGTTGGTGCGACAGTTCGGTTACGCTTTGAAGGCTGCCCCTATTGAGAAGGAGATACAGGAATCTCTGTATCTCACGGGCTCATTAGACGAGGTTGTTTTGACCAGATTAAGGCATGCATGGGCTAGCATCCATAGGAGGGGAAAAGCTTTGCTCGGTAAGAGCAACAACAGAGCTTATGATCCTTATGTGGCATGGGTCCGTGAGAGAGCTATTACTTCTCTAATGCCTTATCCTGCTGTGGAACCCCTGTATCTCCCATTGATTGAGGTACCTGCTTCGGTAGAGAGTGATAAGTATAACAAATTATTGGCTGAAAACGAAGAATTGAAGAAAGCCAACGATGAGTTAGAAAAAGAGATCCTCCAGTTACGACGAGAGAAGAAGGAAGCCACCTTCACTGTGAAGGAACAGACCGAATTGATTAACAGGTTGGGATCAGAGCTGACAGAAGCAACCAACAAGAAAGAAAAAGTGGGGATAGCCTTGAGCGGTGTTAGCAAGGTGCTTACTTCCAAGAAGGAACTTCTAAGCAAAGCTTATGCTCGTATCAGCAAGTGGGAAGCTTTGTGGGATGCCACGCTTACCAAGCGGAAAGAGCGCGAAGACGAACTGAAAATGCAGATTGCCACGCTGGAGGCGCAGGTTAAAGCCCAGGAAGCAAAGATTGCTGAAGTGACATCCCTTGGGAGTACTGCTGGTCTCAGAGTAAGTGACAGTGACGATAAGTCGAGAGGTTACGAGGAGAAGGTCGGTTCCAAGAGGTACAGATCTGACGAGAGTTTGAGCAAAGGAGCTTCACGGGACGACGCCGCAAAGCTGAGATCCACTACCGAGCGGCGTGCTTTATTGATTCAGGAGTTGATCTCCCGACTAGGGCACTCGGAGACGATGAGGATATTGGAGGACATCCGAGCACGCCATTTGGCCTGATATATCTTTGCCTTACCTTTGTTATTTGTACTTGTATTTGGGCCATCGCCAGACTTGTTGGCCGAGGTCTCTTCGGTTGTATTCAGTTGAACTCTTGTACTCAGCCTCTTGGCATTTGTTATATATGAGGATTTTCTGGTTTATTGCTTGCTGGATAGGGACTCCATTGCTGTAATGGCTTTCTCTCCGGAACTAGAATCGGGGGAATGTAACCTGTAGCATATTTACATAATTGCATTTGCATTCATATTGCATTACAGGTGATTATTGAACTGTATCTCATTTCCTACATCTCATCCAGGTTTTTCCAGGATTGAAAGTCAACGTCCTCACCGATACTCTACTCGTACCAACTGCAAAAGAGTTATGGACCAGATACAAAGCGAGATGCAGGACATGCGTGAGAAGCTGGCGCTCTTCATGCAGACGAGAGACAATTGTGAAGGGACAGGAAAACTTGCAAACTTTGGTGCAGCCATTGCTGGTAAGAAATGTCGGGAACGGAAACGAAGACCACAATTCTGTACGTGTTGACACCATTCATGGGGATGGTACTCCTACACCAGTAGCTCCACCTATGGTGAATATACCTGCTGTGAACGTGAACAATGGCGCTGGCGCCGGGAATGGTAATACCGAAATTGGTAATGAGACTGTCATTAACAACGTTGGATTCGGAGACGCCAATTTGGGCGGTGATGATAATGGAGGTAATGGCTTCGGTAACAACGGATTTGGCTATAACGACCAGGGGTTTGATTATGCTAACCAAGATGGGAAGTTTGGCTTCAACGCTCAGGGTTTCGGACAGGATGGATTTGGTAATGCCAATCAGGGCTATGGTGGATTCGGTAACGGAAATGGTGCTGGAATGATGTCTTTTGGACCTGACGGGGTCGCTCAAGGGTACGGTAACAGGGGACGGGGGCCTGTGATGAATCAGGCTAGACTTGGTCATAACAATGGGTATGATGGATACGGAAATGAGAATGTTAATTGGATGGAAGACCAACAAGAAGACGCATTCTCTGGTAGGGGCATGGATGGACCTGTGGATCCTGTTCAGAGAATCAAGATGCTTGAGGAACAAATGAAGGGTGTAGTGAATCAAAGTGCTTCTGGTTTAGATATGACCACTATGGGTTTGGTGCCTGGCCTAAGGGTATCGCTGAAGTTTAAAGCTCCTACATTTGACAAGTACAAGGGAGATACTTGTCCGAAGGTGCACGTTCGCTCCTATTATAGACGGATGTCCGCTTACTCGAATGACGAAAGAATGCTGATGCATTTCTTTCAAGACAGCTTATCCGGACCGTCACTTGAGTGGTATATGGGGTTGGTAGCCCACTCAGATCAAGACATGGAAGCAACTGGCTGAAGCATTTGTGACTCATTACAAGTATAATAGTGACCTGGCACCTGTTGCACCCTAAAAATTTGCTCAACCTTTTCCCATTTGGTTTATGTTTCAATTGCATTAGCATTTGCGTATAGAGTCATGTACATAGCCTAATCATCTACATAGATAGCATAGCAAATCATCCAACAGGGATCAAGCACTATTCTCATCTCTATGAGCCTATCAAGAGGTTATTATTCAAATTCAATCTCATTCAAGTCATCAGAAAGAATTGGAAAGCTAAAGAAGTTTGTGGATCAGGCAGGGTATCTATCTCCTATATGAGGGTATCTGAGCATCATCAAAGAAGTTGTGAGTTGTGAATTGAGCATGAAGAGTATGTGGGCATCTTGGAAGACTTAGAAAGTCATTTGGAGAAGGAGGCAAGTCATTGATGTGATCACAAGAGTTGCAGTTGAAGACAGTTAACTAGGGTTTCATCTGGGTCAACCCTGGGTCAACTCTAGGTCAATTGTTTGATTGAAAGGCATTCAGGGCTATTGGAGAGATGTGGGGTTCATCATTTGACATGTAGAGAAAGATGTGGTGATATGTCAAGAAGAAATCAAGAGAAATCAAGGAGAAGAGGAATTTCTAAATTAGGGTTTCTGTGTAAAATCCCCTAGTTTAGGTCAAATTTCCAAGCAAGATAAGTCAAAATGCAAGCTTTAAATGGATCCTTGGTCAACATCAAACTTGTAGAGGATCTCAAGACCTTTAATTTGAGTGGTGGAAGGCATCAAGGAGATTTATAGAACTCAAGTTATGGTCCTTGCAAGTTACAGGTCATCTGAGGTATCTGAAATTTTGTCTGTGAAAGTTACTTGTCTTCTAAGCAACCTTTACCCCTCAAGCAGATTTCAAATGAATTTCTGGTCAACATAAGAGTTGTTCCTCATTGTCTTATATTTCTATAATGGTATGGTATGCCTTCATATGATTTGTGGAACTCTACTTATGGTCTTGGCAAGCAAAGGGTATTTTGGTCATCTGAGAATTACAGGTCATTTCAAGCCTATGCCCAAAACTCATACAAGGAAGCTTCAAATGGAAAACTTCACAACATCAAACTTGCTCCAAATGACATTTTGAGTCTAGAAAAGTGACAATGAAAGATTGGAAAGACTCATAGCTCAAGGTTTCAAAATTGATGGATTTAATGAATAAAAAATGACCTAAAAATGAGATTTTTCATAGTTTGGCCAAATGGGATGAAATTATAGGTCATTTTGATTGGAAAAAACATTTTGAGAACATTGGAAAAAGTAGAATTTTGAGTTTGGTTCAAGAATTGAAAGTTATGCATGGTTACTTACATATGAAGTTACATAATCCAAAATGCAAGGAAAGAGTGCATGGGAAGTTTCTCCAAAGTTCTAGGACTTTCTAAGCTCATGTATATATTGCATTGAGTGGCTCCATGCCATGGTTGGTGAATCACTTTGCTCATAACACCAAGTTTCACACAATTCTTCCAATTTGCAAAAGCTTCCCAAACACTCTCAAATCTCTATCAATTTCAACTTTTCTTGATTTGATCATCATCAGCATCATTCATAGATCACAATCCACACAAGCATTTGGTTGATTTGAGAAGAACTCGTGCCATACAAGTTAATCATCCAAGAAGCAAGAAAGTGGGAATTGAAAGATTCAAGGCATTGGAGCAAGATCTTTTGCATACAGAATTCAAGAACAAGTTCCCTGATCAATTTCCACTCATCACAAGCATCAGATCCAAGGATTTTAGCATCTGTTTTCACCATTTTGCACCAGGTTAGTTTCTCTTCGAATTTCATGATTTAGTTAGGATCATAGAGGTTTGTTAGTATAGAACTGTTAGGATAGGTTAGAGGATTGATTTTGGTGAGTTTGAAGAAGTTTCGTGAAGGTTGATCATGGTGCACCAATTCTGTTGGAGTTTGTAACTCATAGAGTATTGCATGATAATCTTAGGTTTGTGGCTTAAAATGATCAGTGTGAAGCATAGATTAGGATATGGCAAGAATTAGAGAGAATTGGAAGAAGTGATATCAGGTGATATTGATGGATCCAAGCTGTTATACTCATCGGGTTCAATTTATGGTTGAGTTTTAGAAAGAATTATGAACATGGTTGTGTAGAGGGAAGAATTTAGAGCAACTTTGCTTTTGGACTCGTGTGATTTCATGGTGAGTGGAGGGAGAACAGAGAACTGGAAATTCATGCATGGTTATGAAGTTTCAGAACCTAGGGTTTGCTGGAGGTTGAAGACAAAGCCATGGCCACACGATCTTGATTTTGACTTTGACTGGGGATGTAATCTGACGGCCACGATGTAAAAGAAAAAACGGAGGGAGATTCAAAAGCAGAAACGCACCGTTTCACTTATTATTGTCTGATGGGCTCAAATTTCTTTGCTATGCACACCCTCCCCAATCAGGCCCAATATGATTTGAACTAAGAAATTCGCTATTCGCACCGTTTTGCTTTTTTTTAATTTTTGTTATCATTTTCTGTTTGATTGGGCCCAGACGCGCTTGCTATGCGCGCCCCCCAGTCTGGGCCCGTTTGATTCTTTTAACTGAGTTTAGTTAATTTCTGCACCCCTTTCCATTTAATTCCCATTTTATTTCTTTCATTTTTTTTTATTTTCTTTGAAAAATCATAAGTAATTGAAAAATGCATGATTTTAATTGGTTCTTTTTGCACATTGTTCATAATTTTGTTAAGAAAAATATCACATGAAAAAATTAATATTTCATTTTGTTTTTATATTTTTGGCATATTTTTCTTTTAAATAGGTGTAAATAACATTTAGTTTAATACATGAATTTAGTGATTTTAGTTTGATTAAATGCTTTTACATTTTTAATCCATTCTTTTTAGATTGATTAGTATAGAATGTTAGTTGGTATATAAAATTTAGTTCATATTTTTAGGACTTAATTTTAGGTTATTTGTTTAGGTGTGAATAACATGATCAAAACTAGGGTTTAGGAGATAACATAGGAGAATCAGTCCATTTCCCTTAGGAGTTAGAGGTTGAATCTTTGGGGTATGGGACTATAGGGATTATGGGTAGTTAATAGATCCCTTAGAGATTATTAGGATTCCCCTACTGCTATTAGTATATTGTCTATATTTGTTTGACTGGTGTGGTGTGCCCTCTCTGGGGATTATTACTTGTCTGTATGGGGTATTGGGTTTGCTTTGGGGATTGGGGGAGCTGAAGACTGGTGATGATGAAGCCATTGGAGATCAAAAGGATGAAGACCAACTTCCAGAGTTGATGAGGAGAGTCCTTTGCTGGCAGCTGTTGAGGAGTATAGGATTTAGGAGCTAGGCAGAGCTCTAGAGTAGAAAGCTTGTTTCCCAAACATGGAAGGCCTTGTCTGCCTCCACTCTTTCTCTATGATGCAAAGTCTGTTTCAAATATCCACCTCCTTCCTTTGGAAGGATCAGTGAATGTATTTGAAAGATAGAACTTTTGAGAGAAAATTGTTTGTATAATGTTAACAGTTCATGAGCCACCCTTGGTAGGCAGTTTACTGTTTAACATTTATTCTCTCTTGTTGGCTGATGTTCATCCTGAAGATCTAGACTTGAAGAAAAGCCATTGCAAATGGAAGAC
Source organism: Lathyrus sativus (assembly GCA_963859935.3). Taxonomy (NCBI): domain Eukaryota; kingdom Viridiplantae; phylum Streptophyta; class Magnoliopsida; order Fabales; family Fabaceae; genus Lathyrus; species Lathyrus sativus. The sequence goes on along the minus strand of OZ012738.1, from coordinate 124,323,916 downwards.
TGATAATGAAGACCTTGCTTGAAGGCTGTGGAGATGAAGATTGATGCTTGTTGAAGCTTGTAGCTGATTGGAGATGACTTGAAGACAGATGTTGATGCAGAGCTGATGTGGCTGTTCATTCTTGCTGTATTATTTCTGATGTATTGATTGGTTTTCCCTGACTGTATTGTTTGCTGTTTAACCTGTTGGGTTGAAAGTGAATTCTATTCACTTTTGCCTATTGTTTTCTAGGTTCGAGGTTGAGTGAGACTCCCTTGCCTCGCTTGTATTGTTGCATCCATGCATTTTACTGCTTTATTCTATATGTTGTTATTTCTGTTTTCGTCTATTCCCTTAGGATCTCTGTTTCTCTCTGCGCAAGAGAGGAGCGTGATAGACACTAGGTCTTAACCCATGCATGATAACATTAGGTTAGTTTGATTCCCTTTGCAACCGTAGGTTAGAGTTCTGTCTCTTCTTTCTCAAAACAAACAGAAAAAAACACAATAAAGATTTCAAACATAATAAAAGACACTTCTTCCGTAAAAGAATGTGAACTCATCAAACGTCATTTTTGTCCGCTGGGACTGTTAATCAGAAAACCCTTTTTCAGAAGGAATAAAAACAATCAAGACAAGCCTGTGTCTTCCGTGGCCCGAACTACGTTTGCTCTGATCTTTCATGCCGTATGAAAGTACGTAGGCATAGGATGCGATATCCTAGCGAGCAACCTTCCCCTCCTTTCCCGTAGGTAGGCGAACTACGTTGACTCTGATTTCTCGTTCCAGACGGGAATACGTAGGCATAAAGTGCGATACTTTGCCGAGTCATTTTATTTTCTTTTTAACCCTTTAACCTGTAGGGTAGATAGAATAACAATCCATACCCGAAAACAAGCGTGGATCCCGTCGAGTACGACGGACGTGAGGGGTGCTAATACCTTCCCCTTGCGTAACCGACTCCCGAATCCAGGTTTTGGTTGCGATGACCATACCTTTCCCGTGTTGTGCGAGGTTTACTCTGAGCGTTTCCTTTCCCTCCCGTGGGATAAATAACGCACGGTGGCGACTCTTCTGTTCAGCCGGCGCCGATTTTCGCAGTAGCGACAACACCGAACAGGGTCCAGCTGCAAGGCTTGTCACAGAAAAAAGATGAGAGTTTCAAAGAATATGCGCAGAGATGGCGCGACATGGCTGCAAGGGTTCATCCTCCTTTGGTTGAGAAGGAGATGAATGATATGTTCATAGGAACGTTCACCAGCATATTTTATGATAAGTTGTTTCCTGCTTCCTTGGGCAGTTTCTCGGATCTAATCTTGATGGGCGAGAAGATTGAAAGTAATATTAAAATGGGAAGATTCCAAGCTGGGGAGTCTACTTCGTCGGGAGGTAATAGAAAGGCATTTGGTGGTCTTCGTCAAGGTGATTCTAGCGCAGTGTTTGGCGGCCGGGGCAGAGGCCGAGGAAGACACCAGTATAATCAGGCGCAGCAGATAGCAAGTGTCGTGATTCCGATTCCTCACCAGAGACAACAACAACAACCACCACAACAACAGCAGCAACCATAGCAGTAGCAGGGGCAGAATGCTGGCCAAAGAAGATTCCCAAATGCGAAGCCGAAAAGGGTGTTTGAAGCGCCTACTTCCACGTACGCGGAACTTTTTCAGACACTGTTGGGGCTGAATTTAGTTGAAAAGAGGACCTTGGCGCCGCCCACGGGACCAACCCTTCCTTATGGGTATGATGATAACAAGCACTGTGACTTCCACTCCAGGGCCCCCGGGCATGACATAGAGGCCTGTCATGCGTTTAAACATAAGGTTCAAGATCTATCTGATAGCAAGGCCAAAAATTTTGGACGAGCAGGTCCGAATATAGTACAGCAGCCAATGCCCAACCATGGGGCAAATGCTATTTTAACCGAGGAGGGTTTGAATCTGGTTATGGATGTTGATGAACTGAAAACACCGTTGTGTGAAGTAAAGAGCAGGTTATTAAAAGGAGGTGTGTATCCGGGTTGCGATGAGTTTTGTCTAGAATGTTGGACCCAAGCTGGGGGTTGTGCTGAATTGAAGAAGGGTATTCAGACCTTGATAGATGAAGGCACGTTGCAATTCGACAGAATGGCAGTTGAGAAACTTGAAGAAGTATTAGCTGATGAGCAAAGTGATGTTGCTACAGTGACAATTCCCCGAAAAACGATAACTATAACGGCGCCAGCCAGGCGGCCGACAATCACTATTACGAAGGCAGTGCCAATCCCTTATGAGAGCACCAAGGCAGTACCATGGACTTATGGGCTGGAATTATATTGTGATGGGGAGAAAATTGATATTAGTGAACGACCAGCTGGGGTTGTGGACAATGTCGTCGGGACGGGAGGGATGACAAGGAGCAGGAGAATTTTTATATCGCCTGAGGTAGAGGCTGAACGATTGGCAAAAGGTAAAGGAAAAGTGGATGAGAATGCTCCTGTGCAGAGGAATGAAAAAGAAACATCACTGAAGGATGTAGAAGAGTTTATGCGTCTTATCCGTAAGAGTGACTATAAGATTGTTGAGCACCTTCAACAAACGCCGTCGAAGATATCCATATTGTCGCTGTTATTGTGTTCCGAAGCCCATAGGAATGCGTTATTGAAAATTCTGGACACGTCGTTTGTACCCCAAGATGTCTCTGTGAATCAGTTGGAGGGGGTGATGGCGCACGTGAATGCAGGCCATAGCTTGGGATTTACGGATTTTGACTTGGCCCCGAGGGGAAGAGAGCATAATATGGCGCTGCACGTCTCAGTTGAATGCAGGGGCACAGTCATGTCCCACGTGCTGGTAGATACCGGGTATTCCTTGAATGTGTTGCCAAAGAAAGCAATGATGAAATTGGATATCAGGGGGATCATTTGTACGCCTAGTGACTTGGTGGTCAGGGCATTTGATGGTACGCGGAGGTCGGTCTTTGGATCTATAACTCTGCCTCTGCAGGTGGGGCCGGAGGTTTTTGAAACTGAATTTTACATTATGGATATCCAGCCAGCATATAGTTGTCTTCTTGGACGACCATGGATCCATGGTGCTGGGGCAGTCACATCTACCTTGCACCAAAAGCTGAAGTACATGGTGGGGGACAGTGTGGTCACAGTTTGTGGAGAAGAGGATATACTGGTCAGCCATTTGTCGTCATTCAAGTACGTGGAAGTCGACGGCGAGATTCATGAAACACCCTGTCAAGCCTTTGAAGGGTTGCGCATCAATGACAAATTTCCAGGGCCGAGTAAAGCATCAGAGGTGGCAGTATCATCATACAAAGAGGCTCAGGCTCTAGTGAAGACTGGCGAGACCAAGGGCTGGGGAAAAGTTCTGGATATTCCCGTGAAAATAGATAGATTTGGGTTGGGATATCAACCGTCATTATCAACGCCTACTGCAGGGGCACCCCGTTTCAAAGGACCAATAACGATTACGGCCGGTGGGGTATATCACGAGACCATCAACGCTGTTTCAGATTCTGAAGAAGGAGACAGCGACTGCGACATGGACGCCTGGATTCAGCCGAGCGTGCCAGGACAAGGGCTTTGCAATTGGTCTATTCAGGAGACTGTTACTGTGACAACTAAACAATAATACTTTGTTTTCTTAATTGTTGAACAATCCGGTGTCCTACCCGGGGCATCGTGATTTTGCTTAGGGCCATTCTGTTATGTACATTGCAGTGTTTAATCGTTAAATAAAAGGCGTTTTTCATGTACAAATATTGTGATCTCTTTTTTCCCTGTTTTATTTTTTTACAATAAAATGGCAACGTGGTTATTCTCTTTGTATGTATTTTGAAGCATTTAACCATTTCCTTTGCAGGATTACTATTTCAGATGACATCTATAAACCGCCTATGACTCACTTCGACTTTGAGCACCCGGTATTTCAGAACGAAGAAGAGATTGTTGAAGATGGCGACGTTCCAGAAGAGTTGTCTTGGTTGGTAAAACAAGAAGAACAAATCATTCTGCCTCATGAGGATGTCATTGAAATCGTCAATCTGGGGTCAGAAAGGGTTGAAAGGAACATCCGTATAGGGGCAGTACTGCAGAGCGACGTCAAGCGAAGATTGGTTGAAATGCTCAAAGAGTACAATGATATTTTTGCTTGGTCGTATGAGGACATGCCTGGGCTGGATACGGATATGGTCGTGCACCGTCTGCCGCTAAAAGAAGAATGCCCGCCGGTTAAGCAGAAGCTCCGAAGAACTAGACCGGACATGGCTGTGAAGATTAAGGAGGAGGTTCAAAAGCAGTGGGATGCTGGTTTCCTAGCTGTTACAAAATATCCCTCATGGGTCGCTAATATTGTGCCAGTGCCAAAGAAAGACGGTAAAGTGAGAATGTGCGTAGATTACCGTGATTTGAACAGAGCGAGCCCGAAAGATGATTTTCCACTGCCTCACATCGACGTGCTGGTCGATAATACCGCTCAATTTTCCGTATTCTCCTTCATGGATGGCTTCTCGGGCTATAATCAGATTAAAATGGCGCCAGAAGACATGGAGAAGACTACCTTCATTACTCCCTGGGGAACATTTTGCTACAAAGTGATGCCCTTCGGACTGAAGAATGCTGGGGCAACGTATCAGCGTGCAATGACGACTCTCTTTCATGACATGGTGCATAAAGAGATCGAGGTTTATGTTGATGATATGATTGCCAAATCCCAGACGGAGGAAGAACATTTGGTGAATCTGCTGAAATTATTCAAGAGGCTTAGGATGTTCAGGTTGAGACTGAACCCTAACAAATGCACCTTCGGGGTGAGATCGGGTAAACTACTGCGGTTTATCGTGAGTGAAAAAGGAATAGAGGTTGATCCGGCGAAAATAAAAGCAATACAAGAAATGCCGACGCCTAAAACAGAAAAAGAAGTGCGCGGGTTTTTAGGGAGGTTGAACTACATCGCCCGATTCATATCTCATCTAACAGCTACGTGTGAGCCGTTATTCAAGTTGTTGAAAAAAGACCAGGCTGTAACATGGAATGAAAATTGTCAAAAGGCGTTCGATAAAATAAAACAGTATTTGCAGGAGCCTCCTATTTTGATACCTCCAGTGGTAGGGAAACCCTTGATCATGTATTTGACAGTTCTTGAGGGGAGTATGGGTTGTGTTCTCGGTCAGCATGACGAGACAGGGCGTAAAGAGCATGCAATATACTACCTGAGTAAGAAATTTACTGACTGTGAATCTCGATACTCAATGCTCGAAAAAACTTGTTGTGCGCTAGCCTGGGCCGCCAAGCGTTTGAGGCAGTACATGCTAAATCATACAACCATGCTCATCTCGAAGATGGATCCTATCAAATACGTATTTGAAAAGCAGGCACTATCTGGGAGAATTGCCCGTTGGCAGATGGTTTTGACCAAATATGACATCCAGTATGTTTCACAGAAGGCTATAAAAGGGAGCGTGTTATCAGAGTATCTAGCTGAGCAGCCTATTAAGGACTACCAATCGATGAGGTTTGATTTTCCCGACGAGGATATCATGTACCTGAAGATGAAAGATTGGGAAGAACCGTTGTCGGAGGAAGGGCCAAAGACGGAGTCCAAGTGGCAGTTGATATTTGACGGAGCTGTGAATTCCTATGGTAGCGGAATAGGGGAAATCATCACTACTCTACATGGGTCGCACATCCCATTTACTGCTCGATTGACCTTTCCAGTTACCAATAATGAAGCCGAATACGAAGCTTGCATCATGGGGCTTGAAGAAGCTATTGATTTGCGAATCAAAAATCTGGATGTATACGAAGACTCAGCTCTGGTGGTGAATCAAATAAAAGGAGAATGGGAGACACGTCAGCCCAATTTGATACCGTACATGAATTATGCAAGGAGATTGTTGCCTTTCTTTGACAAGGTTGAATTGCATCATGTGTCGCGAGCAGAAAATCAGATGGATGACGCCCTGGCCACTTTGTCTTCCATGTATAAAGTCAACTTCTGGAATGAGGCTCCCAGAATTGTTATCTCTCGACTTGACAGACCCGCCTTCGTATTTGCCATTGACGAAGCATCCGATGATAAACCCTGGTATTTTGATATCCGAAATTTCCTGAAGAACAAGGAGTATCCGGCTGGGGCATCCAGTCACGATCAGAAGACTCTTAGGAGATTGGCTGGTAATTTCTATCTGAATCCGGACGGTGTCCTATACAAAAGGAATCATGACTTGGTGTTTCTACGTTTTGTATACGAGAAAGAGGCGAAGTTGCTCATGGAGGAAATACACGAGGGTACATTTGGTACACATGTTGGTGGGCATGCTATGACGAGAAAGCTGCTGCGGGCAGGTTATTACTGGCTAACTATGGAAACTGACTGTTTCAAGTTTGCAAAAAGGTGTCATAAGTGCCAGATCTATGCGGATAAGATCCATGTGCCTCCGAGTCCTCTGAACGTGATGTCATCACCGTGGCCATTCTCGATGTGGGGCATTGATATGATTGGAAAGATTGAGCCGGCGGCATCTAACGGACATCGGTTCATTTTGGTAGCAATCGATTATTTTACCAAATGGGTGGAAGCGGCATCATATGCTAATGTGACCAAGCAGGTGGTAGCTAGGTTTATCAAACGAGATATCATTTGCAGATATGGAATCCCTGAGCGGATTATTACCGACAACGGTTCGAACTTAAATAACAAAACGATGAAGGAGCTGTGTCAGAGTTTTAAGATCGAACATCACAACTCTTCTCCGTACCGACCCAAGATGAATGGCGCTGTTGAAGCGGCCAATAAGAATATAAAGAAGATTGTTCAGAAGATGGTGGTGACTTATAAGGATTGGCATGAGATGCTACCTTTCGCTTTGCACGGTTATCGTACGACGGTACGCACATCAACCGGGGCAACCCCGTTCTCGTTGGTATACGGAATGGAAGTAGTGTTACCACTGGAAGTTGAGATTCCTTCCCTGAGGGTATTACGAGATGTCCAACTTGACGAGGCAGAATGGGTGAAAGACAGATTGAACCAGCTGAGTTTAATGGATGAGAAGAGGCTAGCTTCTCTAGCATACGGTTGGTTGTACCAGAGCCGGATGAAGAAAGCGTATGATAAGAAGATACATCCACGGAGCTTTCAGACGGGCGACCTTGTGCTGAAGAGGATTCTCCCGCCACAGGCTGATCACAGGGGCAAATGGACGCCGAACTATGAGGGTCCCTACGTTGTCAGAAAAGTCTTTTCAGGAGGAGCTTTATTGTTGTCCACCATGGACGGTGAAGACTTTACGTCGCCTGTGAATTCGGACGCAGTTAAAAAATACTTTGCTTGAAATTGACCCGTTGGACAGAAAAAAGAGAGTCCAGGCAAAAATGGGGCATCCTGGCGAACCAAAAACAGAGTAAAAGGTTCGGGCAAAAATTAGGGATAAAATTGAAAAGATGTACACCCGCGAAGTTGAAAACCTACACTGGGCGGCTTCGGCAAAAAAGGGTATCCCGGTGAATTGAAAACCCGCAAAGGGAGGTTCACGCAAAAGTTAGGGATTTGAAAAGCAAATGACTGCGGTCCGAATTTGATATTGCGTTGCACATTGGTGCGGGAGAATACACCTGAGAGTTCGTTTATCAGATACAACCTCGTCGGAAGATTGAATACCGGGAAAGCGCCAGAGTCAGGCGAGTCATAGGAGGATCAGCTCATGATGTTTGTCTGCATCACGTTGCCGACATATGTGCAAATTTGATTTGTCACTGTATTTATGCTTCCTGTGCATACTTGTATATTTGTTGTGCGTAACTTCCTCTTTTCAGGAGTTACATCCAGTGTACAAAACTCTGCCCATTCAGGGGCCCAATCAATAAAACATGTTATTCAGTATTCGATGCTTGTTCTTTATTGTTTTGTATGTGAAAAACGCCAATGTTTTGATAAAAACTAGCAGTTGCATAACGTTGCTGGCCCTTGCCAATAATTGCTAAAACTTCGAATTGACTGAAAATGATGTCACTAACGCTAACTTGAATAGATTTGGTTGTATAGACTTGTCTTGTCTCGTTTGTGGTGTTGCAGGGTTCTTGCCCATATGAGGTGGACGATCAGAAGATTGCAGTCCTAACCAGAGGCTCGTGACGAAAATACTTGATCATTATGTGAAGTGAATCCCCATGCAGGCCGCGCTTCATTCCCTGAAGCTGAGATGACAATGTTCCTTACTAAAGAAGGATCAAATTCCCCAGCTAGTCGCAGCTTATCCGAAGGACATTCTCCAGCAGGGTCGTTTACCCTCAGCAGAGTTTGGTGATTCCAAGATTGTAGGCTGTATTTAGACAGTGTGGTGTCCCCTAAAAGGATTCCATATCCCGAGCAAAGTTGTTTAGCCTCAGAAGACTAATATTTCCAAACTTGTGAGTTGTACCCAGACAGTCTACTCTCCCTAGTAGAGATTCCCTTCCCAGTAGGGTCATTTATTCTCCCCAGCGGAGTCACTCCCTGTTTCCAGCGGAGTTGGTTAAGATTCCCCGAGAAAGTCGTTTCTTCCCCAGCGGAGTTTCCTCTCCCCAGCATGTGTTTTTTCCTCCCAGTGGAAATTGAAGGTTTAAAGCTCTCCGCGGCAGAGTTTGTTGTATGGCCTGGCATTTATTTTGCCGGAATACTTGGTGGTACCCGTTCCTTCCCCATAAGGGTGGTATTTGTCCTCAACATCTGTAATGAAGCAAGCTTATCAGAGCTTTTCCCCAGCAGCCTGAACCTGCATTTGCATTTGCATGCATTATCATGTTTGCATCCATCTAGAAGACGCGTAGCATTTCCATGCTGTATGGAGCATTGCGCTATTGTCAAACATATGCATGTTGAAACATAAGCCAAGTTGGTTAACCTTTTGCTTTCAAGTATGTTTCTCGAAAGGAGTATGGAGTTCTAAAGCTCAGGGGTCTTTTCAGATAATCAAAGTCTTGACGTGAGACATATGATGATGCGATTCAGTTTATTATCATCCCCACAGAGTTACTGGTTGAGGTTTCCTCGTGTCCGATCAGCGGACTGTTTTGTCAAGTTTGTTGCTGCAGTAGAATCTCAGAGTTCCATGAATCAAAATTTCAGAAGTGGTCGCTTGTTGTCAGGACGGGTGTCGGTCATTGGTTTTCAGAATGTCCCCGGCTATGTTGATAGGATTTATTCGTGTTGACGAATTATTTCTCCGTGTTGACGGAATATGGCGTCCTAATGAGGACAATTTATGCCTATGATGATAGGATTTATTCGTGTTGACGAATTATTTCTCCGTGTTGACGGAATATGGCGTCCTAATGAGGACAATTTATGCCTATGATGATAGGATTTATTCGTGTTGACGAATTATTTCTCCGTGTTGACGGAATATGGCGTCCTAATGAGGACAATTTATGCCTATGATGATAGGATTTATTCGTGTTGACGAATTATTTCTCCGTGTTGACGGAATATGGCGTCCTAATGAGGACAATTTATGCCTATGATGATAGAATTTATTTGTGTTGACGGATTACTCTCTCTGTGTTGACAGAATGTGCGTCCTAGTGAGGACAATTTATACTTATGTGGATAGGATTTCTTCGTGTTGACGAAATGTGAGTTCAGAGATGTACAAGAATAGTATTCCTATGATGATAGGATTTATTCATGTTAATGAACCTATTTTCCTCGTGTTGACGAGACGTGAGTCCTGGCGTGGACAAGCTATGTTAATGGGAGTTCTTGTGGTGATAAGACGTAAATAAAAACTTCATTACCCATGCTGATAGGATCTCTTTGTGTTGACGAAATGCGGATAGCCCATCCCCAGTGGAGTCGACCAGTCTTATTTCTCCGTGTTGACGGAATATGAGGTCCTGATAAGGGCAAATTTTATTCCTATGATGATAGGATTTCCTCGTAATGACAAGTTTATGGTTTTTCATGGTGACAAAATTTGAGGACAATTGTGGATAAGTTTGTTCCTGGGATGATGGGGTCTCTACTAGTGTTGACGAATTTGTTTCTCTTCTAGTATTGAAAAGGTTAGTCCAGTTGTGGGCATAGGTGTTTTTTGCAAAGATAGTTCAGTACCCGTGGTGTTACATGGGTGGTGATAGTCAAAATCAGAGTTATTCCCCGACGAATGATCCGTTGTTACCGAACAATCAGGTTCACTTGCCGAATGTCGTTCCCCAAGCAGTGGCGCAGTTTATTTTTGCGGTTGGCAAATTTCAGGGTTTCTTTGGTATTCAACCGTCTCGTACCTCAAATGTTTGAAGGCCGTCCGCTCTTCACCCAGTCGGGTCCAAGCCGCTTGAATAGGGGCAGCTGTTGCACCCTAAAATTTGACCAACTCATTTCACTTGATTTGTGTTTTCAATTGCATTATTATCTGCATAATAGATCATGTGCCATTCTTGTCTAAAGGAGTACATCAAAAAGGGGTTCTTATTCAAAGTTAACAACTGAGGAATTGAAGCTTTGAACAGTTAGAAGGTCAAGCAGTGGATCTATCTCCTATCTGGGGGTGTGTTTGAGGATCATCAATGAGACATGAGCTATGAACTGAGGGTATGGAATATGTGCTAGCATAGGGAGAGCTCTAGGGTAGACTGTTCTCTTCTATCAAGCATAGAGAGCTTCTTGTGCCTCTATTCCATCCTATGACACAAGGTCCCCACAAAGGGTTCCATCTCTCCTTAGGAGGGATGTAGAGCCTGCTTTGATTGGGTAGAATCTTGAGGATAACTCTCACTAGATGTGTTAAGATCTTGATGATTTCCATGGGTTATCATTAAGAATCTTAACATCCCAACTTCCTCTATTACTTGGTTCTCTCTTGTGAGTGTCTGCATTGAAGTTAAAAGCCTATTTAGGATGGAGTTCATTGATGATTTTAGAAGAGGAAGCTGGTACCTGTCAAAGCTAGGTATTTGTTAAAGGCTAAGGTTTTGCTGGTTGGAACTCAGTGCTTGTTGAAGCTGGAGATTATTGGAAGATAAGAGCTTAGCTGGAGCTTAGATATCATTGGAGGGAGAAGATAGGATCTTGCCCCAAGTGGTAGTTGTTAACCTTTTGCTGTGTATGAACTGTAGCTGCCAGAGCTGGTGCTGTTTGGATTGCTTGCTGTCAGAGCTGGTTTTGGGGTCTTATTTTCTTTGCGGTATTGCTTGTTAATCTTCCCCTTAGGTTTAAAGTGAATCTGTTCACTTTGCCTGTTATTTCTTGCTGCATTTCATGCATTTTACTGCTTTACTGATATGCTGTTGCTTTCCCGTTTATCCCTTAGGATCTCTGTTTCTCTCTGTGCAAGAGAGAAATATGACAGACATTAGGATTCTTATCAATGCATGACAACATTAGGTTAGCTTTTATTCCCTTTTCAACCATAGGTTTTTTAGAGCTTCTTTCTCTTCTTATCTCAAAACAATTCAAAACTGCAGTAATAAGGTTAATCGATGTCGTGCGTTACGAGCCTTAAGCTATTTGAGAAAAGGTTGTTGGAGGGTCACTCTTCAGTAATCTGATTGCTTAGTGTGTTACCCTTAGGGTGACAGACGACGTAGTCACTCTCAAATCATAGTCTATAGCGTGCCAGAGATTGCAAACACACTAAAAAAACACTTCTTCCGTAAAAGATTCAAAACAAATATCAAAGTGTCCTTTTTGTCCGCTTGGACCCGTAATCAAGAGAAAACCTTTTTCAGAAGGATAAAAAAATAATCAAGACAGACTTGTGTCGTACGTGGCCCGAACTACGTTTGCTCTGATCTTTCATGCTGTATGAAAGTACGTAGGCACAAGATGCGATATCTTGGCGAGCAACCTTCCCCTCCTTTTCCGTAGGTAGGCGAACTACGTTGACTCTGATTTCTCGTTCCAGACGGGAATACGTAGGCATAAAGTGTGATACTTTGCCGAGTCATTTTATTTTCTTTTAACCCCAGACCTGTAGAATAGATAGAATAACAATCCGTACCATAAAACACGCGTGGATCCCGTCGAGTACGACGGACGTGAGGGGTGCTAATACCTTCCCCTTGCGTAACCGACTCTCGAATCCAAGATTTGGTTGCGATGACCATTCCCTTCCCGTCTTTGTGGTAGGTTTACTTCGAGCGTTTCCCTTCCCTCTGTTGGGATAAATAACGCACGGTGGCGACTCTTCTGTTCACCCGGCGCCGATTTTCGCAGTAGCGACACATATGTATCATTTAGTCAAGAGGGAATGCTTTCTAGTTTCATGGAGACTAAAGACTTGTCCCAAGCCTAGAAGAGTGGGTTTGAAAGCTTAGAGGACGGGCTTTTGGTGGTTATCGGTCTAGAAGAGTGGATCTGGTTTATTGTAAACCGAAAAAAGATAACAAGTGTTGGTACCACATGGCATAAGTTTGCATTGAGTCGTATTGAGTCACATAGCATGAATGTCATTATTATATGAATTATGATTGTGTGTGCACTATGTATATGAGTTAAAATGTATTGTGGTGAGAAATGTAATGTAATGTATGTATGTTTTATGTTATGTACGTATATATAATTATATGCATTGATTATTATGATAATATTTCTCACCATTCTGTTGTTTTATAATGCTCTATGAGGAATTGCATTTTAGGATTACTGGAGGTTTTCTTTTGGTGAAGTATAGCTTCATTCTTTTGAGTCGGTTGCTCTGATATGTAACATCGGGTAGCTAGGCTTGTAGAGTATTCTTTTGTGATGCATTATATATGTATCAGCTGATGATGTTTGTAAAATATGAATGATACTATGAACAACTTGATGGTGCGTACTTCTATTATATCATGTCTTAAGTAATTCAATGTTCTAGTCTTCCGCTTGAATCAAAATATTGATATGTAGACTCTAAGAGTTATGCTTTACTTTTAGTTGAGATTTACCCCTTTTGTTTTATCTCTTTATGAACATTATTATTTATGTTTTCGTTTCGTGAATAATGTGATGCGCCACTTTATACCATGTTATAAATACACTCTGATGAATTTTGTATATGGGATTAAGTGTTTAATTGCATTATTTTGGGGCTATAGAAGGGGGTGTTACATTAAGTGGTATCAGAGCAGGTCGGCCAGTTGGCCAAGTTGTTAACTTGTTTATTCCCCTTGTATATCTGATTGTGAGTGACACTATCGATATTGTTTGACCTTGTGAGTTCTGTTGTTGAGATACAAAACGATGGTGGCTGGTAGGAACGACGAGGCGATTGCGGAGGCTTTGACTAGATTGGCTGGAGCGATCGAGCAAAACCCTCAAGCCAATTTGAATGTTAGGAATCAAGCAGATGATGAATTTCGTGCTTTAGGAAGGTTTCAAAGGAATAATCCGCCAGTGTTCAAAGGAACCCATGAGCCTGATAAAGCACAGGTTTGGTTGAAGGCTATAGAAAAGATCTTCCGAGTTATGAACTGTTCGGATGCTCAGAAGGTGCAGTTTGGCACCCATATGCTGGAGGAGGAAGCGGAGGATTGGTGGGGTAATACTCGCCAAAGGTTTGAAGAGAATGAGATGGTAATTACTTGGGATCTTTTTAAAGAGACATTTCTGGAGAAGTATTTTCCAGAAGATGTTCGTGGGAAGAAAGAAATTGAGTTCCTAGAGGTGAAGCAAGGTAACTCTACTGTGGCCGAGTATACGGCAAGATTTGAAGAGTTGATTAAGTTCTGTCCTTACTACAACACCATTAATACTGAGAAATCTAAGTGTCTCAAATTTGTGAATGGTTTGAGGCCGGAGATCAAATAAGTTGTCGGATATCAGGAGATCAGACGATTTTATGAGTTGGTAAACAAGAGTAGGATTTATGACGAGGATAGTAGGGCTCGGACTAGCCACTACAAGAATTTGGGTGATAAGAAGGGAAAGGGTCAATTTCGAGGGAAATCTTATGTGGCTCCTACAGATAAAGGGAAACAAAGAGTTGATTATGGTAAGAAGCCAAGTGGGGGAGGAGCCTCTACTCCAATAAGATGTTATATTTGTGGTGAAGTGGGACATCGTTCTCCTGAATGCAATGGTGTTGGGTAGAAGTGTTTTAAGTGTGGCAAGCTAGGCCACAAAGATATAGACTGCAGAAGCAGTGCAAATGTGACTTGCTACAATTGTGATGAGAAAGGGCACATTAGTACCCAATGCGATAAGCCGAAGAAGACGCAAGGGAGCGGAAAAGTGTTTGCTCTATCTGGATCAGAAACTGCTAGTGATGATCGACTGATCCGAGGTACGTGCTTCATTAATGGTATACCTATGATCGCTATAATTGATATCGGAGCTACGCATTCTTTTATTTCATTGGATTGTGTTAAGAGATTAAGTCTTAAGTTGTTTGTTATGGGTGGCGGTATGGTTATTGACACTCCTGCTATGGGTTCGGTAACTACCCAGTATGTGTGCTTGAATTGTCCGTTGAGTATTTTTGGTAAAGATTTTGGAGTTGACTTAGTGTGTCTTCACTTAGACCGAATTGATGTCATTCTTGGAATGAATTGGTTAAGGTTTAACCGTGTTTATATTAACTGTTTTGACAAAACGGTTATTTTCCTTGAATCTGACAAAGAGGGGGATTTGTTTATGACGGCTAAGCAAGTGAAGGAGTCGGTGCAAGATGGTGCAAAGGTATTTATGTTGTTGACAACTTTGAGTATTGGTGAGAGTGAAGAAATTGCTGTTTTACCAATTGTTCGTGATTTTCCGGAAGTTTTCCCTGATGAGATAAGAGATTTACCTCCGGAACGGGAAGTGGAGTTTACGATCGATTTGGTTCCTGGAACTAGTCCAATATCGATGACTCCATATCGTATGTCCTCATCGGAATTGAAAGAGTTGAAGAGTCAAGTTGAAGATCTGCTTGATAAGAGGTTTATTCGTCCAAGTGTGTCGCCATGGGGTGCACCAGTGTTGTTGGTTAAGAAGAAAGAAGGTTCTATGAGGCTCTGTGTGGACTACAGACAGTTGAATAAGGCGAATATCAAGAATAAGTATCCACTTCTGAGGATTGATGACTTGATGGATCAGTTGGTTCGTGCAAGTGTGTTCAGTAAGATAGATTTGAGAACCGGATATCATCAGATTCACGTGAAGACTGAGGATATTTCGAAAACTGCTTTTAGAACGAGGTATGGACACTATGAGTATTCTGTTATGCCATTTGGTGTGACTAATGCACCAGGTGTATTTATGGAGTACATGAATAGAATTTTTCATTCCTATTTGGACAAGTTTGTGGTTGTGTTCATTGACGACATTCTAGTCTATTCGAAGAATGAAGAAGAGCATGCCGAGCATCTGAAGGTCGTGCTATGAGTGTTAAAAGAAAAGCAGCTGAATGCGAAACTTTCTAAGTGTGAGTTTTGTTTGAAGGAAGTGAGTTTCCTTGGGCATGTAATTTCAAGTATAGGTATTGCGGTTGATCCGTCGAAAGTGGAAGCGG
This sequence comes from Lathyrus sativus, assembly GCA_963859935.3. NCBI lineage: Eukaryota > Viridiplantae > Streptophyta > Magnoliopsida > Fabales > Fabaceae > Lathyrus > Lathyrus sativus. The sequence continues at coordinate 124,308,500 of OZ012738.1, read as the reverse complement.
TATCGCAATGGGAGACTCCGAAGTCAGTTTTTGAGATTAGAAGTTTTCTTGGGTTGGCCGGTTATTATCGGAAGTTCATTGACGGATTCGCTAAGCTATCATCGCCTTTGACGCAGTTAACTCGGAAAGGTCAAGCTTTCGTTTGGAATGCCAAGTGTGAAGGAAGTTCCCAAGAGCTTAAGAGGAGATTGACGACGGCCCCTGTTTTGATATTTCTAAAACCGGAAGAACCATTTGTTGTGTATTGTGATGCTTCTTTGATGGGCCTGGGAGGTGTCTTGATGAAAAATAACCAAGTTGTAGCTTATGCTTCGAGGCAACTCAAAGTGCATGTGAAGAATTATCCGACACATGACTTAGAGTTGGCTGCCATTTTGTTCGTGTTGAAACTTTGGAGGCATTATTTATTTGGTTCGAGATTTGAGGTGTTTAGTGATCATAAGAGTTTGAAGTACCTCTTTGATCAGAAGGAATTGAATGCAAGACAGAGAAGATGGCTAGAATTTCTAAAGGATTACGACTTTGGTTTGAATTACCATCCTGGTAAAGCGAATGTGGTAGCAGATGCATTGAGTAGGAAATTATTGCATATGTCGATGATGATGGTGAAGGAGTTGGAATTAATTGAACAGTTTCGTGATTTGAGTTCGGTGTGCGAAAGGACTTCTTATGGAGTGAATCTTGGTATGTTGAAACTTACTAGTGGTATTCTGGACGAGATCGGAGAAGGACAGAAATCGGATTTGAGCTTAGTTGATCGGTTGACTTTTTATCAATCAAGGCCAAGGTGGTGAATTTCGGATTGATGAGAATGGTATTATGCGGTATCGCGATAGAGTTTGTATTCCTGACATTGTTGAGCTGAAGAAGAGTATTCTTGAGGAAGGGCATCGTAGTGGATTGAGTATTCATCCGGGTGCTACTAAGATGTATCAAGATTTGAGAAAAATATTTTGGTGGCCTCGTATGAAGAAGGATATTGCAGAGTTTGTGTATTCTTGTTTGAGTTGTCAGAAATCAAAGATTGAACATCAGAAACCGTCAGGTTTGATGCAACCGTTGTTTATTCATGAATGGAAATGGGATAGCATTTCTATGGATTTTATGTCCGGTTTACCGAGGACGCAGAGTAATTTTGAAGCCATATGAGTTATTATGGATAGATTGACCTAATCTGCTCATTTTATTCCTATGCGCGTGGACTATCCATTGGAGAAATTGGCAAAGTTGTACATTGAGAGGATTATCAGTTTGCATGGTATTCCGTCTAGCATTGTGTCAGATCGAGATCCAAGGTTCACTTCGAGATTTTGGGAGAGTCTGCAGAGTGCTTTGGGTACGAAGTTGCGTTTGAGTTCAGCTTATCATCCTCAGACAGATGGTCAGACGGAAAGTACGATTCAATCACTTGAAGATCTGTTGAGAGCTTGTGTATTGGAGAAGGGAGGAGCTTGGGATAGCTACTTACCTTTTATTGAGTTTACTTACAATAATAGTTTCCATTCGAGCATCGGTATGGCACCTTTTGAGGCTTTGTATGGTAGACATTGCAGGACGCCATTATGTTGGTATGAGTTGGGAGAGAGTTCTATAGTTGGACCTGAGTTAGTTCAAGATACTACCGAAAAGATTAAGATGATCCAAGAGAGGATGAGGATTTCCCAGAGTCGTCAGAAGAGTTATCATGACAAGAGGAGGAAAGCAATCAAATTTCAAGAGGGAGATCATGTGTTTCTTCGAATCACTCCTATGACTGGTGTTAGGAGGGCATTGAAGTTGCATAAGTTGACGCCGCGTTTCATTGGTTCTTTTCAGATTTTGCAGAAGGTAGGAGAGGTAGCCTATCATGTTGCTTTGCCGCCATCTCTAGATAATCTTCATGATGTGTTCCATGTATCTCAATTGAGGAAATACATTCCGGATCCGGCTCATGTAGTCCAAGTAGATGATGTACAGGTGAGAGATAACCTGACTGTGGAGACACCACCTATCCGGATAGAGGATCGGAAGTCGAAGCAACTTCGAGGCAAAGAAATTGCTTTGGTGAAGGTCGCTTGGGGAGGACCAGCTGGTGAGAATGTAATGTGGGAGCGGGAGAGCCAGATGAGGAAATCTTATCCGGAGTTGTTCGAATCAGGTAACATTTTCGAGGACGAAAATTCCTTAAGTGGGGGAGAGTTGTAACATCCCAATTTTTTATTAATTACTTATTTGCATTAATTAATGGGTTAATAAGGATTAATTAGTTGATGGGTAATTAATTAAATTAATTAATAGATGTTTGAGAGAATTAGAAGAGAAAAACATATTAAGTAGGAGAGGGGAAGGAAAAGGAAAAGATAGAAACATAAAGGAAAGAATAGAGAAAGAAGGAGAAAGAGGAGAAAAGAGAAGAAGAAGAGGGAAGAACTTGGAATCATCAAGAACAACTCTCAAGCTTTGGATTAATCAAGGTAAGGGTGTGAAATATCATCATCTTAACAATGTGTATGAATATGTATGCTTGGGTTAGAGTATTGGATGTTTTTCTACAACTTCCATTTTAGGGCATAAGCGGATTAATCGGTAGAATCTGAGTTTTCACGATGGAAAATGAGAATAAGTGGTAGTATTTAGTTGGGAGGATGTTAGACTAAGGTTATAGAACTTGTTCGGTGAGTATCGGTTGGTTTTGGAGAGTTTGGTGGGAGTTGGACAGTAAGAAATTCTGAGTTCGTAGACATTCGCTAGCGTGTTCGCTGAGCGAGCTGGTAGCGAACGTTCGCTAAGCGAGCTAGTAGCGAGCCAGTAGCGAACGGTCCCAGACTTGGACAAAATGTATTTTTGTGGTGTTCGCTGGTAGCGAAGGGGGTAACGAAGGTTCGCTAGGCCTTCACTGAGCGAGCGAGGTAGCGAACAAAGTCAGAAGCTTCTGTTTGCCTTCGCGAGCTTGTTCGCTGGGCGAACAAGTAGCGAAGACTCGCTAGGAGCTCGCTAAGCGAGCAGAGTAGCGAACGTGACAGGATGTGTTTTTCTTTACTGTTTCTATCCGAGGTCGGATTTCTGACTTAACTTTGATTATTTCCATGCTCGAGGCTTCGATTACGCCGGGATATATTATACTGTGGGTAGCCTTATGGCGTGAATCCTAGATTGTTGAATTAATTGAATTATTGTCATTTTGACGAATGTTATACATTGTTTAGTGTGATTAAAAATGTATTGAGAATGCATGAGAACATATTGTGTATATGTGTGCATTGTTTGTTAATATATTGATGATATGTATGATTATTTTGTGTGTGCAATCGTTGTGATAATTCTTGAAGATATGAATTATTTGAATGCATGAGATTAAGATGTCGGTCTTAAGTGCATCAAATTGTTGATTGCATATGCATCATTTATTCAAGAGGCAATGCTTGCTATTTTCGTGGAGACTAGTGACTTGTCCCAAGTCTAGAAGAGTGGGTTTGAAAGCTTAGAGGACGGGCTTTTGGTGGTTATCGGTCTAGAAGAGTGGACCCAGTTTATTGTAAACCGAAAAAAGATAACAAGTGTTGGTACCACATGGCATAAGTTTGCATTGAGTCGTATTGAGTCACATAGCATGAATGTCATTATTATATGAATTATGATTGTGTGTGGACTATGTATATGAGTTAAAATGGATTGTGGTGAGAAATGTAATGTAATGTATGTATGTTTTATGTTATGTACGTATATATAATTATATGCATTGATTATTATGATAATATTTCTCACCCTTTTGCTGTTTTATAATGCTCAATGGGCATTGCAGTTTAGGATTGCTGGAGGTTTTCTTTTGGTGAAGTATAGCTTCATTCTTTTGAGTCGGTTGCTCTGATATGTAACATTGGGTAGCTAGGCTTGTAGAGTATTCTTTTGTGATGCACTATATATGTATCAGCTGATGATGTTTGTAAAATATTTATGATACTATGAACAACTTGATGATGCGTACTTCTATTATATCATGTCTTAAGTAATTCAATGTTCTAGTCTTCCGCTTTAATCAAAACATTAATATGTAGACTCTAAGAGTTATGCTTTACTTTTAGTTGAGATTTACCCCTTTTGTTTTATCTCTTTATGAACATTATTATTTATGTTGTCGTTTCGTGAATAATGTGGTGCGCCTCTTTATACCATGTTATAAATACACTCTGATGAATTTTGTATATGTGATTAAGTGTTTAATTGCATTATTTTGAGGGTATAGAAGGGGGTGTTACAATATTCACCAATTTGATGATATCCAACCATAATCATTGCTTGGGATTTATCATCTAGCTTCTTCCTTAGTTGGTCAGGTATGTGTCTGAAACATAATAAGCCAAAGATCCTTAAGTGTTGAACACTTGGTTTGACTCCACTCCATGATTCCTCTGGTGTCTTATCCTGCAGCTTCTTTGTAGGACTTCTATTTATGAGATATGCTGCAGTAGCAGCTGCTTCACCCCACATATAGTGAGGCATTTTCTTCTGCTTCAACATACTTCTCATCATATTTACCAGGATTTTGTTTTTCATTTCTGATATTCCATTGTGTTGAGGTGTATATGGTGCAGTGACTTCATGACTTATGCCATTTGATGAGCAAAACTCATAAAACTCGGTGGAATTGTATTCACCTCCTCCATCAGTTCTTAACCTACTAATTACTTTACCACTTTCATTTTGAACTAGTAGTCTAAACTTCTTAAACACACTCAACACTTCACTTTTCTTAGCTAACAAGTGAATCCATAATTTCCTAGTGAACTCATCTATGAATGTTACAAAGTAGCTTTTCCCCCTACCGACCTTACTTCAAAAGGTCCACAAACATCTGAGTGAATTAGCTCAAGTTTCCTTGTTGCCTTGAATGGTACCTCTGCTTTGTATGAATTTCTGACTTTCTTTCCAGTGCAACATATTTCACATACTTCATCTAGCACCTTTAATTTTGGAATGCCTTGAACCATCTTCCTTTCATGCAGCATATCCAAATTTCTAAAGTTGATGTGCCCATATCTTTGATGCCACAACCAGTCCTCATGCTTAGTTTCAGACATTAAGCACTGATCTTCAATCACATTCATGTTAATCTTGAAGGTTCTTTGTTTTGATAGTGGAGCTTTAATAATCAGTCTAGTTTTGTGATCAAAAAGCTTCATGGCTTGTGCTTCCATCTTCATGGTGTATCCTTTTAGTTATAGTTGGCCAATGCTGATCAAATTACTCTTCATGTTTGGCACATATAGTACATCAGTAATACAAGTTTTCTTTCCATCTTTCCTATTGATTAGAATTTTCCCAATGTCAGCTGGACATACTATGTTGTTGTCTGCAAATCTAATATTTATGTTCACATATTCATCTAGTTCAGAAAACCAAGATTTCTTGCCTGCCATGTGATTTGAACACCCGATATCTAGGTACCATTCATCACTCTTTTCTTCTTCATCCTTGATTGTTACCATCAGTAACACTTCATCTGAATTTGAGCCTTCATTTTGAGCAAACTGAGCCTCATCTTTGCTTCTTGGAACTCTCTTTGATCTGCATTCAGATGCATAATGCCCCCACTTCTGGCAATTATAGCACTGAATCTCCTTCTTAGACTTTCTTTTCTTCACATATTGAGCTTGCAATGCTTGATCCATAGATGAACCCTTGCCTCTTTCTTTGATCCTGTCAGTCAATCTCAATTCATGTGCCTCTAGGCTTGCCTGCAATTCTTCTATCTTCATAGAGTATAGATCCTTGGATTCTCCAATGCAACCACAATGTGATCAAACCTTGGTGTTAGAGTTCTGAGGACCTTTTCAACCTTCATCACATCAGTAAACATTTCACCATTCCTTGCCATTTAGTTTGTGAGAGTGATCACTTTGTCAAGGTACTGGCTGATGGTTTCCTCTTCTTCCATTGTCAGAACTTCATATTGCCTTCTTAGTGCTTGCAATCTCACCTTCTTCAACCTCCCATCACCAGCATACAGCTTTTCCATTGCATCTCATGTTTCTTTTGCACTTTCATAGTGCATGATCTTCTCAAAGATCTCATTGCTCACACTTTGATGTATCAAGAACATGATTTTCCCATCCTTCTTCTTTAGTTCTTTTTGAGCAGTTTGCTGTTCTTCAGTTGCATTGGTTGTCAAGACTGCTATGCCTTCATTCACTACTTCAAGAACTTCTTGAAACCTAAAGATCACCTTCATCTTCACGATCCATTAATCAAAGTTCTTGCCTTAAAATACTGGCAGCTGTGTAGAGATATTATTGTTGTGATTTCTCATCCTTCAAGAATCTTTTGGCAGCAACTATCGAACCGGGCTCCGCGATACCAATTTGATAGAACTTAACATACACAATGCCACAACAATTGGAGAAGATGCAGTTATGAAAAGCTTTGATGTTGGTTAAAACAAGATGATGAATAGAGAGTATATTCAATGTATGTGTTTTACAATTTGCAGCAACTATATACTAACAACATAGGCCAATATATTTATAACAGAAAACTAATTCTCTAACAACCTTTCTAACTAACTCATTAACTAATTCACTAACTGAATTACATAACCAATAAATATAACATTTTATTTATAAAAAAATCTATTACACACATATATAAACTAAAAAGAAAAATATTCATTAGTTATTTGCATCACAAACGAAAGATAATCACACGTTTTTTTTTTTGTGTGTGTGCGCCTAATAGTCTATCCAAACACAAATAATACGGAAGTGGGGCAGGGTGCTGTGGGTTCTAACCAACACACCTGCAATCATATTTAATTAGAGATAACAGCTGCATCACAAGATGAAGCACAAGAAGTCATTAGGCATATTCTATAATATGCCAATATTACAACCATCACACTAATTAATTATATAGATGAACACTTACGCAAACCACATGCACTGACACCCTTCTTTCTTTATGTCTTATTATGGAGCTACCTTTTCCTTGACAAGATTGGCATCAACGTCTCGAGTATTTTTGAAAAGGAAATCCATGTAACCATTTGGAGGATTAATATCCTCACTAATTTTCTCATATTCAACAGTCCATTTAGCAACAGCAGTGCCATCAGCCTTATCAGTTGCTTCAAGGATGAACTTAAAGACCTTATATTGCTTTCCAATATCTCCACCAAAGAACTTCCAAATTATTTTTTTGTTGTGTTGATCAACTTCTTCAATACTCTCGTGACATGTGTGTACCTTACCATCTGTTGTTATGTCATTGGTACCAAGAACAACAAGTTGCATATAAGAGTGTAACAAAAAATATAAGTATGACTTTCAAAATAAAACAAAAGTATCACAAAGTTGCAATAATTTCTTTTAGGACTAATTTATTTTTCAATATAAAATAGACAGGTCATAACAACATTTCTTTTTGGTACAAAGTCATAAAACTTTTTTTTATCTACATTTGGGTTGATTTAGAGCTCATGCTGCAATTAGACAAACACAAATAGCTAATGGTCACAATTAAAATGTAGATAAAATAGACAGGTCATAACAACATTTCTTTTTGGTACAAAGTCATAAAACTTTTTTTTTAGCTAATGGTCACAAAATTATGGGAATTTTAAGGTTCTACTCCAAAATTTTGCCTTCTTTTATAAATAATTATGAAAATTGTCACAATTAACGAAAATACAGAAGAAAAAAAAATGACAGTTTTGAGTAAAATTGTCGGTCACACAAAACGATATAATATACTTTAAATAAAATGGAGGTTTCTTTGTCGTTGATAATGGCAGTTTTGACTGCCATAAATTTAATATTTTTCATAAATAAAAACATGAATTTTTTTTTACCTTTTTTAATACAATTAAGCATATATTAAATCAATTTTTTGATATCATAATATTTAATTTCAACTACATTACGAAAAGTTCAAAATTTGAAATAAAAAATAAAGTTGCAATTTAGAACAAAATTAACCAAAAAAAAAAAAACACTTAGAAGAAATAAAAATGAACATAAAAGTAGAAGCTATTAAAATTTAAAAAAATATGTACAGTGTTTTAAAAAAGAAGAAGAAAAGAATAAATTTTATCTTCAAATAATATTAAAAACTATTAGGTGTTCCATAAAATTCTTTAACCAATTTTTCGCTTATTTTCGCTTCAATCATTTTACTTCATGATGTTGAATCATTGTTTATTGTCGTTGTCGGAGGTTGTGATTTATGAATTCTAATGTTGAATTGTTGTTATTGATTGTTTCACTTTATGTTACATGATTTCCAATACTTAAATTTATCTTCACTTTAAATAAATTATATGGTTTAATTTATGTTAACTAAGAATTTGTTTTTTAAATTTAGTTTATAATTAAAATAGTTAGTAAATAAAATTTTGTTTTGTTAACATCGTGTTAATTTCATGAATCACTTGAAATGTTGTTCCATGATAGAATCAATCTCAAATTGGATATGGCTATGTTAGTTTTAAAATTCTGCCGAAATCAATTAAATTAAAAATCTTTTATTTTGATTGATAACTTTATATATATTATATACAATGTGAACTTGCGCTATTTAAATTTTTGCGCAAATTTCAAAAATTTTCTTGATTCGCCACAGCACAAAACTATATAACGTGACATCAAAAAAGACATTTCTAATTAATATCATAGGAAATCCATTATCTTTTATATATTAAATTTTATTTAACAAAAATTAAATATACCAATAAACACATGTAAGATTCTCTCTCTCTCTCTCATATTATGCTTTCTTATTACATTTCTCCCTGCTCTCTTTCATCTCATCTCTCTTCTATTTCTCTCAATACATTCTTTCTTGCGCTTTTTTTCCTCTTATTTTCAACAGAGTTGGCCTTTCTTGATATTATGGAAGTTTCAACTTTTACATTTATTCTTGTGCAATCTTTCTTTTCAACTTCTGTCCCCCTTCTATTTTAAAATTCTAATATAAAATTCTAATATATATATAGAGGTTGAACTATGCTGGCTCAGCCCAATAATGTTCCACCAGGTCCTGTCCGGTCCGGGTACCGCGTCGAGCACAAGATCCCCGACATGCTAGAATGATCTCCCCGCGAAGGAGTACCTTCCCAACCACGTCGGGCAAGAGAACCGCCCGCACGACCAAGCACAGCCCTCTGCGGGCGGCATTCCCATGCCATCGAGCAAGACCCCATGGCTCTCCGACGTTCTCGTGTGCTTTCCTCCGCGGGGAGAACAACGTGCCCCTGCGCACGTTCTCCACGTGCTCCCCTCCGCGGGGACACGTCACTAACCAACTGCTCACCTCCGAAAGAGCAGGTCAAGCCCGCTTTCCGGAGATCGCAGGACATGTGGACTAGGGCGAAGACGATGTTCTGGTCTTCACTACGCCATGTAAGCCCTAGCAGTCACCTGGATTGGGCCTGGCAATCCAGCCCAACGCAAGTGACCGTTGACCCAGCGCTGGGGTCTCTCTATAAATACCCTCTTCCTCAAGAAGGTCAGGTAATTCACTTCTACCCACTTTCTATACTTTGCTCTCACTCTGCCCAGCTTCTTACTTTGGCATCAGAGTGTCTTGCAGGTACACCCCCTTTTTCCTCCTCATCACCGGTGAACAGGTAGCAGTCCAACAGAGTGTGGCCAGCCCGTGATCCCCTTCTGATCAGGTCAGATCAGTGGCGCCGTCTTTGGGAACAGAAACTTCCCCGTTACTCCGAGCAGAAAACCAAAGTTTCACCAGCACTCCATGATCATGGCTAGCCCACACCACGACGATACCATGCACGACTTCGTGCTCAACGCCGCCGCCAACAGAAGCAAGCAGATAGAGACGTCACGTCCGGCGGAGACCGACGAGAGAGACGGCCTGACTGCTTCCCCGTCATCCGCAGAACTGCTGCACCAGGCCAACCACCGGCCCCCGAGCCCAGCGGCGTTCCAACCCGTTCCTATCCCAACGGGAGCGGACCCAACGGTGGCCACCCTCTTTGCGGCCATCAACCAGACGAACCAGCTGCTGTTTCAGCAGAACGCACGAATTGGAGCGCTGGAGCGGGAAGGCCCCCCGAGGTCCCCTCCGCGGGGAGACCAGAATGGAGGCTCGAGGAGTCCCTCACCTCAACCCAGAAATCGCCAACCTCGGCTGGAGAGACCTCGAACAGAAGTGGTGCGAGAGCGCACCAGATCCCCGGCGAGACAAGTTCGCGGGAGAAGGAAGAACACTTCGGCGATCCCGACCAGAGACCCGCGCGTCGAACACCCGTTCAGGAGGCCGAGGACCCGAAACCAGGTGCCTATCCTAAACGGCTCATCTCCTCCCCAGTCACCCGCTCTCAGCGACGAAGACGACTACCGGACTCCGTTGTCCCGGGAAATCATGGTCGCCCCCATTCCCCACGGGATGGAGAAGCCCCCGACGTTATCGACGTACGACGGCACATCCGACCCAGATGATCACTTGGAAGACATCGAGGCCATGCTCGATTACCGAAACGTCCGAGGAGCTATCAAGTGCAGACTATTCCCGACGACCCTGAGGAAAGGCGCCATGACGTGGTACAAAACTCTGGAGCCTTAATCGGTCATGTCATGGAGAGTCCTGAAGGACCTGTTCTTAAAACACTTCACAGCGTCCCGACGCCATCCGAAGACGGAGGCCGTCCTCGGGGCGATAATCTAAGCCCCCGACGAACCTCTCCGAAAGTACATCGAAAGATTCACCCGAGAAGTGGTGCAGGTAACGACGTCAGACGAGATGAAGCGCTACCTAATGGAGCAGGGGCTACGCCACGTCTCCAAGTTCTATGAGGCCGTAGGCATACACCGGCCAACCTACCTACAGGATTTCCTCGACAGAGCCGCGCATTATATCCGATTCGAGGAAACCCAAGCAGCCAACTCCGCACGAGACACCCGAGACAGGGAGGTCCCCCACAGGCACCGAGATGACGGAGCCTCGAGCTATCGGCGAGGAGGTGACCGTCGTCGGGAAGATCGCCTTCGCGAACAACGCGAACAACGCGGCCCTGCCGGCCGATTCACGGAATACACGGCCTTAGTCGCTTCCCACGAGCGCATACTGGCCGAATGCGCCAAAATCGAATTTGTCCAGGGTGGTGTCCGCTTCCCCCGACCGACGCCCCCCAAACCCAATGTGGACAAATCGAAATACTGCCGATTCCACAGGAGCCACAGGAACGTGACCGAAGACTGCATCCATCTCAAGGACGCGATCAAAATCCTGATTAAAGACGGGCACCTAAAGAGATACACCCGGGGGGTGATGCCCCGAGGCAAGAGGCCCCCGAGGCCAAGAAAATCGAAGAACTCCCCTCTTCGGACGGCGACAACAGACTCTAGGTCGCGCTGTGTGTCAGCCGCCCCAAGGACTGGTTCGCAGATAGAGAGTTCGGCCTCCCCGAAGGCCCTGACCTACCCAGCGAGCCAGTCCGGCCAACAAGCCGGTGGGAATACTTCGCCAGAGCCATGGTCATCTCGGGTGACGCCACAAGGAGCCTGTCCATAGGATCAGTGAAAAGAATTGAGAGGTAAGGGATCTCAATACCTTCTCCATGATTGTTTCTTCAGAAAGAGTTTCTCCACACGCCTTCATCTCATTAGTGATCAGAATCACTATGGAGATGTATTCAGAAACTTTCTCATTATTCTTCATGTTGAGATTCTCATATTGCTTTCTCAAGGACTGAAGCTTCACCTTCTTCACTGGTGCGTCACCACCATAACATCTAATCAGTGTGTCCCACGCAGCCTTTGCTGTCGTTGAATCTGCAATCTTCTCAAACACATTTACATCAACACATTGATGAATAAAGAATAATGTTTTCTGATCCTTCTTCCTTACTTCCTTCTGCGCGTTTTTCTGTTCATCTGTTGCATCTGCTGCTACCGGAACATAACCATCAGTGATAAGATCTAAAACATCTTGAGCACCAAACAGTACACGCATTTGGATCATCCAACGATTCTAGTTTTTACCGTCAAATACTGGAAGCTTGGTGTTCATGTTGCCGTTTCCGTTCATCTTCACATTGCACAATACACTCAATGTTTCTCACACAGTGTTTCCCAACCCACAGAATAAAATTCTGATCAGATTTTGTTCAAGATTCAACACGAATCTAAGAATCAAAATCAAACACACAAGACCTCACGTTCACTCGTGTTTCCCGTGTTTCCCAATGAATCTGAACCGGAGCTCTGATACCAATTGTTGGTGCAAAGGTGAATAAATGATGAACAAAGGAACTATTCTATTAAGAATGACGGCTACAAAAATATGATAAAAGTTACAATGATTGTCACCTTATTTATAAGCTAAAACTAGGGTTACTAGAATAAGATAAAATACTAAAATACCCTCTAACAAACTTAGGGGCTAAGAAAATAGTACAACTAAATAAATATGAATTACTATTAATATTCTAATAGTATTTGAGTATGATAGGATTTATTGATAATAAATTGACACTATTAATACAAAAGACTAAACTTTAATCCCTATTTATGATATGCTGCTACAATAGACTAATTATGTGAAGTTTATGTGATACAGGAGGTTTAATGAAATTGCTTGTGAGAAAGAAAATGTGAGTTTAAATTTTTCATTATCTATGTTTTGGACATTTCAAAAGTGTTGTTAAGTATACTTATTGAAGTCTGTTTGTTTTTTACCCTTCTTTTTCTTAGGCTTCAAGTTTGCAGTTTGAGTTCTTAAGTTTATTGAATTGTGTTTGTTTGAGGTTCTTGCCTTTTTTGGTGGCCACGTCTTCCACACTGCTTGCTCGATTCATCGTTTGGCCTAAAGCTTATCCTTGGGCAAGTATTTGATCAATTAATATTTCCAATAAACACATACTCCAATTCAACGTGTTTATGAAGTTTATTTTTGGGTCTGTTGCAGACATCAGCCCTGCAAGAATACTTTAGATATAAACCAGATGAGTTGAAAGAATGTGTTCTCATCTTATATGATTTGTATATGGCTAGAAGGGAAGCTTCATTTGATGCTTCTTGAGAGAAATAAAAGCAGCACAAGGTGATTATTTTTTAATCACATTCCCTAGACTTTATTAAATTATTGTGGCAAGTTTAATGACATGATATCTTTATGTTGCAACAGTTTAAACACGTGGCAAACCTGCCTTCGCTCCCTCATTTACCAAGTTCTATGATTGAAGTAGAGTGAAGTAATTGGATGTAATTTGCTTTATGCAAGAAGCATGATACATTGGCAAAGGGCTTGAATATGACTTTACTAAGAAGTAATTTTGATGATGAATCGTAATTTTGTGGAGGTTATATTGTATATGGAAGTTATATGGTATGCATATTAAATTACTGATTTATATCTCTCAAATTAATTTGTTATGGACCTGATTTATAATTGGACATCGTCTTTGTTTGATTAAGTATAGATAGCAGAATTTGATTGATTCACTATTGTTTTGTGAAACACTATTTAATACAAGTGTTGTCAAATAGTTGTTAACGTAACGCTATAGCACTATAGCATAGCAGAATTTAAACAAATTACAATTTTCCGTGATCTACAATTCGCAATGCTATTTTGAATCATTTAGCTTACTCCATTTAGCAAAGAAAGGCATTTGTTGTTGTTGTTGTATCTCATAATAGTTTATCACAAGTTTTCTAATCGTCTTATTTGTGACAATGTTTTAAATGTTTCAAATTTGGGAGGAGAAGTGGGTGATAGTCTGACAACATTTGTTGGTGCAGCTCTTTTTTCCTATAGTAATTAGCTAGAATAAATGTTGTTTATTATTCAACTTTTGTCTTCCGCAGTGCTAGAATCACTTCAGATGTTGCAGCAATGCTTTGGCTGGTGTTGTCGCAGTGAAATTTGGATATTAAGCTATTGATGAGCTTGAATCTTATTCATTTGCAACCGAACTTTGATTTGTTCAAAGGAAGGGATAAATATCGAAATTCCCACAATGCAATGCAAATGCAAGTTAGAGAGTTATAGGTTCGGGGGTTGGTTAAACTTAGGGAAGGTGCTAGCATCCTAAGTTTCTGTAGTACTCTACAGAAACCTCTTGTTTTATGTTTGTTTTATTGCTAAGGGTTATCTGCTTAAGGTTGAAAGACCTAGGGGTTTATTTCTAAGTATACTTGATAAGATATCGCATCTTATGCTTACATATCCTTACAGGAGTGGAATCAGAGTATCTGTAGTTCCCCTAAAGGATTTGAGGAGTTCTTTGACTGTGGTCAAATTTCCTACGGGTTTAAGGTAGTTGATTGGTTGATTTTAGGAGAAAAGATGAGTTGTCATTTAGAGGGAGATTTAACTGTCACAAGTGTAAGAGATTGTATTGTTGTGGGGTGGAGATTCCATCTCGCTTAAGATGATTAACATCTGCTTCTCTAATGTTTGAATAATTGTATTGAGTTGTTTTATTTTCCTACGTTGTAAAATAAAAGACAAAGTCCTTCCTATGGGGTAGGATCTGTCCTAAAAGATCGACTTGAATGGGATCAAGGATCATGGGGGAATATGATGCAAATGTAGATGCGATACACACAAGTGTTAAGTCATGTGTAGGTTCTTCCTTTGGACGAGATGCGATGCAAGAAAGATAAATGCGATAATTGTAAATTGCGGAAAGAAATAAAAACAGATAAAGTAAACATACACACGCATGAAAGCGCTAAGTGCACAAATGTGTAAATTGTGAATGTGAGTGAAGTCGAGGTGTGCACGATTGGATTGAATTGGGAGGTTGATTTTAGGCGAAGTTGATTAATTACGATGTTGATTGTTTTTAGACGAGGTTAATTTAGGTGAATTGATTTTAAGCGAGAAGATGTTGGAAGTTATATTATTTTCTGGTGAGATTGGTTTTAAGAAAAAGTTGAATTCAATTATATTAGTTTTAATTAAAAGTGACGTTTTTTTCATTTTAGCGAAAATTAGATCGGGTCATGAATTAATCAATTAAATTGTCTATATAGAAATGATTTTGAATAATTAAATAAATCGGTTTTGGCTATTATTATTAAATAAAAGGCTATTAATATTTGTAAATAAACCAACTTAAATAGATTATTAATAAATGTTTTTTTAGTTGATACTAACAAATATCAAAGTTGATAATTACATTATAAAAAGGCTTTGTTATTTAAAAGAGTCAATTATTTAAATTAATGAACGGGTTTTGATATGAACAAAATATAAAAAGGGTTGATGAAATAAAATATTAAATAAATAGGTTAATGAAATAAATTAATTTAAAAGATTAAAGATTAAATAGATTGATTAATTAATTAAAAGGTTGATTAGAAAAAAGTTATTAGTTAATTAAAATAAAACTGATTAAAACGAATTAAATATTAGTTAATTAACAGAATATAATAAGTGGCAGATTAACTAGTTAATTAGGGTGATTAAAATGTTAAGATAGGTGCGTGCGATCAGGTGAGGGCAGTTAGTGAGGGTGCACGGTGGGTTAGTTTACAAGGGTCTCATGATGAGCAACGAAGGGCGACAGTACGTGGATGCATGGCAAGCACGGTGTGTGTGCGCACATGTGATCTTATTGCAATAAAAAAATGAAAAAACGCAGAAATCCTAATGCTAATTGCGATCCAAATCCCTAAATCAGAAAGCCTTCTCCTCTCTCGATCCTTTCCGCTCTCGATTTCCCCTTGTTCAATCTTCTCTTCCCCAAATCGTCCTTCGTCATCTTCGTTCTACTTCATCTCCTTTCACCATTTCTCTTGAACCTAAAACACAGCACAAAAACAATCAAAATGTTCGATAATCCTGCCAAGAGTACAGTTTTACAGAAGGTTAAGGACGACGGAGCTTGAGATGACGAGATGGGAGCTTCGTCAATTTGGACTCGCGGCGGCTTGCGATGGCTTCAACGGTTGAAGAGATAAATTTATTCCTCAATCCCTTAGGTTTACGAGATTTAGGTTTTTTATGATTACGAATTCCTCCCCCCTTTTCTCATCCCAAATCGCCTCCCTTTTATAGGCTTCAATCTGAAATTTTTTGATTAAGCTTTGATTAGAATGCTTGAATGCTTGATTGGGCCTTCCATTTTGGTTCAGACAAGATTTGAAATAACTTCCTTTTTCGTATGATTGTAATGATACTGTTAATTGCTAGCTGTGGTATTTTTCCAATCATGTTTAATGTTCTGTCTGTCTAGATTCAATGTCTTGAGATAACCGAAAATTGCTAGCTGTCTTGAATCTTTTCCCCAAACAGGAATATTCCTCAATGGTTTTACTAACTTTGGATTGGTAACTTGGCAGGGGTGGATAGCGATTTATTTAGGGCCAAAGAAACTATTAACCTCAAAGTGAATTTAGATAGCTGGTGTAAAAGGATTTGGTGAGCCCAAAGTTTCAATTTGTGACAGCCCTGAATTTAAAAACTTCTTCACGTGAATTCAAAAGCTTGCTAACTCTATTCTTTGGTGCTAGGATGATGAATCGTGCTGACCAGATGGAAAGGTATTGCACTCCCAAAACAATCTTCAGACGTGTTTTGTTGGAACTGATTCTGCATATATGAACTTGGTAACTTCGTGGCCTAAAAGCTGTTTGAATTTACTTGTTTTCAATGGTGCTGAGTAAATCTGGCTTCTTATTTGCAGGAGGTAAATCTTAGAGATTCTCGAGTGCGCTGTGACCGTAACAGAACACGTTCTTGAGCGAGAGTTGCTCATCACTTTGTTGCCTATTACAGCTTGGACATCCCTTCTGATTCTTGATCTCTATCTTGCTAGATTTTAATAACTCATTAACTATCCTCTTTGTAATTCCATGTACGAAACTCGAAGGAGAGAACTTTGGTTTGGAACCCTCTGGATGGTGCTGAAAGTAACCTTTTTGGCCAAATCCAATATACTCTGAGCCTCTTTCCTCAAAGTAGAAAAATTTGCACGAGCCAATTCTGCCTGTTCTTTGTCAATCTTTGGGAGATCGATATATTCATTATCTTGTTCACCGTGATAATATGAATTCCATCCTCAGTGAACAGTCTGGAGAAGAAGATGTAGTGAGAGAGGAGTCAAGGTTCTTAGCAAACAATCAAAGCTTTATTTGACAACATATCCGTTATAGGAGCAGATGTAAATGAATCAATGCACAACTCATAAAGAAGCTGAAAACCAAATTCATGAAGTAATGCATTTACATTCGGCTTCAAAAGCTTCTCCAGAATATCGAGAATAACCTTCATGCAACTGTAATAAAGTTTAGGCTGCAAAGTTGTCCGCTCTACAGGTGTTTCTAGATCAAATTACGTAGTAAGTGAGTGATATTTGGAGCTGGCCTGCTAATGTTGTCAATTAGAAGTTGCAGAATAAGAATTCCATGATCATCATTGTTATTATTATTTTTATTTTCAGCATGTTGAGACTCTTCCGAGCGTGCCTCAAGGCAGGCTGCATAATCTTCTATCAAGCTGTTTGAGGCATTAGATTTTAGCAATAGCTGAACGAGCCCAACCATACAAGAGCTTAAAATGCCCATGATTTTGATAGATGATTGCTGAACTTTTGGCTGAAAATCATATCTGACATACTCTAACAGAACTACTATTTGATTGTGATCATGCGAGAGTATAATATCCAATGGCTGGTATTTCAACGGATCAAAGTGTTAGCGTTTTTTCAAGAACTTTGTGTGATTCACAACCAGTTCACGGTTGATGCTTATGCTGAGCCGGTCGTAAGCTGCTACTGATGTTGAGGTCGTGGCTCGAAGTAGCTCCTTTCTTGGTGCGTTAATCATGTCGTCACGGGGGAGCTCGAAGACATAAAACTGCCTTGCTTGCAGAACTCTTGATGAAGAGGCCATGGTTCCTGGAGAATTTATCAATGCGCCTATCACCTTCCGTATCATCCTTTGTGAAAATTCTTCGCTATGATATTCTGATGCTGCTGGCTGTTAGTTTAGCTTAACAACCATTATGTCTTCATAAATAGCACATTATGTTGTAATCTCCAAAAGGGAAATAAATGCTTGTATTTTTAAACCGAAGTTGTGCGTACGTGGGATGTACTAGAATTTCTTGTATGCCTTGTATAGAATTAAGATTTGGACTGAACTTGTAATATTGGATCCAAATGGTATGATTTGTAAGGATGAAAGACCAAAGTTCAATGTTCAAAACATTCTCTTGTCATACATTGTGTCCTCCATTAACTGATCCCATTCTTTCACCATGGGCTGACTTGCAATTCCCATCAAATCCAAATCCTTCTTCACTTTCAATTGACGATTTTGTTAGAGAAGCAACCTTGATTTATAAGATACCAAAACCTGATCTGGAATTTAACGAGATATAGTCGAAAAGCGCATCCAAAGATATCTTCGGTGTATTGATCCAATAATAGCTCAAGAGTGAAAGTAATGTTAATAATAAAATAAATAACATAATAATAATAAATATAATATTAGTAGTAATAATAATAATAAATAAAAGATAAAACCAATAAATATGATAATAATAAAAAAACCTAGGACCGGAGCCTCGACCAAGTAGAGACCTTGAGACAGTCTTAAGTCAGGATCACTTGGTCTTGCCTCTAAATGCTCGACTACGGGAACAAACATCAACTCTACCCAAACTTTCTGCATCTATAGAAGTTGGTTAGCCACAAAGAAACATGAATCTTAAAGTAAAGTTAAATAATAAAAGAAAATGCGCAAAGAGAGGTGGCATCTTTCGGTCAAAAATTAGGGTGCGACAGATGCCCCTATTTAAGTTACTTCTATCTGGAGGCATGGAGATTGAAATCTTCGCCTCGACGAGATATGAGGGACTTAAATACAAACATTGCACGAATTTTGGGCCCTAAGAAGCCACTGAATGAAGATGATATGCAATGATATGAAAATGCAAGACAAGATGGTCCTGTGAGGAAAAGATGTCACAGGGGAAATCTAGACACGACATGCCAGACAAAGGAGCAGCAGACCCAACAAGGTGGGACCCCACGGGGACAGGAAACAACCAGCAACGTGGAATCTCCAAACGTATAAAAGTGTGGTACGCACACCAAGAATATGGTGATTTAAACAACAGGTGAGAAATTGGTAATCGAAGGATAGATTTACTACCATAATGTATTGGTCTGTAATAATCCAAATGAATTTTCTTGATCGAGTCAATAATTCAATTTTGTTTCGTATTCTCTTTTCTTCTTCTTTTTTGAAATCCAACTGGAAATAGTAAAATGTGTATACCTCCCCACGCTTCATGGCCTGGGTACCATGAACGGGTCTCAGTTTTGAAAATAACCTCCCCACGCTTCATGGTCTGGGTACCATGAACGGGTCTCAGTTTTGAAGATAACCTCCCCACGCTTCATGGTCTGGGTACCACGAACG
This sequence comes from Lathyrus sativus, assembly GCA_963859935.3. Taxonomy (NCBI): domain Eukaryota; kingdom Viridiplantae; phylum Streptophyta; class Magnoliopsida; order Fabales; family Fabaceae; genus Lathyrus; species Lathyrus sativus. The sequence goes on along the minus strand of OZ012738.1, from coordinate 124,289,127 downwards.
GGTCTCAGTTCTGAAGATAACCTCCCTATGCTTCATGGTCTAGGTACCATGAACGGGTCTCAGTTCTGAAGATAACCTCCCCACGCTTCATGGTCTGGGTACCATGAACGGGTCTCAGTTCTGAAGATAACCTCCCCACACTTCATGGTCTGGGTACCATGAACGGGTCTTAGTTCTAAAGATAACCTCCGCACGCTTCATGGTATGGGTACCATGAACGGGTCTCAGTTTTTGAAGATAACCTCCCCACGCTTCATGGTCTGGATACCATGAACGGGTCTCAGTTCTAAAGATAACCTCCCCACGCTTCATGGTCTGGGTACCGTGAATGGGTCTCAATTCTGAAGATAACCTCCCCACACTTCATGGTCTGGGTACCATGAACGGGTCTCAGTTTTTGAAGATAACCTCCCCACGCTTCATGGTCTGAGTACCATGAACGGGTCTCAGTTTTGAAGATAACCTCCCCACGCTTCATGGTCTGGGTACCATGAACGAGTCTCAGTTTTTACCCAAAATGATGAAAACTTGTGAGAGCATCTTCATAGGGGATTGTAGATTTTCAGATCGTAGATGTCGTTGTAGATTATAGATTGTAGATGTGGAACTTTGTGGATGTAACTTGTAAATGTAATTGTCAATGTAGATGTAGTTCGTTGTAGATGTAATTTGTGATGTATTGGAGATTGTAAGACTTCACCGGGGATCTTTATAAGAAATGTAAGTCGGTTAGATCGTAAAGTATGTCCTCTTAAATAAAGAGACTAATGTGAAAAGCTTCCTCGACATCTTTGGAGAGATGTCACTTGATAGAAATGAATTTGCATGATGAACTCACTGGGGAATTCATTTTCGAGGAGCATCTTTACTGTAGTTGTAAAATATTTGAAATTTTTGTGGTAGAAATTCTCAGATAAAGAGAAGTGTCTTGTAATGTCTTTGGCGGGCTTCTCTGATGCATTTGCGAAGCGATGCCATTTGACGAATTGATGATGTTGAAGAACCCACTGAGGGTGAATGAACTATCTTGTAGAAACTGTCGTTTGTCATTTTGAATAAGATCTTAGTCAAAACGAGTTGCTCAAATAAAGAGATTGTTTATAGTCCAAATGTAGATGGTTGAGAAAACCTGTGATATTATCGTTGGAGCAATGTCTGTCTTCATAAAGATTCTTCGAAAATATTCCTCCTGGGGAATAAAGTGCAAAATAAATGCACACTTACTCCAAGTCCGAAAGTTGGAGATTATCCATAATGTGATTGCCAAGGACCGAAATTCAATTCGGAAAGTAGCCGAAGAGAAAATGTCAAGCAAGACTCGACCATTGAGGTATGAACTCAAATGGAATGTACTGGAATAACCGTCTTCCACGAGGATCGAACTTCATGGGGAAAGTAGGAAACTTGTGCTCTTTCTGCCTAGGGCTGACAACTCTATTTGGAGGGATAAGACACACCCAAGTGCCTGGGGATAACCATGGCCAAAGCGATAGAATAAAACAAACACAAAGAGATGCAAAAAAATGCACATGCCATGCTATCTATCTATAGGCTATGCGTATGCTGACAAACTAGGAGAGGCGAAAATAAACGTCTCAAACGGAAAGGTACCGAAGCAAAATCTCCATAGACCTCTTACCGCCTATAAAGAAATCCTGAGCATAATCAATCTTCATCTCTGGATAAAATAAATATCCTTTGCTTGGGGAATCATATATGATTGACGTTCCTCCATGGATGAAATAAACATCCCTGGTCATCCTTTTGTTATTCATATATCAAGTAAAACACATAGTATTGAAAAAGTTTAAATCAATATGGATTTTGCTATCAAGAATAAAGATTTTTGATAAATGAAAAACCTTTATTGAATGGTGGTCAGCAGAAAGGCGTGAGCTCAATATTACAGTGTTGGAAAATAATAGAGATTACATCAAGAGAATAACAACTTGTTCTTCCTAAATTAACGAGAACTCCCCGAGTTCTAAACGAAATACTTCTTGGCAGCGTCTGTATTCACAGGGCGAGTGATCTCTTCTCCGTCCATTGTTGCTAATATCAAAGCACCTCCTGACAAGACCTTTCTTACTACATATGGTCCATCATAGTTCGGGGCCCATTTTCCTCTGACATCGGTGAGGAAGGATTGAATCTTCTTGAGCACGAGGTCACCTTCTTTGAACGCGCGGGGTCGAACCTTCTTGTCAAATGCTTTCTTCATCTTTTGTTGATACAACTGTCCATGGCATAGAGCCACCATCCTCTTTTCTTAGATTAAGTTCAACTGATCATATCTGTTCTGGCACCATTCAGCTTCTGATAACTTTGCATCCATCAAAATCCTCATAGAAGGAATCTCAACTTCTATCGGGAGCACTGCTTCCATACCATAGACAAGTGAAAACGGAGTTGCCCCAGTTGATGTGCACATCGTCGTACGATACCCATGAAAGGCGAACGGGAGCATCTCATGCCAGTCCTTGTAAGTAACAACCATTTTCTGAATGATCTTCTTTATATTCTTGTTGGCGGCTTCGACAGCCCCAGTTCATCTTTGGTCTGTAAGGAGAAGAATTGTGATGCTCGATCTTGAATTCTTCGCACAATTCTTTCATTATTCTGTTATTCAAATTGGAACCATTATCTGTAATAATTCTGCTTGGCACACCATATCGACAAATAAGCTGATTCTTGATAAATTTAACAACCACATGTCGAGTCACATTAGCGTAAGAAGCCGCCTTGACCCACTTGGTAAAATAATCAATGGCTACTAAGATGAATCGGTGTCCATTAGATGCTTTCGGCTCTATCATACCAATCATATCAATTCCCCACATAGAGAACGGCCATGGGGCTGAGATAACATTCAACAAAGTCGGAGGCACATGAATCTTATCTGCGTAAATCTGACACTTGTGACATTTTCTAGCAAACTTGTAACAATCTGATTCCATTGTGATCCAATAATAACCAACCCTTAAAAGTTTCTTAGCCATGGCATGTCCATTGGCATGAGTGCCAAAGGATCCTTCGTGAATTTCCGCCATCAACATATATGCTTCTTGCTTGTCAACACATCTCAACAAGACCATGTCAAAATTTCGTTTGTATAACACATTATTACTTAGAAGAAAACTCCCAGCCAACCTTCTCAAAGTTTTCTTATCCTTGTTGGAAGCTCCTAAAGGATATTCTTGAGTTCTAAGGAATACTTCAATGTCATGGTACCAGGGTTTTCCATCTTCAACTTCCTCGACGGCAAAGATGTAGGCGGGTCTGTCGAGACGTTTTACTTCAATCCGGGGACAATCATTCCAATAGTTCACCATAATCATGGAGGCCAAAGTTGCCAACGCATCTGCCATTCTATTTTCGTCACGAGGGATATGATGAAAGTTGACTATGTCAAAGAATGGTAACAGTCTTCTAGCATAATCTCTGTATGGGACCAAATTATCTTGTCGAGTTACCCATTCTCTTGTGATCTGGTAGATTACCACTGCAGAATCATCAAACACATCCAAATTCTTAATTCTCATATCTATTGCTTCCTCAAGACCCATAATGCATGCTTCATACTCGGGTTCATTATTAGTACACTTGAATTATAATCTAGAAGTAAACAGGATGTGGGACCCTTGAGGAGTCACAATAACAACACCTATCCCTTTTCCATGAGCGTTGACAGCTCCATCAAAAACTAAACCCCATTGAGATCCTAGTTCTGGTCCTTCACCATGTAAGGGTTCTTCACAATCTTTCATATTTAAAAACATAACATCCTCGTCGGGAAAATCATCGTTTGAAGGTGGATAATCCAAAATAGGCTAGTGAGCCAAATGATCAGCTAAAACACTTCCTCTAACAGCTTTCTGAGTATGGTACTCGATATCATATTCGGATAACAACATTTGCCATCTAGCAATTCTCCCAGTCAAAGAGGGCTTCTAAAAAATATACTTGATAGGATCCATCTTCGAAACTAACCAAGTGGTGTGATTCAACATATACTGGCGCAAACGTTTGGCGGCCCACGCCAAAGCACAACAAGTCTTTTCTAACATAGTGTATCTTGTTTCACAGTCGGTAAATTTCTTGCTCAGGTAATAAGTGACATGATCTTGCTTTCCTATTTCATCTCGTTGACCGAGTACACAACCCATTGAATCTTCCAAAACAGTCAAATACATAATCAAAGGTCGGCCTTCAACTAGCGGTATCAGGATAGGTGGTTCAAGCAAATACTCTTTGATACTATCAAAAGCCTTTTGACAATCTTCAGTCCAAACATACCCTTGTTCTTTCCTCAAAAGCTTGAAAATAGGTTTACATGTAGCAGTCATGTTGGATATAAACCTAGAGATATAATTCAAACGTCCCAAAAATCCTCTAACTTGTTTCTCGGTGGTAGGAGCTGGCATTTCCCGGATAGCTTTCACCTTGTCAGGGTCCACTTCAATCCCTCTTTGACTGACAATAAAACCCAATAGTTTCCCTGATCGTACTCCAAATGTACATTTTTTGGGGTTCAGACGAAGCTTGTATTCCCTCAAACGACCAAACAGCTTAGACAGGTGTTTAACATGATCATCCTCAGTCTTCGACTTAGCTATCATATCATCCATATAAACCTCGATCTCCTTGTGCATCATATCATGGAAAAAAGTAGTCATAGCTCTCTGATATATTGCCCCTGCATTCTTCAACACAAATGGCATAACTCTGTAACAAAAGGTGCCCCAGGACGTGATGAATGACGTTTTCTCTCTGTCTTCGGGAGCCATTCTAATCTGATTGTAACCTGAAAAACCGTCAATAAAGGAGAAAACCTCATATCTTGCGGTACTATCAACCAAAATGTCAATGTGAGGTAACAGAAAGTCATCTTTCGGGCTAGCCTTGTTCAAATCCCTGTAATCTACACACATGCGAACCTTACCATCCTTCTTCGGAACGGGCACAATGTTAGCCAACCAGAGCGGATATTCGGCAGTGGCAAGGAAACTTGCATCAATTTGTTTCTGTACCTCCTCCTTAATCTTTAGAGCCATGTCGGGTCGAGTCCTTCTGAGCTTCTACTTTACTGGCGGGCACTCTGGCTTCAAAGGTAGACGATGTTCAACTATAGCAGTGTCTAATCCAGACATATCCTGATATGACCAAGCAAACACATCAATAAACTATCCGAGCAAAACAATCAACTGTTTCTTCACCTCAGGCTTGAGCAAAGCTCCAATTTTCACTTCCCTACGGATTTCTTCTATTCCCAAGTTGATTACTTCCACGGGCTCTTGATGAGGTTGGATAGCTTTCTCTTCTTTCTCAAGCAGTCTGGAAATCTCCTTTGGAATATCATCTTCTTCGTCTTCGGCTTCATACACGGGAAACTCAAAATTCAGAGAAGGCAATGGATCATTATTCCCAGGATGTAATTTATGTAGCAATTTTGATATATGAATGAGAGCAGGGGCCTCAACCACACTCCAGTTCTTAACAAAAACTCCTGGGGTTACAAAGTCTGGAACATCCCCATCTGAATCTTCCTCGGTCACAGCGTAGACTCCAAAGCTGTAGTCAAACTCATCTGAAACATAACCTGATTCTTTCATATAGGGCTCGTAATGTTCATAAGGAATGGAGGACCCTGCAGAACCATCTAATATGTAACCTTCATGCTCATCCTCTAACACAACATTAACCTGAGGATGATGGACGACCCTTCCACTACGGAACACTTTGTTAATCAGCGAAAACCCTTGATTTTTAGTAGTTGGTTGAGCAGAACTGCTAGTGAAACCAAGACCTTCTTTATTTCTGTTCTCCGGAAAAGACAACACCTTGCCCCAAATTGTCTGAGGATCGCCGTTCACTACACGCTATGCGTCTTTGAAAGATGACGTGGATGCCCGGAATTTCTGGACACCCTCGCCCACAATAGACAAAGCCTGAAACTGCATACCAACCTCTTCCTCAGCTTCAACATATGAGAATGATGACAAATGACTCACCACTAAGGCTCGTTCCCCACAAACTGTAACCGTTTTCCCTTCAAAAACATATTTCAACTTCTGATGCAGGGTGGAAGTAACTTCCCCAACATCATGTATCCATGGCCTCCCTAACAAACAACTATAGGCGGCACGAATGTCCATGACTTGAAACATGATCATAAAAGTCTGTAATCCAATAGTCATCGGCAAATCTACCTCGCCAATTACTGTCTTCCTAGACCCATAAAAAGCTTTGAAGATAACATGACTTGGCCTCATCGGCGGTTCCTGATAGGATAGCTTAGATAGAGTGGTTCTAGGCATCACATTTAGAGAAGATCCGGTATCAACTAACACACTGGACAGAGAATCATTTCCGCAGTTCACAGAAATATGTAGAGCCATGTTGTGTTTCTTCCCTTCCTCTGGGAGATCGTCCTCATTAAAGCCCAGATTGTCACTTGAAGTAATACTACCAATGATGTTGTCAAACTGTTCCATAGTTACATCTTGTTCAACATATGCTTGCTCTAAAATCTTTTGGAGTGCTTCTCTATGAGCCTCAGAACTCATCAGCAATTGCAACACAGAAATCTTCGACGGGGTTTGTAGAAGCGGATCTGCAACCTTATATTCACTTCTCTTGATCACTTTTAGACATTCATCTGAATTGGACAAATTGGATCCACCAGATTGCCCCACCATTGGATCTTTTGAGCCTGGTTGTTCAAATGAGACCTCCTTTTCTTTCGGTGGTACAGTCAGGTAAACTCGACCACTCCTTGTTACTCTGCTGACATCTGCAATGTTAACTACTAAAGGTATAGTGGGCAAAGGTA